>CAUJRU010001229.1:0-181625 GCA_963277665.1 Viscum album | reverse complement strand
ATACAAAAAATGGTTGCGATGATTTACATGAAAAAGATGCATATTGTGGTTGTTTTTGATGCTTTCGTCATGGTGCGTGTGTCCATCTGTTCGAGGACAACAATGATGTTTGTTTCCCTACATTCCCACTTTCCTAAGGCAGGCGACATCAATTCCTTGTTAAGGTATATTTTCTCCTTGATCGAAACGGGATGATGGGATGTCAGTTCTTCCTTCCTTGGATTTCTCCTTGGAACTTGTGACTGAATCTTGGTCTCCCTTATAGACTAAAGACATTGTTCATGAAACTCTTCCTAGAGCCATAACTTTATGGACACTATTTAATTACACTTCTTATGTCAGGACATTCCAAGGGGTCTGGTTAGGGCAGTATCCTTCGGTCAGAGGAGTAGTCATGTTGGACATCATTGATGTGTCTGGACGCTGGAACACTAGCACGTCTAGGTTTCTTCCCATTATTATAGGACTTCTCGAGGGTAAGGAATCACGAGGAATCCCATGTAGAATGTGGGGAATCACATTAAATAGGCATATATCTGAGGTTTTCTCACCTTTCTATGTTTAACACATGGTATGTCGTAGGATTAATGTCTAGTAGAGACAGATCAGACTGATCAGAACACTGACTAGAGTGGATCAGATGGGTGTGACCTCCGGAGGAAACACTGATGTTAAGAGGTGAATTGGAATGACCTCACCAGGATGTGGAATCCCTTGTAAGAATAAGGATGGATGATGGATAGTTAAATGGATTGGATGGAGAAAGAGATGGAGCTGACTTGAGGGAGACATTGATACTGGGCTTGAGCCTCAAAGGGACCTCCTACGTATCCCCATGGTAGGGAATCAAAGTCTGCGTAGTTCATGAAGCGATGTGACACCTAAGGATGTGACCCGTATGGATGGGAACTAAAGGTAGTGGAAACTCTAGGTTGGGTCATGAAATTGGGGTGCCTGTGAAGGAAAAATACCTGATGACATGCTTGGGGTTACACGTGATTAGAGGCTCGAGAGTTGGTCTGACACTATTGGGATGAACCAGTGATATGAGACCCAACTTAAGGGACAAAATAGATTACCATCTGGCTCAGATTGACAATGGCTAACCATTGACATGACTCACAATGGATTACTGCTATATGGGGTCACAATGACTTACTACTGGATGGGGTCACAACTGCTTACCACTGGATAGGGTCACAAAGGCTTACTACTAGATGGTTTCAAAACGGATTATTACTGGATGGGGTTAGAATGGATTACCGTTGGATGGGGTCACAACGGCTTACCTCTGGATGGAGTCACGACGTCTTACCATTGGATGGGGTCACAACAGTTTACCTCTGGATGGGGTCACAACGACTTATCGCTGGATGGGATCACAACGGCTTACCACTGGATGGGGTCACAATGGATTACTACTGGACAGGGTCTCAACAACTTACCGAGGGTTTATGGATGTAGTTTATCATTGTGCAAGATAAAAATGGGGCATGCAGTTTAACATCATGCAGAAAAAGGTGGTCCGACATGAAAGGGGGTCAGAACTGATGGTTGTAGGGATTGAACCTTGGGGAGGCATCTTACGTACATTTCCTTGGATAGGATAAAAGTCCACATAGTTTAGGATGAGTGTGGGTCTTACAATCTAGGCTACCTAGATAGGATTTCATGGTTGGCGCTTGCTCTAAGCCCATGGGATTCATGCTCGCTGTGAGAAACAAGAGGTCGTAAAGACCTGACGATCACGTCATGGAAGGTGCGTCTGTGGGAAGTGGAAAGGGGGATTACATGTGGTTAGCACCCCACAAAGTAAACAGGGGCTTACGCATGGTTAAAAACCTAGTGAAATATGGGTGTACTCATGGTTAACGGCCCAAGGTGATGGAGATTGGGACTTACTCCAGAATGGAGGCCTGGGTGGTGACAAAGACCAATGCGAGAGGGACGGGATATCAAAGGTCCTAATGCCCATATCTCCTCTAGTATTTGGCAAGGAAGAATATAAGAGGAGTAGGGGTGATGCCTCCTGCAAGAAAATCTTGGGCTCTTACACTGAGATGGTTTCCCTCTCCCCGCGGACAAATTCCACTCCAATAAAGAGGATCTTATTTCATGTGAGGAATGATTTCACACTCGTAGAGGCCAGTGGGTGTAGAGAATGTCTGAGACAGGGCACCCCGTATATGACATACATGGCGGGGAAATAGTATAACATAATGTGCTATGGATGATGGATCTTGGAAGTTTAACGTCCTGCAGCTCAGACATGGTGGGTTCACTCTGCACCCCTAGGACTTACATAATAGATACCTCCAGCCCCTTGGGGAAGGGAAGGAATCAACAATTCTAGGAATAGGGGGTGTTATGGAGAGATCCATTGAGGGTTTCGTGTTAGCGTGGCTATGTGAAGAAGAAATATCTGTTGGTGTGCTTATGAAAAGAAGCATGAGGTGAAGAAACACAATGTGAATTACTGCCCAAGGGAATTTGAAATTGCTTCGTGCAAACCTGATGGGTCACACGGGAAAATGCGTTGCAAAGAAAAGGGGTTCATAGGTAGAAGCCTTGTGAATATCTAGTGCTCCATGAAGTGGAGGGGCTTAGTGAAGGGATGTGCTTTGCGAAGTGAAGTGACATATCCTAGGCATAGAGAATAGGTGCATAGGGAAGGTGCTTCGCGAAGTGTGAATGACCTGGTGGAGCAATGCCTCTCAAATCAAGGGTTCCCCAAGAAGCATAATATTGAAAATAAATGCGCCTCAAAAATAATAGAGATCCTACCTTAGTATGTGGGTCACATGTATATGAAGGGTACCTTGTGATGAACAAGTGCCCCACAAAGACCTAAGTCCATTTGGTGATCTCCTTCCTTCACGGAGGCCCATGGGATCTGCGAAAGGAATCCCTATTTGAAGAGGGGAAAAATTCATGAAAATGGGAAGGAACTTTGCAATGAAAAGGTACCTTGAAATGTTCATGTTTCGCAGAGTAGAAAGTATTTGGTGATGTGGGAGATTAGAAGGTGAAAGGGACGAGGATCTGTCCTTTGGGCTCAAGGAGAGCCTGGTATTTATAGGCAAGAGGCGCCGTGAAGCAGAGCTCACTCGACATAAAGACGAAGCTTGCTCCATGGTGGGTTTGTGAATGTCAAAGGGGTTCATGAATCATACCCCCTCTTTTCTTTGTGGTAGGTTCGTGAATTTCAATGGGGTTTGTGGATCCTCCTGCCTCTTTGCTCCGTGGTGGGTTCACAAAGGGGAAGCTTTGCGTTGGCTGTGGGGCCACGGGGACTCCGCAAGCATTCTTTGTGAGGTAACACTGAATGCTTTCACTTTGTTTTTGTGTTTCCCTAATATTGGAATTAAGAAATGCACCCCCTC
Organism: Viscum album; assembly: GCA_963277665.1. Lineage (NCBI taxonomy): Eukaryota > Viridiplantae > Streptophyta > Magnoliopsida > Santalales > Viscaceae > Viscum > Viscum album. The sequence continues at coordinate 178,242 of CAUJRU010001229.1, read as the reverse complement.
ATACTTTGAGAGGAGGAGAAAATGAGGGTCAAAGACAGAGGTTCAACCACAAAAAATCCACAGTCAATCTTGAAGGTGACTCGCGAAGGGGGCTTGTTAGGTGGAGCGGCGCACATGGGTTGGCACGCCATGAGGCTCATTGTGGATCAAACACACCACGAAGCCCCCCGGGGTCCCTGCCTATAAATAAGAGAGATAAACCCTCTTTTATCCTTTCTCTTCTCTGCGTTTTTGGCTTGTAGCGCTCTCGATTCACGATGATCTGCGTACTCCACAATTGCTCTTCGTGAATCGGGCCTTCTACTTCGGAGTGCAGAGTGAGTCTTTGAATTAGTGGTGGAGTGCTTTGCAACTTTCATTTGAAGGCTGGGGCAAGGCTCTGAGAACAGCCTTCACAAACATACTCCATGAAATAGATTCATGAACCAAACCCAAAGAACTCCCAAAAATAAAAACTGAATGGCTCACCAGGAGGCTATTCGGGGGGGGGGGGAGGGGTCATTGCGGATGCTTCCTGAAGGCAGGAGATGGTGAATAACATGGGTCTAGGGGAGTTGATATAGAGAATCTCTAACCAAAATTCACTAGTGGAGCTGCAATCGAAAATCCAGTGGAACTATATTCTTTGTAAGAGGCTACCACTATGTGGATTTGGGATGAGGGATGATGTCTTCATCCCTGGAGCAAGTAGGGACAAGCCATCTTACTGGTTCAGGAGCACGTTGTGCCAGTGCCAATGGTTCAGGGTGGATGACGAACATGCCCAGGAGGATTTCACAACTATTATTACTGATTTCCTGTACAACCATCTGAATAATGTTGATGAGAAGGAATTACAGCCAGAGACATCCCCCCCCCCCCACTGTACCGGATGATTTTGAAGGTGTCCCGGAGGAACCTAGGTAAGGGATGGTCCGATGAGTGTAATTTACGCCAAGGAAGTAACTTCATTGATGATTAGGACTGGGCCTACTGGGTAAGTGCCTCGTGTGAAGAGTTCGAGGAAGATTTGAGGAGAGTGGTCCTATACGAGGTAGCTTGGGCCTCCCAATTTCATATCTACCAACCAAAGAATATGATGCTGGAGTTGTTGAGTATGTGGTCACCGAGGACCAACACCTTCCACTTGCACCACAGGGAGGATGGCATCAGTTTATGGGACATGCATCAGATCTCAGGGGTCCCGATACTGGGGGTGATGTATGATGAATTCATTTCCATTATGGGAGCATGGGAGGATCCAGAGAAAATATCACCACTAGAGATGGCATTGATGGAGCTAGTGCCAGGAGAGGACTAGAAAGCAGTGAGAGATGTCCACTTCAGACGGTGGTTCAAGCTATTTATGAACTTCATGGATGATAGACAGTTTCTGGTGAGGCCTCGGAGTTGCCTGAAGGGGGATCAATGGGGCAAGGAGCACTCATTCTGGCGGCTCTTGGAGGACAACCAGTGGAAAACCTAGGGATTCAGTGTCATAACCAAGCAGCAATTGGTAGTCAGGCTAACAAAATTCATTGCAGCTCTTATCTGTGATTGGATCCTTCCGGTGAGGGATATGAACATGGGCGTACAACCAAGAACATTTATCATGGCATCCATGTTGGCGAGAGGAGGGTGGGTGAACCTCGTAATCCCGATTCTCTCCAAGCTGTACAAGATTCTAGGTCATATCAGTGAGGGGAAGAGGCCATAGAGGATATTTGGACCATTCAACCTCCTTTATGGGTGGATAGCGATGCACGTCAGGGGACCCTATGAATATCCTAACCCCATCTCCCCTCCAAGATCGAACTTCCACCCATCCATTCTGAATTCTGTGGGGAGATTTCTAGCCAAGCTGACTATGCAGGCGGTACAGAACAATGTATGGAAGGTAAAGGAATTCAACTTTCATCCATTCCCATTTCCAATGGGTGATTTTACTGATCATGGAAATGGAACAGAAGAGATCTGGTCCTATCTCTGGGCCTTTTGAGGTGGAGTCTTGGTGGTAAGATTAGATTGTGATCCCCTCTACGAGCTATACACCCCGCACTGATTTGCTAGGAAATTTCGGTTTATGCAGTGACTGACCCCATAGGTCTATTTGAGGGAGCTCCATGAGGAACATTCATGCGTGATGAGGAAAATGTGGATCATGTTCACACGGAAAGATGGAAAGATGTGGTATGAGTTTCCTCATCCCACAATCGTCTTCGGGTTGGTGAAGGAGTATGAAAAAAGATGGGAGGCGACCTACCCAAGGAGATGCTGAAGAAGCCAACCATTCAGGATGGTGATCGTTTGCCTCCCCAACCTCAAGGCCAGGGCCGGAAGGTGTCAAGGACATCCCGAAGTGGTGGGGCCGTCGTGACGGTGAGGCCTATACCGGCTGAGGGGGAGGCAATGGTAGCAGATCCAGTAATAGTAGCGGACCCAGTGGTCCAACAAGAAAAAAATTATCCAGAGGGTAGGCCACCAAGAGTATTTTGTAAAATATCCACTTAGGCTCTATGGAAGCAGTTTTTCCACATAGACATGAAGAAAATGCTGCCTTACCGAAGGCATGGGACATTTGGGATGTCAACAGGAAATTCCTCATCCAGTCTGAGATGTGGAAACACTTGAACTATCTCAGGATGAAATTTTCAAGAATTGGCCTAGTCAAGGACAACATGGAAGTATCCCAGGAGGAGGAAGAGTGATACCTAACCAATTTGGAGGATTTATTCTACTCCTAGGGTGCCCCGTATCCAATGACAGACCTAGAGAAGGTGTTGTTTGATCGAACGACCCCTCCATAGTTATCAGCTGGAAAACTGAGAGAGCATTTTCTTCTGTTGGAGGAATCATACGTGTCTTTTTGGGGGGAGGAGGCTGATAGAGGGAGCCCAGTGGAGGAGGGAGAAGTTGGTGATCAAGGCTCAGATCTTGCGGAATTTTCAAAGGCCATTGTGGTAACATCTTAAGCCTCTTACCTAGGGTTTTTTTCTAGGTCATTTTGAATCCCTTACTAATATTTGAACTATGCAGGAGAACCGCATACACTGAATCGGCTCCCGCTCTGTAGTAGATGCAGATGCAGGGCCTTCGGGATCCATACCCACTACTATGGTGGTTAGCGCACCTAGAAGGGCTAGGGAACCTGAGATGGCTTTCCCAGAGTTTTCATAATTCCCTATAATATATGGAGGTCCACATATCGGTGTCCTTACCACAATAGACTAGGAACGAGACTGATATTTCGACATCTGTAAGTCTCCCTCACAAAATTCATGAATTCCACTTATTGACCAGGCTAATGAAATTCATGCCCCTCTTGGTATGAACAGTTCTTCAGATGGTGTGGCCCACCTTGGAAAGTTTGTTTGGGACTTCTCGTGGTGCCTTTCTCATGGGAATTTCAGTGATCATGGAGGCGGATATCCAAACTGACCAAGCAGCGGCGCTCCTGATCACTGGTGGGACCATTAGTTGGGTTAAGCCTGAGATTATTGAGGCAGGATCCAACAACGAGGATCAATCGAACAGCTCAGTCCCCCCATACCAGATCAGACACCATATGTAGAACCTACTAACGAGTTCATGGGGGCGTTTCCCACATATGAGCCTTCCAACCACATCGACTGGGATGAGATGACCTTTGATGAAGAGGGTATCAAAATATTTTTTCACTGATCATGGAAGCTGATCAAGCGCTTCAATGACAACACCCCCCAAATGCAATGGTTGGATGAGATGGATATACAACATTCGCGACTGTGTGAACTATGTGATGGGGGAGTGCATGCCCAGCGTCCCTACATTCTCATTCGAGATATTATGGCAGAGAAGATTCGGGAGTGTGACCATGGTCTCAGTGTGGGATGGCAGTAGAGGGAAGTGGTGAACATCAAGAGGCTCTGCATGGTTGAAAAAGAGGTTCAACGGCTGCAGGTCTGGGCAGATGAGCACTCAGCCTCTCGTAATGAGCAATCAGAGCTAATATTGCGATTCAAGGCCTAGCTAGCAGAGGCTGAAGAGAGAATGATGCAAGCCTCTGCAGAAATGACAATCATCCGGACAGACGTAGAGCGATACCATATTTTAGCTAACGAATTGTGCCCCATCACTACGGAGGAGAAGTGGTAGCTTAACACGTGACAACAAATCCTGGATGCCACAACCTAGAGAGTGGAAGATCTACAATGCTCTTTTGACGGGGTTAACCCATCCATGGGAGGGATCGACCCTCAGGTACTGTAATCATTACAAACCCTCGAATGTACTTTCATGATTTTATTTTTTTATTCTAGATGCATAAATTAGTTCTGTTATTTTTATTGGTTTATTGCATTCCCTTTATATTTTTGGAGCATCCAGAAATCATTCCCTAAGCTCACGTGGGTCAGGCCCAGTGTGAGAAACAATGGATGCCAACCTTATTATTCCACCAAAATGTAAGAATGAAAACCAAGATTTTGGAATCCAGGGGGTTTTGAACAACCAATCCAGATTTCCGAGAAGAATGGGTGAGGCCCATCAAGAGGATGAGGACCTCAAAACAGTCGAATAATTGCTTCCCTAGTGTGCACTAGTGCACGAGTGGGGTAACGCCATGGGAGTTGGAATTAATCTGAACATAGGGGAGTGGAATGTGTGAATCATGATACCCAAAATTCATAACACTTTAGGATGGCGTGACAATGAAGAAAAACTATTGACTGTGTTCGAAACACAGTATCCCTATTACATTAGCCTGAAATGGGGATAACAAATGAGGGCCGACCGTGGACCATGTTCAAAAAATGGGGCCTGCCTCAAAATGTCATCCATTTGTCTTCCAAAATGTTGGCCCAGGATAGTGGGCGAGCCATAGGCTAAGCATCCGTACTATTAGGGGGTTCACATATATGTGAAAGAGGATGAGGGTCCGAATGAAGGGAACACAAAGCATGGAGTTGGAGTGATGGGTTGTTCAAATAGAGTCCAAAACTCTCGAAATAAAACCACTGTGATGAAGAAACATTAGGTGGGTGTATCCATCTGATAATGGATCTAACATACTTCTGATCAAAACCTCTTTGGAAAGGGATCTGGTGCGTCCCATTATTAACATGGGGCATCTTGAACCTATTCATGGTAGAATCGTAGTTTAGTGTCATGCATTGAGGACTTTTGGATTCGTGCAGTTTAACATCATACGATAGGAAGAAGAGTGAAAAAGAAGATCCTAGTAAGGGAGTATGCAGTGCGGTAGCTACAAACCCAATGTGAATGAGGACATAAAGAGTCGACACCACATCACGTATCCCTGGAGAAAGTTCATTAGGTCAAGGGACCAAAAGTAAAAGTTAGGTAGGGCCCGAGGCAAAGTGGTCGAGCGTTCCTACATACCCCATGAGGATGGGAATCAAGCCATACATAGTTCCGAGAGTGCAGTTTAACATCATGTAGGATGATGAGAGGAATGCGTGGCATGATTTCACCAGTAGACATCCATCCAAAACTACTAAGCCCATGTGAGTTGTGCTTGATGTGGGAAACAAGGAGTAGTGATGGGGATTTCTTGGAACAGGAAGGCACATGTTAGGGGAAATGGGACGTTAGAAGAATGACATCCCAATGATGCTGACCTACCTATATAACTCACCTAGATGCACGAAGGAGTAAAGATGAGTATGTTGGAATTCCAGTTGAACATAAGGAATTGGAAATATGTGAATTATGATGCTCGAGATCTACACCACAATGATAGTGGAGTAGAGATAAGAGAAAATAGTTGACCATGTTCAAAACATAGTATCTGTTTCGCGTTAGCCAGGAATGGGGACAAACAAAGGAGGGTCAACCACTGACCATGTTCAATGCAAGGGACCTATCGGAAATGTCTTCTAAGGTCCTCAAGGAGGTTGTCCCAAGATGGTTGGTAAGAAAGTGTGGCTTGAGACTAGATCGTAAATGGGGCCCCATTAGACATGGAAGAGGATGAGGATCTAAAAGACAGGCTCACGAAGCTTGGACATGGAATGGGGGAATGTCTCTGTGAAAATTTCACACTTCGGGTGCTTCCATAACACATCTGAGTACGACAAAAAGACATATCAAATAGAGGGAGTCAGGTCCATTTCCAAGGACTAGGGTCCTGTGGTTGCACAGATCCAACAGAATGATCATTGGATGGGCCATAAAGGGGCCCTGATTTAATTAAATATGCATAGGGTGGAAGAGTATCCAAACAAGACACATAGTTACCATATACAGATCTTAGTTTAGGGTCATAGAACTCGGAACAGATTGGGAAAAGTCAAGGGGGAACATGGTACGACTATTGAAAAACCTGACGTGAATGGTAACCCAAGAGTAATTCACCACACCACATTCTCCCAAAAGATTTCGGGCCAAGGGGGCTAAAGAGAGGACATGATTTTTGATTCCTAGGGCTAGACCTAGAGACAATGTGTCTAAGTGTTCCTACGTATCCCATGAGGATGCGAATCAAACCATACATAGTCCTGGAAGATGTCGTGCAATTTAACGTCTTACAGAAAGGATGCAAAGTGGTCTTAGTTTATGGTCATAGAGCTCAGACCATATATGTTATGGAATGTAGGAGACACATGGTGAGGTAATTATGTAACCCGATGTGAATGGGGACTTGGAGTCCATACAACCATGTGTTCCTTGGGGGGGTTTTAGTTTGAGGGACCGAAAATCAAATTTATGATGAGCTTGAGACAAAGTGAACATGCATTCCTATGTATCCCATGAATATGGGAATCAAGCCTTATGTAGTTCTTGGGGTGGCACAGAAATGTACGAGTGCCAGGGATGATAAGGTTGTGCAGGTCTAACCCTCACACCTAAGGATGGGGCATTTGATAGATCTTGATTGTCCTTTAGGATGAATGTGTGTTTTTTTGAAGCTATGGTTCTAGGATAGAAATTCCAGGAATCACCACAAGAATCAATCCATATACAGGCATTGAAAAAGGGTATGGTGTGTGACCAATACCTACCATGATGTCCCCTTGAGTGAGGATATCACGGTGCAGTGTGATTTTTCGTCATGTGGCCCAGAAGATAATGTCAGAGTTTAGGGTCATGCGATGGGAGAAGTCATGCATTTTAACATCATGTGGTATAGACATAACTGTTTAATGTCATGTGGGACTAGGCAACATAGTCTAGAGTCATATGGATCAGACATATACAAGAAATGTGAGGTTCCAAATGGGATGTGCATGACATGATAAAGCATAATCGACGTGAATGAGGACGTGGTCCACATCATATCGTGCACGATTCTGAGGAACAAACCTTGCGCCGAGGGGCCAAAAAAGGTTAGAGGATATGGGGAAAGATATTGGAGGGACTATATCCTTGAAAATGGAGTATGTGATAAGTTAATAGTAAAACCGACGTGACCGATGACATAAGCCCACACACGCCACATCACGCGGTCCTAGAAGAGTTGGGACCTAGATGGCAGAACAGAAGAGATAAATTAGTGGAACTCAAGCTGGACCCAAAGACGAGATGTCTAGGCATTCCTATGTATCCCATGGGAATGAGAATCAAGCCGTATGTAGTTCTAAAAGATATCTTAGTTTAAGGTCTTAGAGATTGGACCATGGAGAGGTGGAATCCTTCCCAGTAGTTGCAGACCTCAATCCCATTCCTAAGCCCACGTGAGTCATACTCAGTGTGGAAAACAACGGTAGAGGCGGTTTTTGCAATTCCTATAATGCACACTAAAGGGAAGTTTGTGCGGAGCCCCGAATGATGACTTACCGTGACCTTTTCCCCCTAACATGCAAATGTGCATTGAGGGATAGTGCCAGGAGGGTTGAAATTTCACTTGGACACAATGAAGTGAAAATTGGTGTGAATCATGTAATTGAAATTCGAGGTTTGAAGGGGTTTCCTTGACAATGGAGGATAACTGTTTACCGTGTTCGGAACACAACATCCATATTGTGTGGCCTGAAATGGGAACAACAAATGCGCGTCGACCGCTGACCATATTCGCAACGCGGGACTTGTATCAATTTTTTATCTGAAACCCTCGAGGACGTTGGCCCATAATTATAGGAGAACCCTTAGTCATATCATCCATGCCATTTGGGGGTCCCTTCAGATGTGAAAGATAATGGAAGCCCAAATGAAGGGGAACACAAAGCCTGAACGATGGGTGAAAGCATGTCTAGGTCAAATCTAACACTCTAGGTTCTAGACTAGAGTACTCATGGGCCAATTGGTGAATCACTGTAGAGTGCTGATGGACCCAAATTAAGGGTAGCTGGCGTAAAGAGATGAGAGTAGGGAAAGGGAGTGGAGGCCGCTCAGGAGAGAGTGGTATGTGGCATGGTTGTTATAAACCTGATATGAATGGGGACGTAAGCTCATACCACACCGTATAACCCTCTTTTGGAAGAATGTTAGACAAGGGGCCAAAATGATAGGGAGGTTTCTAAGAGATGAGGATGGACCCGAAGATCAGACATTTGGGCAGTCCTACGTATCCCATGTGGATAGAAATCAAGCCATTCATAGTTATAGGGGTGTCAGGTAGTTTAACGTCATGACGGTAAGGATGAAGATATGGGCAAGGTATCCCATCCAAGGATGTGTACGACACAATGAGTAACCCGATGTGAATGAGGACATAATCCCACACCACATTGTACATCCCTAAGTGAAAACCTAGGTCAGGGGACCTAAAAAGGCCAAGGGACCTGAGGCTTGGCCACATATAGAATGTCACGACTAACTTATAGTTTAACATCTTTTAGTGAGGATGAAGGTGATCTTAGTTTAGGGTTATAGAGCTCGGACCATATATGCCTAGTGTAATGTCATATTCATGGGACAGAGAGGGAGAATCATCATGCCTATGGAAGACCACAAGCGACAACGATGATAGAGGACAACTTTTAACCAGATTCGCAACATAGTATCCACCCTTGTGTGACCAGAATTTTTGGAAAAAAATTGAGCATCGACCATTGGACATACTCGCAACACGGGACTTGTATCAATTTTTCACTCTCAATCCATGAGAAAGTTATCCCATAATGGGTGGAGGGCCTTTGGGAGAGCATCTGTACCATTCAGGGGCCCTTTTGGATATAGTATGTGATGGAAACCCAAATGATGGGGCTCGTGAAGCATGACGAGGCTTGCACTTGTGGGATGAACAATAAATTATTGGAGGGATGTATCAAGGGGATATGTGTTTCGTGAAAAAATAGCCCAAAGAGATTGAGGACATGAGTCCATACCACACCACACAATCATAAATGAGAACTTGGGCCAGGGGCCAAAGGGGTCATAGAACCTGAGGCTGGGCATTGCGGTCAACTGTATCTATATGACCTCTCATGCGGGCATTACCTTCATAGCTCCTAATCCTACATGAGCAATTCTCTGTGTGATAAACAAGGTGTAGGACTAGGCTCTCCCTGTCACATAAGGATATGATAGCTGGAATTACACTCCTACTCGAGGGAAACTGAGATTTGGAGAGACGGTGAGGTAGAATGAACCACTGCACTCCATCTTTGAGACATATATGGGTGGTGACAACGACAAAGGATAGCTATTGACCAGATTCAAAACACAACATCTATATCATGTGACCAAAAAAGGGAACAACAAATGAGCATTGAACACTAACCATTTTCACAATGCATGACTCATATCAATTTGTTGTCTGAAAACCTTGAGGGAATTTTCCCGAAACGATAGGAGAGCCCTTAAGCTAAGTATCCTTATCGTTCAGGGGCCCCTTCGGATGTGGAAGATAATGGGAACCCAAGTGATGGGGTACTTGGAGCATAAATCTACCTGTGCCATTTTAAATAATGTTAGACAACATAAGAGATAGAGATATTTAGGGGAGAGGGATACATGGTACAGTCATTATAACCTTGACGGGAATGAGGGAAAAAGCCTGCACCACACCATGTGTTTCGTCCTAATGGGAGATACAGATGTTTGGTGCTGGGCCTATAGATGAAATGTCCGGGTGGTCCTACGTATCCCATGAGGATGGGAATCAAGCAACACGTAGTTCTGGTAGGGCCACACAGTTTAACGTCATGCAGTAAGGATGTGGGAGGATTAGAATAACGAAGGATGACACATGGCGCAGTCATCGTAATCCTAACATGGGTGGGTCCAAACAAGCCTATACGACACCATGAGGGATCCTACAAAGGAACTATGCCTAGGAGGGGATAGTCAAAGAGGAAACTAGGGGCTGGGTTCAAGAAGATGCTTCTGAGCATTTCAACGTATCCCATGAGGATGGGAATCAAGACATACGTAGTTCTTGAGATGCAGTTTAAAATCTTGCAGGATGACACACAATTTAATTTCATGCGGGACATTTCATAGTTTAAGGTTATGTAAGACCATAAAGTTTAAGGTCATGTAGGACCCTAATGAAGTTTAGGGTCGTGCGGGACCATCATGCAGATTGGGGTCATGCAGGACCGTATATTTTAAGGTCATACATGACTGTAAGGACTCAAGCAAAGTATTACTTGAGGAACTTGGCATTGGTGGGGGGAATTATCTGCTCACCATCCATTGTAACCAATGAGTATGCGCTATTAGAGTAAACCTTGTGAATGTTGTAAGGTCCCTCCCATTTGGGTTCCAACTTGGGTGGTTTCATGTCAGGTATCAATTGTGCCCTCAGGGAAAATACTAAGTTTTCTTGCAGGAAGGAGAAGAGACAAACTTTCTTGTTGAAACCTCTAGCTATATTATTCTGTTGCCTTTATAGATTATACAGGGAATGAAGCCTATTCTATTCAAGTGCTTCCAACTCAGCCAGAGGGATTTTGGCTACTTTATTTGGTGCTTTCTAATCAGAGACTATTGTGTGCAATGAGGGAAATTGAATCTCACTGGGCAGGATGACCTCCATCCCATTAACCTTGAAATATGGGGTTACCTGGGTGGAATTACGAGTCATCGTACGATATGCCCAGAGGGTATTGGGGTGCTTTTCTGACCAAATCTTCTTATTCTGGCCTACCATTTTTAGCAGAATGTTAGAGAGGGTTTTTTAACTCTTTGATCTATCCATTATCTTGTGCATGATAGCAGGAGGTATAGTTAGAAGGTATGGTGTACTTGGCATACAATTTCTTCCCTTCAGATGCTAGAATGTTTGTGCCATTATCGGTGAGAATGGCGTGAGGGACTCGAAATTGGTAAATGATGTTTGAGCTCACAAAGTCAACGATGGAGCGGGTGTTGACCTCCTTGAGTGGAACTGCCTCTGCCCACTTGGAGAAGAAATTCATAGCTATCAGGATGAACCTGCACTGGCGAGTTTTCTTCGGTGGCTATGGTCCCACGACATCGAGTCCCCATAATGGAAATGGCCAAAATTACTTGGTAGAGGAGAGGGGATCTTGCGGCTGATGCATAAAGTTAGCATGAATCTGGCACACATGGAACCTTTTGGTGAACTTGATGCAGTCATAGATCATAGAGGGTAAAAAGTACCCCAATATCTAGATCTGGTGAGCTAGTTTTGGCCCAGTCTGATGAGCCCCACAGGAACCAGCATAAACCTCCTTCATGACATGGAAAATCTCAACTCCTTGAATATAATAAAGGAGATCTACATCAAACCTATGCTTGTATAAGATTTTCTCATGACTAGGACCATCCTAAAGGGTAAACTATAATGCGCAATGTCGGATTCATTGGCCCTCAGCGAGATCTGCTGGGAGATTACCATTCTTGATATACTCAATGAAGGGGGTCTCTAGTCGGGAGTCACTTCAATCACTACATCAAGGGGACCTGGGGGTCCTGAGATGGAGGCTCTGACGATAAGGTTAATTACTTATAGGTCTTCATTGTCATCTTGGGTGACTGGAGAAATGAATCTCTGATGTGCCACGTGGATAATCAGATCATCCTTCTCAGGCTCAGCAAGTGATGCAGCCAGGCCGGCTAGGGCAATAGGTCAACCATTCTCAGATCAAGGAACATGAGTAAATTCTAACTGATATGGGAACTGAGCCCTTAGCTAGAGAGTGCGCTCCAATAATTGTATGAGCTATGTGTTTTTAACGAAATTTTCACCATTGATCTGCTTGATGACTAGTTCGGAGTCCCCTTTCACATGCAAATGGGGTACATTAATCTCGAGGGACAACTCTAGGCCAGTGATGAGAGCATGATACTCTGCCTCATTATCTATGCAGCCTTATGATAATAGGAATGAGTAAGGCAGAATGTCTTGTGCTAGCATAATGAAGACGATACCCAATCCCACTTTGTTGAGTCTGGGGTCATTGAGCCTTATGTTGGTGGGGCTCCGGGAAGCACCATCGAAGTGCATCTACTAGGATGACATGGTTGTTCTACTGAGAGGATCACCTCATCGGGGAAATCAATATCCAAGGACTGGTTAGCAGGAGCTAGATGGGCATAATGGAAGCCTGCCTATTCTTTCCCCTTAATATCCTTCTAAGGGACAAACCTGGTATCAAACTGCTGGAGTATTACCTCCCACCAAGCTAGATAACCTATCAACATGGGGCGGTTTAGGATTTACTTCAATGGGTCTACATGGGACACCAGTTGTGCCTCATGGTGCTATAAGTAATGTCGCAATTTCTATACTATGAATACCAGTGCAAGGCAGCTCTTTTAGATAGGGGAGTATCTGGTCTCCATATCGAGGAGCATGCGGCTGAGGTTGTAAGGGTTGTTCTCTGTCCCCTCATTATTCTTTTGTGTGAGAAGGTCACCGAGAGATTGCTCCAGGGTGGTCACATAAAGGACCGATGACTTTACGAAGACAGGTGGAATTAATACTACAGGCTGGAGCATATACTTATTGATTTCCTTGAACTAATTTTTACATTCTTCATCCCACTAATAGAGTGTGACTTTATTCATGAGACGAGAAAACAACTTATACTTGCTGGACAAATTCTTGATGAATCGTCATATGTAGGATAAGTGGCCTTGGAACCCGCAAATTTCAAGAATGTTTCTCATAGGAGAAATTTGGATAATGGCTTTAATATTTTTTGGGTCGATCTCAATGCCCCTGGTTGAGACAAAAAATCAGAGAAATGTTCCATAGGTGACATCGAAGGCACACTTTAATGGGTTTATCTTTAGGTGATGGAAACTGAGCAAGCAGAACACTTTCTCAAGGACTTTGAGATGGTCCTGACACAGGTGAGAATTGACCACCGAATTGTCCACATAGAATTCCACCAATGTTTCGAGGATCAGCTTAAATATGCGATGCATAGCCCACTGGTAGGTGGCAACTTCATTCTTTAAACCAAAGGGAATGACTTGGTAATAGAAAGTATGTTGTGGTACCCTAAAGGATGTGAACTCCTCATCCTCGGGGGGCCATACAGATCTGGTTATACCCGTAGTACCCATCCATGATAGAGAGGGCTTGAAACCCATTTGTCGCGTCAATAAAATGTTCCATCATACGAAGGGGAAAATCATCCTTCAGACAGTGACGATTGAGATCCCAGAAGTCTATGAAGACTCTGATTTTTCCATTCTTCTTCCTAATTGGAACAATGTTTGATATCCATTTGTGTTGATAGACCTCCTTGAAAAAATTGGCTCTGATGATCTTATCAACTTCCACCTCTACCAGGGAAATGTGAGAAGGGTGCATCTTCTTGGGAGGCTGCTTGAACCTGTAATGATTTTCCAGGAGACCGAGGTGGTGGAAGGATGCATGAGGATATAGTCCTAGAATCTCATCATAACTCCAGGAAAATACATCATGATTTTTATTCAGGAATTATATGTATTGTTGTTTCTCCTCGAGGGTCATAGCGGCATTAATCAGTGTGGGTCTCGGGTTTGCCATGCTGCCAAGGTTCACTTGTACCAACTCATCAACCATAGTAGAGACACCCTCTTTAAAGGTGATATGAGCATCCTCTAAATCCCATTCTTCACTCATGGAAGGGGAATCCTTGGTGGTAGGAGTCACTTCTAAGTTGGCAACTACCGATTCGAGGATAGTACTAGCCTCAGCGGCAGTATACACTACATCGGAGGACTCCTATGCATCTGAAACCATAGCGATGAAGGATGACGATCTGATCCAATTTGGCCTTCCGCCCAGGGAACCACACTAGATGATATCGTAGCAATAATGGCGCATCGTCTTGAGAATGTTAATTCCGGCCCAGTGGAAAAAGTAATTTTGACGTATTTCTATCACCATGGAGTGGACATCCCGATATCTTATGAGAGCAAGAGGCTCTGGGATCACCTTTTCTTGATTTTTATAGAAGTATGAGGTGATCTTCTTGCATCGCATAGGCTTGGGAATGTGTTCCCCCCTCATTCCCGAAACAATGAAGCATTTTTTCATGTTCGGGGTCATGGGATCCAATTAGTGGATTGGAAAGATCTAGGCATCATCTAGATCTGTCCATGGGTCGGTCATAGCCATCTCAAGCTCAACCTCACCAGCTTGATTCCTCTTGTCTTTTCTATTGTAGTAGTCAACATCTAGATAGCGGGATTCACAAGAGGCAAAGGGAGACACGTCACCTTGAAGCATGCCCACTCGACCATTAAGAGAGTACTTGAGGCACTGATGATATGATGAGGGAACTGCCACATGCATGTTGATACATGGCCTTCCCATCAATGCATTATAGCTGGTGTCCTGGGAGACAACCATAAATTTGGTGCTTGCAAGTAGGCCATTGAACTGGGTATTCAAGTGAATATGTCTTCCTGATGTCTGTTCGGTCCTATCATAACCTTGTATTATTAGGTCAGATGGACTTAGATTATCCTCATAATATCCCAGTTTTTACAGTGTCTGAGTTGGGATTAGGTTGATTCCAGAGCCCGTGTCGATAAGACAATGATGAGCCTCCATGCCATTAAACTGGTCAATGATGTATACTGGGAGATTGTGACCCTGTATGGGAGAGCCTTCATCTTCTCTAGATAATGATATGATGGACTAGAATTCATCATTCTTGACCACCTCAGCATGAAATGCTTCCATGGCTGTTACCTCTGTCTCAAACTGTAGGGGGATTCTTAAAGCCTCAATGAGGGCCTCAAGAATATCTGATGATAGGAAAATTTTCTCAAGGATGGAGAGTCTTGATGGAATAATAGAAAGATTCTTAAGAACATCGTACTTCCTTGCGAGGTGTGATATTTTAATTATAGGAGGTCACTCTATGACAGGAGGTATAGTGGTCCCTGCCAACTGGACAGGTGGCTTACTAGTACTAGGAATATCCTGCTGGTCACTAGATGAAGCCTACAAATTGGCTACTAGAAGAGGGATAGATGACTGAGACCAGCCTATAGCGGGGTGCGACTGGTCACGACATGGTCGAGGTGGCTCTGCCTGATCTGAAAACACAAACGGCGGTGAAGGTGAGCCTGGTGTCACCCAATGAGAAGGCTGCATGTACTGAGCTATGTACTAGGCCTGCTGCCTGGTATCGGTAGCATGCATAGCCTAGCTGGAAGTACTGACTGAGGAACTCTGACAGCCCATATAGCCACGACTCCATTGACACTGATGATGAATGGGGATGTTGGGAGGATCCTCTTGGCCCTCCTCATCATAAGGAATCATGTAGGGGTTTACTAGCTCTACAGTGTTAACCGAGGCAAACCCATGACCATCAATCGAAGAGTCATCCACTACTGGACAGATTCTGGGAGGGATCTCTATCTCTGGGGGCGTGAAGTCTTCAAGAGTATGGTACGACGATTGTATCAACGTGGGACTTTTCTTTCCCTTACGTTGTTGGTGTTTGCTCTTCTGGGAAGAGGATGACTGAGACGCCGATGTAGAAGTGGTGGTTGCAGCTCTTGAAGGCTCTGGCCGATTCAGGTGCACATGAATGAAACCATGGGAATAGGTGACTATTTTACGAGCCATCCACTCTTCATAATTCTGGGACCTATGACTGGAATCCTGATGCCACTCGCCCTCGCTTTCACTAGTAATGTCTAGCCTCATGAAGATACATGCCACCTGTGTCAGAGTTGGTCCTAACAAGACTATGTTGTAATCCACCGGGTCTTAGAGCCTATCTTTGAACACATAAAACTGCTTGAGAGTGTGCCCCATGATCCAGTTATAGGGGAAGTAATTAGGGAGATCAGTGAGGTATTCCTCTTCAGGCCTTCTGCATTCAGGAAAACGTAGAATCCCCTGCTCCAAGGCACTGCAGAAGTAACCGGGGACATGTGCCTTGTTGAACGAGTAGGTCAAGTTTCTAATATCCATAAAGTGGGACCTTGGATCTTAACCCTAAAGAGGAGATGGAGGATCCTATCAATGATGTGGAACTTGGTTATCTCACCTGGGCGGTGGCGGTGCTTTGCGTGGGAGCACCTACCGATTCTGAGGTGGGTCCTATTGGGCTAGTGGTTGCGCCTGAGGTGGAGGGGCTCTGTGAGTTTGTAGAGGAGGATCCACTGGAAAAAACTCTAGTCGCATGGGGGCCTCTATTTGGGCCACTACGGTGGGCTTAGCCCTGGCAGCCCTTCTCTTGGGGATTGCAGGAGGAAACAGACGTGCCTGCATAGCTTGCTGTAAGGCTTCCTCTAGGCGCTGGGCCTTATCAGAGAAGTCTCAGAATCCCCCAGGATAGTTCTGGGTGATCAGAGAGGGGACCAATTCCATCCTGAAATTCCCTATGCACATGTTTAGCAATTTCTATTAAGTCAGTGGAATGTTAAAGGAATACGTGAGTCCTTTCCTCCGAGCAACAAATTCAGCAACACGCTCATCAGGCCTCTTCTTTCACTTGAAGAGGTCCATGATACTCATCTTCCATGTGGTGGAACTGAACTAGTAGAGAAATTTCCTTCAGAGGTCTTCCCAGTTGGGTATTGATCTGATGGGGAGCTGGCTGTACCAGAAAAACAAAAACCCTTCCAATGTCTGTACGGAACATCGAAGCTTGGCGGCCTCCTGCTACGCTAGAGTTCCCAACATGGGGCCACACCTTGAGATAAAGTAGCCCAGGTGCTGTGGTGGGTTCCTCATACTGTTTAATGGGTAAAAAGTGGGATTTTCAAAACCCGGGGGTGCTAGCATATCATCCAACCACGCCGAATAAGGCTTTCCATCATGTGGTATTACCACCTGTTGCACTTCTAATGTCTCAAAACAGGAAATGAGTTCCCTTATTGGATCATCTGGGTGGAGGTTCCTATCATGATGGGGATTCCTGACTACTAGTGCATTGGAAGGTTCTTTAACATGATAAGGCGGACCCACAACTCGTGGGGTGGCTGGTGGAATGATATGTGTGGCAGCTAGGGGAATCCGAGCTGGGTCCCACGGATTGTCACGCAATTTAGGAGGATTGGGCGAGACATACGACACCCTATTTCATTAAGTTCCAGCCTCAGCCCTGTCTGCATGGGAAGGATGGTCAGGATCAACTGGAGGCAATTCACTGATGGGAAGTTATGCCTACCACTACTTCCCCGGCCTAGGATCACCGTAGTCTAGACATCGCTCTACAACGCATTCAGCAAGGATATCGTCGACCACATTCCTCCTTTCAGTGAGTTGCTGATGCAACATGGATTTTTAACAGTCGTATTCCACCTTCTGCACTAAGATAAATGGTTCAGAGGGTTTGGCAGCTCTGAGGTGTTCCTTTCCCTTGTCGGAATTTCAGCTGAGGACTTGTTCCTTGGTGGGCATGAGAATACCTAGTAGATTCCTCTGTTGATGGGTAATACTTCCTAATGGATCTAAGAAGTGTGAAGCTCCCTCTAGGGGTAGGTCATCTCTAAGAATCTCTAGATCGTTCTCTCCCTCCAGTAGGTCTTCCATGTAAACCATGAATCTTTATGGATGAATAACCTCTATGTCGCCTAGAGAATCAGGTTGTCTCCAGATAGGATGGAAGAGGACGAAAGTATACTACCCCCAACCATGGATTTGTACATGGGGAGAAGCCTCTTTGAAAATCCTGTGGAGTTCCCTGAAACTCTAAACGTACCATTACTGGAGGCCCCAACGGCAACCTGGTGACTCATGGCCCTGGGCCACAGGCAGTGTGGAAAAATCAACCAGACGTCATTGTTCACCAATATACTCGAAATGCAATTGGCTATTAGGGTAAGACACTCATTGATGACGAAGACAGAAATGAGTTGCCTATAGGGATTGGTGAAAGAACACAACTTACTCTTGGGTGAGAGATTCTGGCGCACAAAAATTCGGTGCTGCAATCGGACAAAACATATCAGGGAAGTGGTCCGCTGAGAGGATATCCCATAAGCTCTTGGACTCGGATTTAGGGTCTGGATCTTCATTTCCCTACTCGTCAAATGGAGGTGGATGGGGAATGGGTAGCAGTATCAAAGGACACCGTAGGGATGGTAGACCGGTCGGTGAAGAATATGACGAGCGAGCTGAAAAACCACCGCATCTTGAGCTATCCACCGAAGAGTGTAGTGACTTAGCCACCACATCGCTGTAAGATGAGCTAATAACAATAGTTTCCAGCACTGTGGCTATGACTGCTGGCAGTGGATGACACTACTGATCATCTGCCATTGGTCCCTAAAATAGGTCTATGTGATCTATAGTCAAGTTAGAGAGCACTTATGGTGATGATGGTGGTGATTTCACGTCCGTAACTTGTGGAGTTTCCCAATTTTCATCCTATTAAATAGACCTACAGAGGGAAGAGTAAATTCAATGGACCTCACATTATGTAAGTATGAGGATAGTGCACCTTGTTCCTACCCCGAACCTCAATATGGAGGATCTCAGTGAGGGATCCATCGCTGAGTTGTATTCTACCTCAGATTCATAGAATCAAACCGGTTTGATATCAGTCAGAATCTTCTCAGCGTTCTTTTTTATGGCAGTGACGACCCACCCTTCTACCCCAGGATGGTTCTTCAGGACATGGTAGATTTTCATCATGTGGAGGACCTTCAGCCATACTGGTGCTAGGGCGGAGAGGATTCCCACCTGAGTAAGTTGGGGTGCAAGGAGAACTGGGATAGATATCAAAGGGGACACGGGGAGGACCTCCATGGGATGATATGAAGTGGGTAGGACCTTCGCTCGAACTAATAGGAGCACTGGTAGGACCTCCATTCTTGTTTCCCCTATCAACCTCAGTGCGAGGAAGGTCCTCGTAATAGTCGACCTGAACATGGGTAGGGCCTCCATGTTGGGTGCCGGGGAATCGAAGCTAGCCTTCACCCCTCTAATTGCTGAGGTGAGGAGGACCTTCACCATCAATTGTGAGGAAACGGGGAGGCCCCCCAAGCTGGAGATTGATTGGGTGTGATACTTCCCCACCTCTGTGGTATGTGTCGGGATGAATGAATCCATACCCGATGTAATGATAATGGGAGAGGCTTCCGTGCTGGGTGTCACCATCATTGGAAGGACCCTCATTCATACTGAGGGTAGCACAAGGTAGACCTCCATGCCGAGATTGGAAGTGGGGAAGACCCGCATTCTCCATGGTGGTAGTACTGGGAGGGCCTCCGTACTGGCGGTGGACACTACCTGCACCGGCGACCGAGAGAGTCGACCCAACCTGCCCGTGGGGCAGTTGGGGCCTCGATCCAGGCCAGGTATACATGTACCCCTACTCAAAATATGCAAGGGGTTGATGATATATGTTGGCGATGGCCAGATCCACAATAATTGCGGACATTGACGCCCCTTGGCGGGTGTCCTCCTCAGTCTGTGCCCGACGATGGCGTCAGCTCAACCGTACTGGGGCCAATGGTGTAAGAGCATGGCTTACCGGATCCTAGACTCGTGGTACTAGATAGTGGCGCTAGTGCGACCTAGTGGGATCCCTTCTTGGGATCCCCTGAAACAGAATCCTAATCGGGCTGGCCCAGATATCCCCTACCTCATCGGCGTAGGGGAAGGAGTTATCAAGGAGTTCCAGGGAAAGGCTCCCTAAATGATTGTATGTTGGAGTGGGGAGTAGTGGCTACATGAGGGGCCCTTGGTGAGGTGGTGATGATGAGGTGAATACGCCTCTAGATCCTGGAAGACCATATCCTGAGTCGGGATAATCACCTCCTCCTCGTACGGGTGTACGAGGTCATTGATCACCCTACGTTGAATGAATTCAGACGAGGAGATGAGGTGCGGGATCCCAATAGTTGTGGTCATGGAGATTATCTCCAAAGTGGTCGAGCCATGTGGGGATGTCGTATTGGCATTTCCCCTACCCCTGCATCGGTGGGAGGGTGGCGATTAGGATTTTGGTGTAGCAGCTTGGTTCCAGAAAAGAAGATAGATTAACCCATTAGTGATGAATGGAAAGGAATTGATGAACAATGCCCCAACATCATTATGTCTTCAATGTCTATTATGATGGATCCACGATGACGACATCACAGACTGGGATGTCTAACATTTTGACTGTCCCAACTTCTAGTGAGTTTCACGCTAAGCCCGCTATTTTCATGGCGGGAACCGACACCAGATAGCTAGATCTGGTGACACGCTAATCCACTGATGTCTCGAATGCTATTAATATTCATATTGAGGGTAAGACCTTCATTTTCGGTTCACCATTTCTATTTCTGACAATTTTTCTAGGGCACGTGCATCCGTATGTTCGTGGACGATGATGCTGTTTGTTGCCCTGTATTTCCACTTTCAAAATGCGTGCATCATTCATTCCTTGTTCAGGGACGTTTTCTCCTTGATAAAAACGGGATGATGGGATGTTTGTTATTACTTATATGGATTGCTCCTCAGAACTCATAACCTAATCTAAGTATCCCTTATAGACATAAGATGTTGTTCGTGAAACTCTTTCCAGTGCTATATCTTTATGGACACCAGTTAATTACACTACTTTTTTCAGGACATTCAAAGGGGTCTGGTCAGGGCAGTAACCTTCGGTCGGGGGAGTAGTCACATTGGACATCACTGGAATGTCTGGTTTTTTGAAAACTGGACCATCTAGGTTGTTTCCCCTTATTATAGGGCTCCTTGAGGGTGCATAAGCCTGAGGCATATCATCCCACGTCGAATGCGGGGAATTAAATTCCATAAGAATGTATCTAAGGTTTTCCTATTCTTCCTATGTTTAACACAAGGTATGATGCAGGTTTAACGTCGAGTGGATAAATATCATACTGATCGGAACACTGACTAGAGTGGATCATATGGGTGTGACCCTTGGAGAAAACAGTGATTCTAGTACGTGAATTGGTAGGATCTCACTGGGATGTGGTGACCCTGGTAAGAATCAGGATGGATGATTGATTGTTAAACAGAGTGGATAGATAATGGGATGGATCCGACTTGAGGGAGATGGTGATTCTAGTCTTGAGCCTCAAAGAGACCTCCTACATATCCTAGTGGTAGGAAATCAAAGTTTGCATAGTTTGTGAAGTGACCTGATGACATGATACGGTTTACGCATTATTAGCGGCCCAAGAGTTTGTCTGACACCACTGGGACAAAACAACGACATGGGTCCCAACAAAATGAAAAAAAAAGCTTACCACTGGGCTCATATTGACAACAGCTGACCATTGACATGGACTCACAATGGGTTACCGCTGGATGGGGTCACAACGGCTTACCGCTGGATGAGGTCACAACGACATACCACTGGATGGGGTCACAATGGCTTACCACTGGATGGCGTCACAATGGCTTACCACTGGATGGGGTTACAATGGCTTACCACTAGACGGGGTCACAACATATTACCACTAGATGGGGTCGCAACGGCTTACCGCTGGATGGGGTCACAACAACATACCGCTGGATGAGGACACAATGGCTTACTGCTGGATGGGATCACAATGGCTTACCGCTAGATATGGTCACAAAAGCTTACTGTTGGATGGGGTCACAATGGATTACCACTGGATGGGGTAACAATGGATTTCCACTAGATGGTGGATGAATTTTAATGCCGTGCAAGATGAATATGGGGAATGCAATTCAACATCATGTGGGACAAAGGTAGTCCGATGTGAAGGGGGGTCAGAACCGATGGTTATTGGGCTTGAACCTCAGGGAGGCTTCCTACATACCTTTACTTGGTAAAAATCAATGTCCACATAGTTTGGAATCAGTGTGGGGCTTACAATCTAGACTACCCAGAGAGGATTTCATGGTCGGTTCTTGCTCTAAGACCATGTGAGTGATGGTCGGTGTGATAAACAAGAGGCAGCAAAGACCTGACGATCATGTCGTGTAAGGTGCGCCCATGGGAAGTGGAATGGGGGTCTTACACGTGGTTAGCATCCCAAAAAGTAAATAGGGGATTACATGTTGTTAGCAGCCCAGGGAAATAGGGGATTACACATGGTTAGTAACCCAAGGTGATGAATATTGGGACTTAGTCCAGGATGGAGGTTTAGGTGGTGACAAACCCTAATGGGAGAGGGAAGAGATAATCATGGTCATAATACCCATCTCTCCTATATTCTTTGTCAAGGAAGAAGATATGAGGAGAGAGGGTGCTACCTCCTGCAAGAAAATCTAGGGGGATTACACTGAGGTGGTTTCCCTGTCCCCACAGACAAACACTGCTCCAATAAAGAGGATATAATTTCATGTGAGGAATGATTTCACTCCTGTAGAGACCAGTGGGCATCGAGAATGTCCAAGACAGGGCACCCCACGTATGATGCATGGGGTGAGACCACTATTTAACATCATGTGCTGGGGATGATGGCTCTTGGTAGTTTAACAACCTGTATCTCGGACGAGGTGGGTTCTCTTCGCACCCCTAATACATACATAACCAATACCTCTTACCCCTTGGGGATGGGAAGGCATCAACAATGCCATGGATAGGGGTGTTATTAAGAAATCCATTGAGGGGTCCATGTTTACATGGCTATGTGAATAATCAATAGCTGTTAGTGTGCCTATGTGAAGAAGCATGAGGAAAAGTAATGCAATGTGAAGTACCACCCAAGGTACATTGAAAGTGCTTTGTGAAAACTAGAAGGGTCGCACAAGAAAATGAGTTTCATAGCAAAGGGTTTTATAGGTAGAATCCTTTTGAAGCTCTGGTGCTCCATGAAGTGGAGGGGATTCGTGATGGGATGTTCTTTGCAAAGTGAAGTGGCCTAGCCTAGGCATAGGGCATAAGTACATAGGGAAGGTGCTTCGTGAAGTGGGAAGGCACTCGTAGAGCAATGCCTCTCAAAGCAAGGGTGCCCCGTGAAGCGTAATATTGAAAAGTAATGTGCCTTGCGAAGCATAGTGACCCTGACTTAGCATATGGGTCACATGTGTATGAAGGATAATTCATGAAGCACAAGTTCTATAAGAAGACCTGAGTCCCTTTGGGGATATCCTTCCTTCAAAGAGGCCTGTGGGCTCCGCGAACGGTATCCCTCTTTGAAGAGGGGACGAATTCATGCAAAGGGGAAGGCACTTCACAAAGCAAAAGTACCTTGAAAAGCTCATGGTTCGAAGAGAAGAAATTGCTTCATGATGTGGGAGATCAGAAGACGAAAGGTTATAGGATCCATCCTTTGGGCTCGAGGGGAGATTGATATTTATAGGCAAGAGGCACTGCAAAGTAGAACTCACTCGGCGCGAAGACGAAGCTTGCTCTGCGGAAGGTTTTCAAACATCAAAGGGGTTCGCAGAGCATCCCACATCTTTTCTCCACGATGGGTTAGTAAACATAAAAGGGGTTCGCGAAGCATCCCACCTATTTTCTCCATGACGGGTTCATGAAGGGGAAGCTCTGCACTGGCCACGGGGCCATGGGGGATCTACGAGCGGTCATCATGAGGCAACCCCAAATGCTTTCACACTGTTCTTGCATTTCCCTAATTTTTGCGTTAACAGTCGTTATGGTTTATATCATGGTTACAATGAAGGATAGGATTATGATGTATATCCTAGTTACGATAAATGTGGTTATGATGCATGTGGTTTTGATGCATGTGGTTATGATGCATGTGGTTACAATGAATGTGGTTACGATGCATGTGGTTATGATGCATAACATGAATACGATACATGAACTGGTTATGATGCATGATTACGATACAATACATAACCTGGTTATGATGCATGTGGTTATGATACAATACATAACCTTGTTATGATAAACATGGTTATGATACAATAAATAAAATTTTTATGATACAAATTGTTACAATACAATACATATCCTGGTTACGATACACATGTTTATGATACAATACATTACCTAGTTAAGATACACATGGTTATGATATAATACATAACCTAGATACAATGCATGTTGTCATGATTGTAAGAAAATATTTGTGATTCTGATATATGTGATTCAAATTGTAAAACAACATATCTGGTTACATTGAAAAACAACATACATGATAAACAAGAAGTAATTTGTGATTTCTAAAACAAAACGTTCAATGGGAAAGTTGAAACATGTTTAGAATCAACAATCCCCCCTTTTTAAAAAGCAAAAAACAATATAAAAAATATAAACTTATCTCTCATAAGATTAGTAACTATTCAAAAAGTAATAGTAAATATGACTAATTCCACCCTATGTTTAAATAAATTACTAGGGATTTTATTCTATTTATTTGTACTTGTTAATTATCTCCCTTAATAAGGTATTCATAAAATTATTCTTTTCAAAACCACTCTCCCCCATTTTTATTTTCAAAAATAATAAGGGAAACATCCGTATCAGGGAAAATGATAGAGAAATAGGGTATGAAACAATAGTTCTTACTTGGAATGAGAAAAAATATATTCCAAAAAGTGTTCTAGAAATCATTCTTTCCCCTTTGGTTTTCCAAAAGATTGAACATTATAAGATTCATTTTCTTGTACTCTTTCTTACCCTCCATCATCTTGTCAAGAGATTCTTGCTGAGTCTTTAGCTTCATATCATGTTTAGAAATTACCATTTCTTGCTTTAGGATCCTTTGTTCCAAAAGATGACTAATTTATTCCTGAGCTTTAAGCTTTAATTCATGATAACTAATATCATCCCATCTGATTCTGTAGGACTTCTCTAGTATTAAAACTCTATTTGAGAGTAAAACAACCTCACTACTCTCATTCTAAAATTTTTCTTTTATATCATTAAGCTCTTTAGAGGCTATTCCTTATGAGGTACCGAGTCATTGAAGGGCTTCATGTTTTTAATTTAAATCAGTATCCATCTTTTGATACATAGATTTATGATCATTTAACTAATGTACCAATTCATCTTGCATGACCAGATGATTCTTCAGACTATCATCAAAGTTGTATGACCACATCACAAGCTTATAACAAGCCTTACCATGCTTAGATACAATTTTTTTAAAAATATTGAAATCATTTTCCAGACTTAGAATCATGTCCATCAGAACCATGAGAGACTCAATTCTACCATTATGAGCATTTAAAGGATTTCTAACCTGGATTCAATATTTGGAATGAATGGTATCATCTTCTCTAATCTATTCAAATCTTGTTCGATGTACTGAATTCAATTAAATGTGATTTCTCTTTTAGAGTCTATATCCTCTATGTATTTAGGGAGATCACTGAAATGAGTTTCAATACCTATAATTTGAGATGGCTGATTCTGATTCTTATCAGATTCTTACATTTCATATTCTTTATCTGAAACTTTCTTAGAGGAAACCCTTTGAGACGCTTCCTTAGAAGGATGAGGATATGGTGATGGAAATTTGAATGATGGAACTTCTAAGTATTCAGCTAAAAGGTTTCTCTTGTTTTCATCCTCTTCATTCTCTACCATTTCTTCTTATTGTCCCCATTGTTCTTCCCCTTGTTATTCTTCACCTTGTTCTTCTTCTCCTTATTCTTCTTTTCCTTGTTCTTCCTCTCCATGTTCGTTTTCTTCTTTAAGTTCATAAGTGAGACTCTATGTGGACAATTATTTAGAATCTTGTTTTTCTTTGTATTTTTCTACTAGATCTAATTGAGTCTGAATAGGTGGCTCCCTTACTACAACACCGGCTTTTGCTCGCTCAATTAATTTGAGAAGAATATCAATGTATATATCTTTGGCCTTTCTCTTATTAATTATTTTCTTCTTTTATTCTTCTTTTAAAGTCTCTTCTGATCTAATTTTTAGATCCAATGCTTTAGCTGGATCCAAACCAAACTGAGGATCCCCTTCTTTCCTTTCTTGTTTCTTCTTTCTTTACTAAACAAAAACATCATCAGATATAAACTTTTGTTTCTTTTATTCCTTGGGATTTTTAGTCATAACAACCTTTCTTTTTCTCGAAGTTGTATTGGATGGATTAGAAGGTTTATCAATACCTTCAACTAGTTTCTTTTATTTCTCATCATTCAGATCATTCTCAAACATTTTTGATTCAGGACTGAGGCTTAACCTGAGCCTCCTTATTTTATTCTTACTGATTAAGGGATCTTTAAAGGGTGTTAGGTCTAACTTGATTGCAACATTACAAAATTTCAAGCTTTATTTCATAAAATTACTGAAAATGGTGGGAAACATGACCAACTATGATTTAATGGAATTGGATTTTAGCTTCTTAATTGTCAAGAAAATGAATCCCATTAGACTGAACATCCTTATGTTCACTAAATAATCAATCACATACACATCTGAAACATTAAAAGTTTCTTTATCACCCTTTATCAGAACTAAAAACCATTTCATCCAATGTTAAATAAGTTTATTATCCCCTGATAAATGACTCACTTTTCTCTTATCCTCTTGAATCTCAAAAATTCATTCTTTAGCTTTACTCTTACAAAAAGTCCCATCAGATTCTAGTAATTTATGATAAGGACAAAGGGTATCACCCTCATATGATACTCTTAGAAATGTAAATGTTTTTTTTCATGGAGGTCGAATAATTCTTATCATATATCATAAAATAAATTTTATGACCCTTGTCTATCTCCATTGATTTATATAATTTTAACTCCTAATCATGATACATATAATCCTGATCAAAATCCCATCTTTCAACACTAATTAATTCCCAGCCTTGAAAACTTATTTTCCTTTTTAAATATGAATCAAAGGTTTTATAAAAGTGTTGGTAAACATACCTTTCACTTCAAAAGGTCATGGAAGAGAAATTATTTTGGTGATATTTCCTTTGTAGATATATCCATTTGAGATGAAGTAGTAGAATCCATCATGAAAAACTAACTCTACCCTGAAGATTTTTCTTGTTACGAAAGTTGAGTAGATCTTTGATTATAAAAACTGAGGTAAATATGATTACAAACTATGCTGAAAATTTATAGACCATCAGGACATTAGAAAGAAAAGAGAATTTTGATGTGGGATTCCTAGAGATAGGTTCATTAAAAAAATTGATGTCCATGATTATATATTAAAAGATCAAATGGTTGAGAAAGATTTAAAACTCTTGAAATTTTCCTTAAAATAAAATGTTATTCAGACTAAAAATGATTAGGAGTTAAGAGAAATAATTGAAACAAAAATATTTAAAATATAATGAAAAATATAAGGTTTTAGATGTTTTTCCTGTTGGGGTATGAGGATGGATGTATTGGTTTCGATATATTGTTCTTATAATACAATAAAATTTGTAAAACCAATTAGAAATACAAAACTGATGAAATGAAATAAGCTGGTACTAATAATTTTGTTATGATAGAATAATCCAGTACTGATAATATAGTACCGATGATACATAAAATGAAACTAATAAAGGTAATACCGATTAAAATGTGAAACCGATATATATTTAAAACCGATAAATTCAAAACCAATACGTGAACAAATGATACATGAAAAAATGATACATGAAAAACCGATAAATTCAGAACTGATACATGCACAACCGATACGAGAAAAATAGATAAATACAAAAACTAATAAGTGAAAATGATAAACTATAAAACAAATAAGTTAAACTGATAAACTTAAAAACAAATAAGTGAAACCGATAAACTGTAAAACTAATAATAAATGAATAATCCCCATTTGAGAAGTAGTAACTCAATATAAGGAGATTGTTTAAACAAGAAATAGATGTGAATTATTACTTTATAGTGATCATCACAAGTTTCTATTTAACATATTCAAATTTATCAGAAGATAATGGTTTTGTGAAAATGTTAGCAAGTTGTTATTTCATTCTAATGAATTGTAACATATTATCTCCTTTTTGTGTGTGATTCCTAAGAAAGTGATGCCTAATATCTATGTGTTTGGAACATGAGTGATGTGTGGGGTTTTTACTAAGAGAAATGGCACTGGTATAATCACTTACTATTTGAGTTTTGAAAAAACTCATGCCATAGTCAGTGAGTGTGTGTTGCATCCACAACACTTGATACAACAACTTCCATCTACTATTTATTCAGCTTCACTAGTGGAAAGTGCTACTGAGTGTTGCTTCTTAAATGACCAAGAAACTAAAAACTCTCCTAATAAATGACATGTTATAGATGTACTTTTCCTATCCATTCTATATCCACCAAAATCAGAATCTGAAAAAGAAATTCAAAAAAATCATTTCCAAAAGAATAGAATAGTACTAAATCCATAATTACCATTATGTATTGAAAATTCATTTTCACTGATTTTAAATGAGATTATTTTGAATTAGATTAATACCTTGCACATAAGAATACTAAAAATACTATGTCTGGATGACTAGCTGTTAAGTATAACAAACTTCATATCATACCTCTAAAAGATGTTTAATCTACTCGTTTCCTAGCTTTATCAAGATAAAGTGTATTTGAGGTTCCAATTGGAGTTATTATACTTTTAGTGATGTTATATCTATACTTTTTAAGTATGTCTTCAATATACTTATGTTGTGATATATAGGTTCCTTCTAGTTTTTGAGAAATCTTAAAACCTAAAAGAATGTTAACTCACCCATCATACTCATTTAAAACATAGATTTCATCGGATTATCAAAAGAGTCAGTCGGAGATTGCTGAGTTGATACAAATATAATGTCATCAACATTGATTTTAATAATCAATTTTTTTTTCTTTTCATTCTTTATAAGAAGAGTTGGACCTATAGTACCTTTTGTGTAATTTTTTTGTTAAATAAATCTTGTGAGTCTGTCATACAAAGATATAGGGGATTTTTTAAGGCCTTATAAATCTTTAGTAAGTTTAAAAACATGATCAGGATGTTTGGGATCAACAAAACTAGGAGGTTTTTCTAAAACAACTTCTTCTTGTACTAAACCATTAAGAAAAATATATTTTACATTCATTTGAAAAAGTATGAAATTGAAGTATGATGCAAAGGTTAATAGAATATGAATAGATTCAAGTCTAGCTACAGAAAAAAAATGTTTCACCATAGTCAATTCCATCTTACATATTATATCCCTTAGCAACAAGTCATTCTTTATTTCTTACAATGACTCTATTTTCATCATATTTTCTTTTTAAAACCCATTTTACACCAATTATAGTTGTTTCTTTAGGTCTTTCAACAAAGGTCCATAAATTATTCCTTTAAAATTCATTTAGTTCATATTTCATTGCTTTAATCTAATATTCATCTCCTAAGGCCTCATTTGAAGTTGTAGGTTCATATTGAGATTGAAAAGCAAGATGTTCTATTTCATTTCTCAAAGAATTTCTAGTCCTTATGGGTTGATTTGCATCACCAATGATATTATCCATGGGATTATTCTTAAGAAACTATTTATTTGGGTTTTGTAAAGCATTTTCATCAACATAAGGAAGAATTTCTTCTGGGGTAAATTTTCAGAAACACTTTCTTGAGTATTTCCCTATTCAGAAGTGTTTTCAATCAAGGGTTAATAATCAGTTTGTAAAAACACATTTGATGATGTAGGTAAGGATTGTATGAAAACAAAGGATTTGGTTTCATCAAATTTAGCATTCAATGTTTTTTAATAGTACAAGAGTTTTTATTGAAAACTCTATAAGCCATAGAGGTAGTGGAATAACCTAGAAAGATTCTGTCATTGGATTCAGGTGAAATTTTATATTGATTATATTTTTTGTTTAATATGAATACTTTGAATCCAAATACTCTTAAGTATGAAAATTTAGGTTTTCTTTCAGACCATAATTAATATGGAATTTTGTTAAAAAAAGTTCTAGTTAAAAAATGATTTATATTATATCATGCAGTACAAACAACTTCAGCCCAAAAATGCATAGCAATTGAGTATTCACTCAATATGGTTCTTTTCATTTCATGAAGAATACGATTTCTTCTTTCAAAAACACCATTCTGATGAGGTGTTCATGGAGATAAAAAATTTTAAGTAATACCGTTCTTACTATAAATAGTTTCAAAATCCAAATTTTGAAATTCTTCACCATGATCACTACAAATAGTTATCTATAGTAGGTTTTTTCTCATTTTTAACTTGGGCTGTAAAAGTTTTGAAATATAATAGGGATTTAGATTTATTTTCTAGAAATCTTAACAATGTAAATCTATTGTAGTCATCAACTAAAAAAAATACTTATTATTTTCCTCTAATACATAGAGTTTGTGTAGGACCAAAAAGTTCTATGTTCACTAACTGTAATGCATTATAAGTTGAAACTTCGTTAATTATTTTAAATATATTTTTATGTTGTTTTCCATATTGTCAAGGTTCCCAAAATTTTGAACAATCATACCTTAGATCTGGTAGATTATTAACAAGTATTTTCTTTGCTATTTTACAAAGGTTCTTAAGGTTATAGTGTCTTAACCTTCTATACCATAACCAATATTATTCTTCTGTTTCACTTAAGAATGGTAACTCTTGGATCCTAAGGTCTTCTATGATAAGTGTGTAATCATTCTAATTCCTATGGGAAGAAAGAATGAATTCATCCATGTAATTTTTAACTAAACATTTATCATTCCTAAAATTCACAAGGTAACCTTGATCACATAATTGACTTATGCTTATAAGGTTGTTCTTAAGGCCTTTAACAAACAAAACATTTCAAATTAAAACTTTTCCTAAAAGAAAAATATTACGTATACCAATGATATTTACCAATGAATTATAATCAAAGGTCACTATTCCACCATTCATTTCAATAATCATTTTAAATAAATCTTTATTTCCATTCATACGTCAATAACACCCACTATCCATGTACCAATTGTTCTTATTTTTGTTACAGATTTTTTACCGAAAAAGAAATAATTAGTTTTTCGGAAGCCAAACTTGTTTGGATATGAAAATGTTAAATAAAATAATTTTAGGAATCCACATTTGTTTTGGTAAATGAGGTTTAAGAAATCCTAATGATTGATTTTTGTTAAGAGAACAGTTTCGTTCCTAATGTCCCCACATTGACATTTGGTGGAGAATAGGGAATATGGAGGAAAAAATGGTTATGACTAAAAATTAGTTTTGAATGAGTATAACAAATTCTTGAAATATTCCTTAGAGGAAGAATTTGAGAATACATTTTGTAAAATTTTTTCCTTCGAGTAGTGATATTTTATAAATGTTTCTTAAGAGAAAAGAATTCCAGATGTTAGTCTAAGGACTAAATTATCATTCTCACAAGAAATTTTTTTAATTTTTTTTAATAAAAAGTTATTCAAAGTCCTTAAAAAGTTTATCCTTAGAATAATTTACTTCCATAAGATTTCTTTAAATATTATTAAAAAATTTAGATTTATTATCAACATATTTTTAACGATATGATACATCTTTTGTAAGAATATATATTCTAGAATTTTTCTTATCATGGTTTTTCATGAGTTTTGAATTTTCATTCTCAAGTAATTAGGAAAATCTGGATACATCTTCAAAAGAAGGAAAATTTTCCTCAACTGAGGAAGATTCTTCAACCGATGTTTAAAAAAACTTCTATTTAGGGTAATTGTGATTTAAAGATACATTTGTAATAGATTCTGCATTGTGTTCCTTTTCCATGAAATTATGATTTTCAATAGGTTTTCTGGATATTAGTATTATATTCTCTTGACCAGAAGATTCATATTCTAAAGATTCATCTGATGAATCACCACCACATGCACTCCAAATATTATTTGATTTCAAAAATTTCTTAGTCTTTTACTTGTAATAATTTTTATTGTTTCTTTCAGAATGATTATCCTTATTTTATTTTATTTTTAGCAAAGAAAAATCTGGTTTAATATGACCTGCTCTTTTATATTCATAACATGTGACTTCTTATTCTTTATTTTCATTTCTATATTTCTTTTTGAATCTATATTGAAAGTATTTGATTCCAAAAATATTATTTATCCTTAGAGGAAGATTAGATAATTCATTTTCTATGTGATCACTTTCACATAATTCTGATATTACAATAGCTTTCTTAGCTTTGGATCTTTTTACCCTTTCTATTTTCTTGTATTTTGGTGTAGTAGTAAATAATACACTTCCATTACCATTATTTTTATTGTTTAAATCACCATGTTTTTTCATTTTAGTCTTGTGCTATAAGAGAGTAAAAAATTATTCATCAAAAGATATTTGAGTAACTTTTCTGTTCCCATCATCAAATATCCTTTTTATTCCCACTCATTTGGCATTATATCAATTTTATTATTCACAAGAACTTCATCATCAAGAACCTTTTCTCCCATGGATTGAATACTATTGACAATGGTGATAAATATTTATTGAATCTTTCATATTGGTTCTCTATAAGAAAAATAAAACCAATGATATTCTTCTCAGAGCATGGATCTTCTTGTTCCAATTACTTTAGATGTACCAAAGTGTGTGACTTCCAATTTCTTCCAAATAAAATTGGCTGCTTCACATGAACATATCTGATGATATATATTCATGGTCATAGAACAAAACAAAATATTATTTACCTTGTAATTTAGTTGATATTCTAATGTGTCTTGGATGGTGAAGGTTCTGACTTCCTTGTCTTGTATTTTTTAATCTCTAGTAACCATGAAAATATTTTCCACTGCAGTATTAAAAACAAAATTTTTTATTCGATCTCTCTAATATTCATAATCATTCCCATCAAAAATAGGTGGTCTAGTAGGGTTTAGATTATCAATTGATCCAAAATTCATTTCTACCATCTTATAAAAACAATACTAATCCACTCCACATGTTAGTGTAGTAAGTAGTTATAAAAAAAATTTGTTTTAGAAATACAATTGTCTTATAGAATTAAATAATTCAGGTAATATAAAATAGTGGAAACCTCCTCTGATACCAATTTTTGATCATAATATAGATTTATATGTATATGATATGGCATAACACAAGAGGAGGGGTGAATTGTATGTTTAAAAACATTGTTTTAAACACTAAAGAATGATCTTAGTTTAAGAGCTCCTAATGTAATACAATTCACAACCAAATAAAATTAACATATGGGTCTTGGATCCGATGGATATGATATGATGTAATACCACAAGTAATGAAAAAAATTGTATTTGAACTAAATAAAATGATCATAGTAATACAAATGTAAGTGATTCTACCATACATCGTATAGAATCTATTAATACAATATGTATTGAATGAATCATAATTGAAAAAATCACAGTAGTAAAACAATATAAATATAAAGAAGAAAAAAATTAATTCCCTTTATATTACAAATAGAAGTGTAAATCAAAAGATATTACAAATATTTTATCCCAAAGAGTAGGGTATTCTTTCACCTAGGATAAAAGGTCTATCATACCACCACCTTGAAAATGCCTCAATACAATGATTGGCATGAATGTATTCCTATCCCTAGAAGGCATCAATTAAGAAGGTAATCAACACCTATATCTTTCAAACACTTGAAATATATCGATACAATGACTGAAAACATGTTTTTATATCCTCATAATCCCTCGATTTTTATCAAAATGATCGAACACACAAAGTAAAGACACATGACTTATATAAATAATAGATCTGGGAATAAGTAATTCACTTAGAGTATCTTTGAGGGTTTCACACAAAGCAAGAGATAAGTTGCACTATCTCTCTCTAGAATGTTGTAGAAGATAAATATGTACTTTTTGGTTCAAATGACCTTCTGTTTATAGGCCCCATGTTCTAATGGTCATATTTCCTCCAACGATCATATTTCTCTGAAAAAATTGGAGGGACTTAGACACCTAGAATTACAACAGTGAAAACAAATAGAATACATGACATCGTTTTGTTTAGTTTATTACTAACCCAATGACATCATTTTTGTAATTAAATAGTAAGTACAAAATTATGAAACAATTAGTATGAGAAACATGTAATTGATAATGATGTTAAGACATGAATTCAATACATTGCATGAATACGATTAATAATATAGTCATAATTCTTGTCATGATTATGATACATATAATAGTTACGATAAAAAACACAGTTATGATGATTAACATAAAAAAATTCATATCATGGTTATAGTTTATATCATGGTTAAGATGCACGATAGGATTACGATGTATATGATGGTTACGATACATATGGTTATGATGCATGTGTTTATGATTCATTTTGTTACGATGCATGTGGTTACAATGCATGTTGTTATAATGCATAACATGAATACAATACATGACCTAGTTACAATGCATTATTATGATAAAATACTTAACCTGATAACGATGCATGTGGTTACGATACAATACACAACATGGTTATGATACACATGGTTAAGATACAATACATAACATAGTTATGATACACATGGTTAAGATACAATACATAACTTGATTACGATACACATGGTTACGATACAATACATAACCTGGTTATGATACACATGGTTATAATACAATACATAAACTGGCTACGATGCATGTAGTTACGATTGTAAAACAATATATGTGATTACAAAATATGTGGTTCCTATTGTAAAATAATCTATCTGGTTATATTGTAAAACAACATACATGATAAAAATTTAATTTGTGATTTCCAAAACAAAAAGATCAATGGGAAATTAGAAACATGTTTTGACTCAATAACTAGATCTAGGCTCACCACCCTGCATACCTGATCATGAAATATCCCTTCATCAAATATACCATCTAGTTCTTTTTATTATCCCATAGTGTCGTTAGAGGAACTTGAGATATTTAGGCCACCAATATTTTCACCACCATTTGCATATGACCATCCTCATCATTCTTTCCCTTATCTAATGATGCATCATAATCCCTATATTTGAGAAACTTTTCAACAAATATTAGCACTAGCTTCTTTCCCTTATAATTACTTGTCCCTGGGATTCATCATTCACGAAACTTTATTTTCAACACTAACACATTTTAATCATAACAGGATAAAATTAGATCCAACTTCTACTATATAGGATGATGTTACTCCGAAGCCCAACAATCCAGCAATACCCACTAATCATCCTAGATCAAGTATATTTTTAGAACCATATTAATTTTTTTACCATAATTTATTTTCATTATAAGATATATTGACATAATATTTTGTTTTTCACTTTCATAGTTGAATCTTTCAATATGTGGAATGAGTTTACAAACATGTGTTTGATGTGAATCTACCATACAAATCTGATAGTTGAGTATAATGAGGATAATCAAATGATTGGAAAGATAGTGTGAGAATTTAAGAGTTTTATAGAGATTCTTGTCAAATAATATGACATTATCCTATTCAAGACACTCCCCTAGAGACACCATCAAAATGATGTAAAGGATAATTCTTGGGTGAAAATATGTGTAAAGAAATTAATTTTAATTAATTTTATATTATTATTTTATTTATATGAATTAATCCTTTTTAACCAACTTCATTATAATATTCTTAATGGTTGGGAGTTGAGGTCTACACAAGTCATGGAATTTGGTGATATATGTTAATAATATAAGCATGAGTTATATTTTATCCAAATTGGTAGAGTTTGTTAAAATTTCGAGGCCAAACCTATTAGGAATTAGATTCAAGTAGCGCAATATATTTAAATGACTTCTCAATTGATGAATTCCAAGTTTAAGGTATTAATGAATTTTGATTTTAAAGAAATAAAATTGTAATGATTTCAATAAATAATATTTTTTATATTGAAAATTATGTTTTAGGAAATGTTAGAATGAAATAATAAAACAAGGATGCTATGAAATACCTACACACTTTTGGGCCAACTAAAATTCTTGAACATGAGATGAATAAGGTATGACACATATTAATAATTTTTCTATTTAAATAATTAGGGTAATAAAATCTACTCATCTATAAATAATATAGATTCATTATAATTTTTTTCTTCTAAACTATATTGATGTAAATGTGAATTAATAAACATTACAATATATTGATGATAAAAAATAGATTAAAGAGTTTGTTGATGACATGACATAGGGTTTTGTTTTAATATTTAAAAATATTTAAAATCTTAATCTTTCACACATAGAATTTGAAATGAAACACTACATTTTTTCTATTAAAGTCAAATACTTTATTTTTTATGGGAACAACATAATAAGGGGGGACCACAACCTATATGATTCCTTTTGTGTTGTGGAAGAACCAACATCTTTTAATAAAGGATGGACAATAATCTATCAGTTGATTTTACCTATATGAAAGATTATTTAAAAGAATCTATCTAGTAAGAAGACTACATATCTAATATTTACAGTGAAGTGTGAGGTCATGTGGTGTGAAATTTATAGACACTATCCAAGGTGTACTGTATGTGATGACTATTGTATACTGATCTAAATAGATCATGGGTGATTTTTCAGAAGACTATAAATAATTAGATATCATGTAATGTATCTTGGTTTAAAAATAAATAGAAATTTGAAAATTTTGAGTTCAAGATGAAATTTGAAAAATTAGATATATGCCTAATATTTATCTCTTAATAAGTATGAATTATATTTTTTATCAATCTAAGGATGATCCCTTGACCTGTATAAACTTCATTTCAATATTAGGAGTTTGGAACAATGGAAGAGTATTAGCTGCGTAAGGATCATCTTGCTGTTGTATAAGCATCATCCAATATTGTGTACAAATGAAGTCTACTAAGTGTAAACATCATCCATTCGTTTATTCCTAATTCTAGAACATTGTAAGGGTTAATTTAATTTTATATATAAATATCATGCATGTGTATAAATGTCATTCGTGCTCTATGCATGAACCATTGAACCTGGGTAAGCATGAATCCAAAGCATTGATAGAATATTTTTTTCTCCTTAAGGATGAATCCTGTCTACATAAGAATCATTCCAAAGTAAAATATTTTAAAATTATACAAAATAAAATTCAGATTTCTAGAATAAGGATATAAATAATATATATACTATGATAATGATAAATTTTTACTTAATTATTATAAACATCACAAACACCAAAAAAAAATTAGATTAAAACTATAAAATTATAAGAGTTGATTATTAACTTATATAAGATACTATCATATTAATATGAATGTTTGAGTAGAATTTTAATGATTGAAATTTTATTTTTTGAAAATTTGTAAATATAATGAAATGTAAATGAGATGATTTTAGAGATGAAATTCATGTTAAAATTTCATTAAGAAATTCTTATCCGGGATTCAAGCTTTCTTTGAGTAATAATGAATGAGGATGATAATCTTAATGATAAATATAAAGGAGATAATGATTGAGATAAGTTATTTAGGAAAAATTAATTTATTCCATTTTTATGAAAATTCATATATTTTTTAGGGAAAGCATTACTTTTCCATCCGAATTTAATACCTTATAATTTAATAAAATTGAGTTAGTTTTTTATCTTCATGAGTGAGTTAAGGAATATCACGTTAGTAAGTGAGTGATTTGTATATGTTCAAGATGATTTTACACATATTTCTTATTAAATGCCTTATGCTAAGAAGAAGAATATATACTCCACATATTTTGAATTCTTAAAATTTTATACAAAATTGATGAGTTAATTTTTATAAATTGTTTTTGTTTATTTTGAGAAGGGGAAAAAATATCGATCCTTCTAGGTAAAAAAATAAGATATAATATGCTCACATAAAATTAAAAGATAAGTAAATAAGATAATTTTTGTAATACTCATTGAGTTAAATAAAACAAATAATGGAAAACTATACTATGTGAAGGAGTTTTTTAGAATCTCATGCAAAATAGTGGTGAATGAGGGATCGTGGAAGCCAAATTTTTTTCTATATGTGTGATTTTTGATGAAGACACAAATTTTTTCCATTTACCTCATATTAGTATTATTATATTGATGGGAGTGATTTAATTATCTTAGGAAGTGTGTTTTTAAAAAATTAGAAGGATATTGAAAATTGATATGAAGGGTTACAAAAAAAAAATAATCTCCATACATATTTCATTTTTGTTTATAATTTTGAGAAGAGTGAACAATGGGAGAACAATAACCCTCTCAATTAAATGAAAAAGAAACTAATACTAATCTTGTGAAGCATATCCTTATTATTGTTGAATAAAAAAGTTTATAGAGAATTGGATGACATATTTAAACTATTTATAGCCATACAATTGAAGCATAGAGAATTAAAGGAAAAGAATAATAAGCTAACTTTATAAAGTGTTGTCATGCATGTTGCCCTATAGATTTAAAATTTTCTATAAATGGCCTTGAAATTGTGTTAGTATTGGTCAATGATCTGATTCTAGTGATAATATAAAATTTACGAGACAATAGGGAAAAAATTTTTAGTCCTAAAAAATTTATAATTTCAATTAACCCCTATAAATTTTGTTTATGAACTCCCACAAGAATTGAAAAAACATATTTGTAACTCAATGGAAGACCTATGGAATTTTTAGAATATTATAGGATTCATTTCTATATTTTGTAGCAATGACAATTCTATAAATTTCCATATTATACCCATATTTATATCACTTATTATGAACACTTAATAACTCATTAACTCCATTAAAAATCATTCATGATTTAGTCACCTATACCACTCTTAATATAATGGTTTAATTAAAATCCTACCATGCAAAAAAAATTTCAACCCAACCTTGAATGTATATCACAAAATATACATGTTACATTTCGACATGCCTCATGATGATTTAGACGCAAAATTATCAATCATTAATGATCACTCACCACACAAACTACACTATGGAAAAATTCCAAGACATAAATATGACCTAGTGTTATTAATTCAACAATTAACACCTTTACTGCCTTTATACATTATTACATCAATTTTACCCTTTAAATCCACTAGAATGAGTATTAAATATGAGATAATCAAATTTTCAAAACATAAATACAAGGAAATAAAATATAATAAATCATTTTATACCACATAATTTATATATTAATTCACACCAGTCATTTTAGTCCACATCATACTTATTTCCCTACAGTATTCTGAGCTAAACATAACAGAATTCTAAATCTATTCTCTTTATTAATATATATAAAATCGTGTTAGGACATACATCTTTGAATTATTTGAAAATTACATATATAAAAATTAGAAAACAACTAAATTCAATCATCATATTAACCATAATACACAATAGTATTAAATTATAAGATCAAAGAAGTTCACAACCACTTACCTCAAGGTATGTTACTATTTACAACATGGATTAGAAGCCTAATTCACAATCTAATTACCAAATATTAGGAATCCAATAAGGGATAAAATAATAACAATAATTAAAACATAAAATAAACTAAACATATTCTACTTTTACCTAAAACATAATGAAAAAATACACACACCATTCTTTCTTCAACAAAACAAAAATATTATTAATATTCCTAGAACATAAAATTTGAATCGTACATACTATCATCCTAACTAAACATTAACATGATTTAACCAAATAAACAATAAATTAATTTTTAATGTGTCTTTATAGATAAAAAAAACACCAATAACTGTTATAATATTTCTCAAAACAAAAATTAAATATTTGTTCATGTAAATAAATATTTTAACAGAAACCATGGTTCTAATTATTAATTATTATACACAATAAACATAAAAATATATAAAAATAATTATCATTTGTATAAGGCCACGACATTAAACTGCCCTTAATTTTGAATTAAATGAATAATTCACATTGATGATCTTTTCAGGTTTATAGTTTTAGAGAATTAGGACATAAATATTACATCTCAAAAGATTACAAAGTAGACACGTCTACTAAGTTTCCATAAAATAAAAACTCTTAAAAAGAAACATGTCTAGTTCCATGTTTTAGATATCATGACTATTCCTTGATCCCATTCTTGACTATATTCCACATTTAGTCCTATAAAAAACATTTCAAAAACTTGGGGTGAGCATAAAAAGCTCAGTAAGGGATACACAAAGAATGAAAACTGTTAGTTTTTTAAAACAACAAGTAAACCATGTATACATTATCAAAGTAATACTTTTCACCTTTATGAAGTAGTAAAAACTCTTCACTGAATAAAAGATCATTAATTTCCCTTTTTAACCAAAATATTACTATAAAATCCATATAAAGAACACATAACATATTAAAGTGACTTGGGACATAAACATACTTAAATGGAATAACCATACGGTCGACTTCCATACATATCACTTAATGGAATAGCCATACGGATGACTTCCATACCCAATGCATTAGAGGTTATAACGTAACCACCCGTCCAGGTATTCACGACACCACCCATCATATGGTTTATCACGTAACCACCTGTAAAATGTCAAAGTACCATTATAAAATCATAAGACATAAAACAAATATATTGGAAAGAAAACATTTACAAATTTCGATCACAATATATCACTTAAATATATTGACATAACAAATCCATTATAAAAACCATTTTCAATACCAAAACACATAAAAGAGTATATGGTATTTATTTCATTTCAAAAAACATTATGACTTGTTGAGGAATCCAAAGACCAAATAATACCCGCGACAACGGAAAAGGTCATTGTCACCACGTATGTTAAAATAAAAATTCCTTTTTGTCATTTTGTAAAATTCTTTGTATGAAAATATTCCATTTGAATGAAATGAAAAGTAAAAGGTGTTTTATACATAGTATAAAATAAAGTCGTGTATTAGAACAAAATATGCCTCAATGAAAGGAGATTGAGACGAAGTCCCTTACCTCGGGTCCGACTTGACTCGATCACCCTTTAACGTCTTGAATCATAAACTTGAGTTAATTTATACTTTCTTAAGAACCTTTTTCAATTTTAATATTAATTTTATATCACTTATTACCATTTTATGAACACTATGTAATTATTTAAGTTAATAACGGTTGTTTTGTCGATCATTGGTACTTGAGTAAAAAATAAACTCTTTATAATTAGAAGTTGATCATGTGGTAAAATATCCATTATATCAAGAATTATATTCATTATGTAGATATAATATATATCATATATATCCAGTATATACATGCATTTATAATATTTCATAATCATTTAGAGGTAAGAAATGAAATGCACCGTTAATGGAGACGGTAAGCCGTACGTACGCATGAACGCTACTTTCATTTCTATGTCATATTAATGGAATTAAAACTAAATAAGAGATATGTATATTTTAATTCCAGAATTATATTAATCATTTAGATGTAACATAAATCATATATATCCATTATATATATGTACTTATAATAGTACATTACATTTGGGGATAAGAAATGAAATGCACCGTTCATGCAGACGGTAAGCCGTACGTACGCATGAACGCTACTTTAATTTATATATCATATTTTAATGGAAATAAATATTAATGATATAAAGGTATATTATACTTCCAGTATAACATCATATATAATAACTTTAACTCCATCCTTTATACGTCCCACATATGGCATTAACGAATCAAATCACTTTGAGGGGGCGGTAGTCCGCACTTCCTAAAATGAAGATATCACGTTTACCCATAATGGAAACCATAAAGGTAGGCCATAAATGAAAAATACAGAAGCTTAAGTAAAACATAAACATATTATATATCATATATAAATATAGTTACATCTTAATGTCCACCTTTGAAGGTGTTATATGAGTTTTGAATAATCATCGTTTCGTGAGGCAGAAATTCACCATCCACAGAAACAGTATGTTCTTTAACCATTAGATGTAGTTGTGTGTATGTTTAGCTCGAATCCTTCACATTAAAAAAATACTATTATATTTAATATACTATGTTTGTTACAAAATAAAGGAATAAAAAGATTTTAGGGGGTTGGAGATGCAAAATAAAACATAAGAACACAAGAGAAGACACTACCTTTAAATTAGGTAACTCTTTTTGATTTGAGCTCAATGGCTTCCTTGGAAATAATTCTGCCCAATGAGAGGCTTATAAAAGTAATATATGGGTGTATAGACACAAAATGGGCAGGGTTTGGCCGAGACAAAGGCTTGAGAGGTGTGGGTAAGGTGGTAGAGGTGGGGTCCTTTTATAAGGGCAGAAGAGGGGCAATCTTGGAAAGTTATAAAAGGTTACTTTATTATAAAATGATTTTTGGATTTTAAAGGTCCCAAAATTATATATTTCTAGTATAAGGTGATAAGAGTTCTAAATCCACCCATCCAATAGGTTTTTGACATTTCTAGGTCTTATATTTTACACTATCTTTTCATTTTATTTAAATCGTTAAATAATGAGGTAATTGTTGCATCGTCATGATGTCATAAATAATTTATTTTATTTAATGTCTAAAAATTATTGAAAAAATATCATTACTTAGGAAATCTTTATATCTTACCAATGAATATTTATAGTAAAAATATG
The DNA here is from genome assembly GCA_963277665.1 of Viscum album. Classification (NCBI taxonomy): domain Eukaryota; kingdom Viridiplantae; phylum Streptophyta; class Magnoliopsida; order Santalales; family Viscaceae; genus Viscum; species Viscum album. Next base: position 135,601 of record CAUJRU010001229.1, on the reverse strand, counting down.
ACTTTTGTAACCCCATTTAAAAATTGTTTTAGTAAAAAAACTCATGTTTGTGACATTTTAATTTTAACTTTAAATAAAAAGTTTTTAATGTCATTTTCCTACCAAAGTGGCTCCATGGGCTCCCAAAGTTGACCCATGGATTTTATTGGTCGACCATGACACATCCAATGAGGGTAGGACATGTGTATAGGTCATTTCATATCACTAAAACATTATTTTTTCCTTAAACTACACTAATTACCTTTAATCGCGATTAATAAACTTAAAAGTTACTATTCACCAAAAAATTATTTTAATCTCATTGAACCACATTTTACATCCTAATGAAAACCATGTATGTCGAATTTTTGAAATTAAAAACACAGAGGTTGTAAAATTTCATTTAAACAAAAAATCTGTTTTTTATGTACCACTTAGTGGTTTCACTATTCATTAAAATTTGGAGTTTTTCAGAAAAATACCAAAAATTCACCCTAAGCTATATTTTATATTCCAAATTCAAAAATGATTTCAATTTTAAAAAATTCAAAACATATAAGTTTCATTAATTAATTTAATAATTACTTCCCTCTGTCAAAACAAATAGCATGTTTTTATGAAACAAAATGTATCAAAAGATTGACACTAGTTTAAGTCCAATTTCAAAGTGAAATTAATTCCAATGACCTCTATTGGAATAAATTGTAAAAATATATTCTAATTGAACTTTAAAACCAATCCAAAATATAATGTAATCATATGAATAAATTAGATTAAAAAGGGGTTTTGAATTAAAATACAACATTTTTCACTATTCATTAAAAAATGAACTTTATCGGAAAAATTCCAAAAATTTACACAAAGTAAATTTTGATTTTCTGATTCTAAAGAAGAATCTTATTTGATCTAATAGAATGTATAAGAGTGACCAAAACTATATTTAAAGAGGTTTCTCCATCAAAAGGTGATAGTTTGACCTTTTAGTGAATATTAGAGTATCTATGCCTAAAATTGAATTCTTTTATTATTTTAAGACTTTATCTTTTATTGGATAAATGTAAAAACATTTAAAAAACATATATAATAATATTCTAGTTATTTCTATTCATTCCTGCCAATACAAAAACTACGTGTTAACTACCATTTAAAATAATATTATTATATTTCTAGTGTGCAACGTAAGTTTTCAAAGAAACTCATTGTTGTGTATCGAGTACGCTATCGAACATAGCAACCCCTTTAAAGTAAAATTAATATTTAATTCGAAAATATTAATAAATATGAAAATGTATTATTCTTTATTTACCTGGGATGTTACATTCTTCCCCCCTTTTGGGAATTGCGTCCTCGCAATTTTATTCACTTATCAAAATAAGTGTGGGTATTTATCCATCATAGCATTTTCAGATTCTCACGTTGCCTCTTCAACCATATGGTTTTTCCACAAAACCATTACCTGGTGAATTACCTTATTTTTCAACACTTCCTCTCTTCAGTCAAGAATTTGGACTGGTTGTTCTTCATAAGATATATTCTCTTCCAACTGAACTACCTCTGGGCTCAAAACATGAGATGGATCTGGCATATACTTTCTTAACATCGAAACATGAAAAACATTGGTTACCTGAGATAAACTAGGAGGTAAAACCACTCGGTAAGCAACTAATCCAACTCTCTCTAGATTTTCATATTGTTCAATGAACCTTGGATTCAACATTCCTTTCTTACCAAATCGCATCGCACTTTTCCACGGCGAAACTTTGAGAAAAACATGATCACCTACCTCAAAAGATAGATCCTTCTTCTAGTTATCCGCATAACTTTTCTATCTGCTCTGAGTTGTTCTCATGTGTTTCTGAATCAACTAAACGTTTTCTGCCATCTCTTCTGCCAATTCTGGCCCCATCAGCTTCCTTTCACCTACTTCATCCCAAAAAGCCATAGTTTGACACTGCTTCCCATATAATGCCTCAAACGGAGCCGTCTTTATATTGGAATGAAATCTGTTATTATATGAAAATTCAACCCAAGAAAGATGTTGATCCCAACATGCTTGATAATCCATCGAACAAGCACGTAGCATATCCTCCAAATTCAGAATTTTTCATTCTGACTGCCCATCTGATTGAGGATGAAAAGATGTACTAAAATTTAATTCAGTACCCAACGACTTCTGAAGGCCATTCAAAAAGTTAGAAGTAAACTTCGGATCACGATCAGATACAATGGATAGGGAAAATCTATGCAACCTGACTATCTATTTAAGATACAGTCGAGAAAGTTGATCTAGAGAGAAAGTATCTCGAATAGGAAGGAAATGAGCAGATTTAGTCAAGCGATCAACAATAACCCAGATTGCATTATTACCTCGAGATGTCTTCGGTAATCCCACAACAAAGTCCATGGATATATTTTCACATTTCCACTCTGGAACGGGTAAAGTCCGAAGCATCTTTTTCGGTAATTTCCACTCTTCTTTAACATACTGACAAGTCAAACACTTCATAGTAAAATCAACAAAATCTCTTTTCATTCCATCCCACCAGTAATACTCCCGCAGATCTCTGTACATCGTAGTACTGCCAGGATGAATTGAAAACGGGGAACAATGATCCTCACATAACAACTCATTCTTCAACTGTCAATCACCAGGCACATATAATCTCTTCCCAAACCTCAAAACACAATCATATAAATTCAGGGAACTTACCCTTCTAAACCAGCTCTACCTTTTTCTGCAACCCACTGTGTTTCTTCTGCGCTTGCTTAATTCTATCTGATAGGGATGATCTCACTGATACATGAAACAAAATAGAAGAACTTCCTGCACCAAAATCTCAATTCCAAAGCTCATCAAATCAGAAACCAAAGGATCTCATTCCAAACTTAGCATGGTTAATGAAGCATTACTTTTTTGACTCAAAGCATCAGCCACTTTATTTTCTTTTCCCGGATGGTAATGAATTGTACAATCATAATCCTTGATTAATTTCAGCCATCTCCTCTATCTCATGTTCAATTATTTATGAGTAAATATATACATTAAACTTTTGTGATCAATATATATTTAACTCTTTACTCCATACAAATGATGCCTCCAAATTTTTAGAGCAAAAACAACAGCAGCTAATTCCAAGTCATGTGTAGGGTAATTTACCTCATGAGTTTTCAACTGACGTGAAGCATATGCAATTACCTGATCATTCTGCATAAGGACATAGCCAAGTCTCTTTAATGAATCATCACTGTATATAACAAACTCACCATTACTGGAAGGAAGTTCCAAAACTGGATCATTCACCAATCTTCTTTTCAACTCCTGAGAACTATCATCACATTCTTTTGTCTAGATAAACTTATCACCCTTCCGAGTTAGCTTAGTCATTTGACTAGATAACTATTAAAACTTTTCAACAAACCTTCCATAGTAACCTGCCAAAAAAATAAAACTATGGACCTCAGGTACATTTGTGGGTCTTGGCCGTTCTTTACTAACTTTTGTTTTAGCAGGATCAACAATTATGCCATTTTTTGAAACAATGTTACCAAGGAATGAAATTTGTTGTAACCAAAACTCACACTTGCTGAATTTTCCATACAGTTTCTTTTTCTTTTATGGTTTGAAAGATAACCCTTAAATGACTTTCATGCTCCTCTTTACTTTCAGAAAACACCAAAATATCATTAATAATGACAACCACCATTTATCACCTGATTCAACTGAGCCATCAATGCAGTAAACTGCTCAATTCTTATTCTGACCATCTCTGGTTGCTGATTCGAAAGGTCATTATACTCTATATGCCTTCCTAGAAAAGATTCTATGTTTCCTCTAGGGAAAACCATTCTTATCACAAAAATATCTTAGGTTAAGCAACATGGTAATCTTTAAATGCTATATATTTTCAATCATACCATTAATTAATTTACAATTTATCAATTTTTTAACTCCTAAAGTTGTCTAAACCGACCTCTGATACCAACTATAAGGCCTTGGCCTTAAACCTCGCTTAATATTGAATTAAATGAATAATTCACATTGAAGATATTTTCAGGTTTAGAGTTTTAGAGAATTAGGAAATAACTATTACATCTCAAAAGATTACAAATTAGACACTTCTACTAAGTTTCCATAAAATAAAAACTCTTAAAAAGAAACATGTCTAGTTCCATGTTTTAGATAGCATGAATATTACTTGATCCCATCCTTGACCCTATTCCACATTAAGTCCTGTGAAAAACATTTAAAAAACTTGGGGTGAGCATAAAAATCTCAGTAAGGGATACACAAAGAATGAAAATTGTTAGTTTCTCAAAATAACAAGTAAACCATGTATACTTTATCAAAGTAAGACTTTTTACCTTTATGAAGTAGTAAAAACACTTCACTGAATAAAAGATCATTACGTACCCTTTTATAACCAAAAGATTACAACAAAACCCATATAAAAAACACGTAACATATAAAGGTGACTTGGGACATAAACATACTTAAATGGAATAACCATACGGTCGACTTCCGCACATATCACTTAATGGAATAGCCATACGGATGACTTCCATACCCAATGAATTGGAGGTTATAAAGCAACCACCCGTCCTGGTATTAATGGCACCACCCGTTATATGGTTTATCACATAACCACCCGTCAAATGTCCATGTACAATTATAAAATCATAAGAGATAAATCAAATATATTGGAAAGAAAACATTTACACATTTCGATCACAATATATCAATTAAATATATTGACATAACAAATCCATTATAAAAACCATTTTCAATACCAAAACACATAAAAGCGTATATGGTATTTATTTCATTTAAAAAAACATTACATCTTTTTGATGAATCCAAAGGCCAAATAATACCCGCGGCGACGAGAAAAGTCATTGTAACCGTGTACGTTAAAATAAACATTCATTTTTTTCATTTTGTAAAAATCTTTGTAGAAAAATATTCCCTTTGAATGAAATGAAAAGTCAAAGGTGTTTTATAAAATGTATAAATGAAAGTCTTTTATTAGAACAAAATATGCCTCAATGAAAGGAGATTGAGACGAAGTCCCTTACCTCGGGTCCGACATGACTCGATCGCTCTTTAACGTCCTGAATCATAAAATTGAGTTAATTTATAATTTCTTAAGAACCTTTTTCAAGTTAATTATTCCTTTTATATCACTTATTACCATGTTATTAACACTATGTAATTATTTAAGTTAATAACGGTCGTTTTTTCAATCATTGGTACTTGTGTCAAAAATAAACTCTTTATAATTACAATTTGTTCATGTGGTAAAATATCCATTATATCAAGAATTATATTCATGATGTAGATATCATATATATCCAGTATATAAATGCATTTATAAAATTACATATTCATTTAGAGGTAAGAAATTAAATGCACCGTTCATGGAGATGGTAAGCCGTACGTACGCATGAACACTACTTTCATTTCTCTGTCATATTAATGGAATTAAAACTAAATGAGGGATATGTATATTTTAATTCAAGAATTATATTAATCATTTAGATGTAACATACATCATATATATCCATTATATATATGTACTTATAATAGTACATTACATTTGTGGACAAGAAATGAAATGCATCATTCATGGAGACGGTAAGTCGTACGTACGCATGAACACTACTTTCATTTCTATCTCATAATTTAATGGAAAAAAATAATAATTATATAAAGGTATATTATACTTCTTGTATATCATCATATATAATAACTTTAACTCCATCCTTTATACGTCCCACATATGGCATTAACGAATCAAATCACTTTGAGGGGGCGGTAGTCCGCACATCCTAAAATGAAGATATCACTTTTACCCATAATGGAAACCATAAAGGTATTTCATAAATGAAAAATACAGAATCTTAACTAAAACATAAAAATATTATATATCATATATAAATATAGTGACATCTTAATGGCCACCTTTGAAGGTTTTATATGAGTGTTGAACAATCATCGTTTCGTGAGGCAGAAATTCGCCATCCATAGAAACAGTATGTTCTTTAACCATTAGATAGAGGTGTGTGTATTTTTAGCTCGAATCCTTCACATAACAACATACTAGTATATTTAATATACTGGTGTTGTTACAAAATAAAGGAATAAAAAGATTTTAGGGGGCTGTAGAAGCAAAATAAAACATAAGAATATAAGAGAAGACACTACCTTTAAATCGTGTAACTCTTTTTGATTTGAGCTCAATGGATTCCTTGGAAAGAATTATGCCCAAAGTGAGGATTATAAGTATAATAGAGGGTCTTGGAGAGACAAAATGGTAAGGGTTTTCCGATCCAAAGGCTTGAGAGGTGTGGGTAAGGTGGTAGAGGTGGAGGCCTTTTATAAGAGGAGAGGAGGGGCACTCTTGGAAAGTTATAAAAGGTTAGTTTATTATAAAATGATTTTCGAATTTTAAAGGACCCAATATTATATATTTCAAGAATAAAGTGATAAGAGTTCGAAATACACCCATACAATAGGTTTTTGACATGTGTAGGTCCTAGATTTTACATTATCTTTTCATTTTATTTAAATCGTTAAATAATGAGGTAATCGATGCATCATCATGGTGTCATAAATAATTTAATTTAGTTAATGTCTAAAAATTATAAAACAAATATCATGATGTAGGAAATATCTTTATCTTTCCAATGAATATTTATAGTCAAAAATATGACTTGTATAACCCCATTTAAAAAACATTTTAGTAAACCAACTCTTGTTTGTGACATTTTAATTTTAACTTTAAATAAAATGTTTTTAATGTCATTTTCCTACCAATGTGGCTCTATGGGCTACCCAAGTTGAACCATGCATTGTATTGGTCGGCCATGACACATCCAATGAGGGTAGGACAGATGTATAGGTCATTTCATATCATTAAAACATTATTTTTTCCTTAAACTACACAAATTACCTCTAATCGCGATTAATAAACTTAAAAGTTACTATTCACAAAAAATTTATTTTAATATCATTGAACCAAATTTTACTTCCTAATGACAACCATGTATGTAGGATTTTTGAAATTCAAAACACAGAGGTGGTAAAATATCATTTAAACGAAAAATCAGTTTTTTAAGTACCACTTAGTGGTTTCACTATTCATCAAAAATTGAAGTTTTTCCGAAAAATACCAATAATTCACTCTAAGATATATTTGATATTCCGAATTAATAAATTATGTCTATTTTAAAAAATTAAAAACATATAAGTTTCATTAATTAATTTAATAATTAATTCCTGCTGTCAAAACAAATAGCGTGTTTTTATGAAACAAAATGTATCAAAAGATTGACACTTGTTTAAGTCCAATTTCAAATTGAAATTAATTACAATGAACACTATTGGATTAAATGGTAAAAATATATTCTAATTGAACTTTAAAACCAATTCAAAATATAATCTAATCATTTGAATAAATTAGATTAAAAAGAGGTTTTGAATTAAAATACAACATTTTTCACTGTTCATTAAAAATGAACTTTATCGGAAAAATACCAAAAATTTACACAAAGTAAATTTTGATGTCCTGATTATAAAGAAGATTTTTATTTGAACTAATAAAATGTATAAGAGTGACCAAAACTATATTTAATGAGGGTTCGCCATCAAAAGGCGATAGTTTGACATTTTAGTGAATATTAGAGTATCTATGCCTAAAATTGAATTCTTTTCTTATTTTAAGCCCTTACCTTTTATTGGATAAATGTAAAAACATTTAAAAAACATATATAATCATATTCTAGTTATTTCTATTCATTCCTGCCAATACAACAGCTATGTGTTAACTACCATTTAAAATAATATTATTATATTACTAGTGTGCAACGTAAGTTTTCAATGAAACTCATTGTTGCGTTTTGAGTACGCTATCGAACATAGAAACCCCTTTAAAGTAAAATTAATATTTAATTCTCAATTATTAATAAATATGAAAATGTATTATTCTTTATTTACCTGGGATGTTACAATTTGATTCACTGAAATTCCTATTTAAATATGACCCAAATATCCCTGAATCACCACAATTGTAAAAATAATCATTAAAATATATTTTCTGACAAAAAAAATAAATGGAATTCACATTTAACTAACTCCAAATACACACATAAGATTCATTTTTACTATAAAATTTAATCAATATCCACAATTATTAAATTATAATTATTTTCCCTATATTAAAAACTTTTAAATATAATCATAAAAACATAGAAAAAGCCAAATAGAAAGACCCATAAAATATATTTCACCTATCAATTTTATCACATTATACATGTATTTAATCTTGAATAATTTTTTTCAATAATGGAATTTCATTTACATTATTCCCAAATAAAAATTCCATTATATTCATGGAGATTATATATGAAAACCAGAATACATAAATTTTTTTTATGTTAATTTATCAAATCATTATTTTGTAATATTATCAACTTTCCCAATTTGTTATATAAAATTTATTCAGTTAAACAACACATATCATACTAGAAAAAAGTAATCAATAGTTATAAAAAATGATATTTCATCTAAAAGTATATCCATTTGATTTTAGTTATAAAATTTATTATTTATAACCTATTTTGAAAATTGGTTTTATACATTCAATTTCATTGTATATGGCAGTTTTTAATAATGAGGAATGTGTGTCTCGAGAAAAACTGTTTTTCCCATGTAGAAATAAAGAATATGGAATCATAGTAAATGAATAGACATTTTATAATATTTTATTTTTTATTTTTTTATTTCAACTTTTGATATATACTTTGTAATAAATATTTATTTTATATGTGTAATAGTGTTCTTTGGAGTCCCTTTATGAGCAAGAATCTAATTATATAGGGCCAAAAGATCATTTACATCGGGTATTAAAAATTGAGAACCATGGGAGAGTATGTTGTTGAACAAGGAAGATTATTTTCCATACGAGATATTGAACCACTAAATGTGCCAGTTATGGTAGTACTATGTTGGAAAAAACTCATTTATTGGCAGTACAAGCTCATGTCGAGGTACAAGAGGTCAAAAAATGGCCATGCAGGAGCATGAATAGAATCGAAAGGCCAACGATGTATTTATGTTATTTATGGAAACATTATGTATGTCACCTATACAATATATTTATTATTATACATATATGTCAAGGATGAATATGTTATATGGTGAAATGAGTGATTGTCCAAGTGTTGTTTAGGATGATAACATCCACGATGATGTTGATAGAAATGGAGATAGATTTGGTGAGGATAATGGCGATGATGATGGTGAGGATTTTGTTGATGGTGATGATGGTGGTGGTGATTTTGATTGTGATTAGAGAATGATTAATCCTTGAAAAATTTTACTCATATTTATAACACATGATTATGATGATTATTTGTGAATAAATATATGTGATGTTTTATTTTGTGTTATCATTGGTTGAAAGAATTAATTAGTTTCTTCTGTTATAATTATTTTTTATTCGTTATTTATTTTTTTGTAAATGTTTACTGATTTATGTAGGTAATAGGCCAAGGGTGGGTGTTTCTTCCATGAAAGGTATAGGAGGTTTATACCAATGGTTTGAAAACTTTTGGTGTAACTTACTTCCAAGAAAGGCCATTCTAGTGGTTTATAAACTGTTGGTATAGGAATTTAGCAATGATTTATCAAACTATTTGTAATGAAATATCGCAACAATTTCATTAGAACCATTGGTAAAATGAAAATATATGAGGAATATACCAATGGTTTAATATAAATTCTTGGTATAGGCCTATACCCATGATGTTACAACCAACTGTTGGAATAAGTTATATCAATGGTTCAAAATCATCGGTATAGCCTAATTTTCTAGAAGTGATAATTATAACATTATAAATAATATATAAGAAAGATATTTTTCCATGATAAATTTTCTATAGGCAAGTGATTGATGTACCCTTTGACCATGGTCAAATTTCTAATGTTTTTTCATAATAAACCAAATTTCCTCAAAATGTCTGACATGACCATAATTGATATAGTAACTACATAATTCATTATAATTAATAAAATAAAATGGATAATAATAAGGGAATGAACCAAAAAATTATCATAAGAAAATAATAATTCATATAATTTTATTATATAGTAGTTAATTTTCATTCCTGGCGAGTCAGCCTTCAGTTAAGGTATTTTATTTAAAATCATGTTTAACAAGTTTTAATGTTTTATTTTTGAATCCCTTTCATCCATATCAATGTCTCATAAAATGTATTTATAATTTTATTATTATAATAAAATTATTGTTTAAATTATTTCTTGAACTGTATTTTATGTTCCTTATATTCATTATATTTTGTATCTTTTTTACATTTTCTATATCAGTTATATTTGATTTTTTTGGAAGAAATATTTTTTGATATATATCGCATGTAAAAAATTTCCCATTTTCAAGACTATTGTTCTATAAGAATATTACGGTATATAATTTTCTTTTCAAATAATATAATATATTCTTATTGTTCTATGAAGTTTTAATTTTTAATATATTTCAATGGAAATTTTTTTATTACCTTTTTTCAAAGGTTTCTGATGTTGATTATACATATATGGTAAACGTAATATTTTATTATATTTTATGATGGAAGTTAATGATTTCATTTTATTTATTTATTTATTTTCCATAGAAATTGTTCATGAAAATTGGTGAGCCAAATATCTCTCTCTAATGCATAGGGTAAATATTTTTTCTTTAAGGAATACATTCAACAATTAATCAATTATATTATTCCATTTGTAATACAACTTGTATGAGTGATATTATCCTAATATCCTATTGGACCTGCATGACTTTTCTAGGCTTCAAGAAGATATTTAATGTGATAATTTTATTTCATAATGTATTCTAGTGATCTTTTTTAAACAAATTTTTATGACCCTATTAAGTTGGAAATTTCTTTTTTCTGAATTTTTTTCTTCATGGGTATAATGTTTTAAATGAAACCGATGATTTTCCTTTAAATTTTATTATGGTATTTTTTATAAAAAATCATTCAGATTTAATTTTTATTTCTTATATATGTAAATTTTTATATTTTTTTCAAGGTTAATTATATAAAGAGACAATTTTCTATAACATTTAACGATTCTGAAAATGAAAAAATGGCTTCCTTTATTTTATTTTTGTTACTTACTAATATTTTTAAACTCATCCAATGTTTTTAACTGTATTTCATAGCTCTAAAGGATGAATTATTTCTATATTAATTTCTGTATTTTTCTCTAAGGGTATTCATCCAAAAAAAATTTAATGTTTCTCAAATTAAATAATTTTTCAAATTTGTTGTATTTTTTTAGAAAAAATGGATATTAATTTGATACGATCAATTTTTTAAGTGTTTAATTTGTAATATTTTGTCCTAAATATAGGAAAATATATTTCTAAATGATCATGGGATTGTTAGAAAATTAAATCCTTATTTTTAAATACATAAATATGTCTTTTTAACATAATATTTTTTTAGAGTTGGTATCATAGAACTTTTTAGATAACATTAGAGAATACAATGTTTTTAATAAATTACATTTAGGGTATATTAAAATATATATTATCATGAGAAAAAATTTCAGTTTGTTAAATCGTCTTGATGTAATAATTTTATTTTTTAAAATTTTTATATATTTGAAATAAGGTAAATGAAGTGAAATTGAATCAAGAAGGTAAAAACCAACTAAAATTGAAACTTGAAATTTATGTAATTAGAATAGAGAATTTATTAGCTTTTTTAATTTAGTTGATAAATTATATTAACAGTGGTATCCACACTAGATAGATATTGAACTCTCTAAGAAGAAAAATGTCTATAGTGGAGTATTTCATGAAGCAACACCCTTCCATTTTTTGTGGGGCCACATACCCAATGGTCTCTGAAGGATGGATCATTTTTATTGAAACTATATTCAACATTTTGGTTTTTTCTACACAAAAAATAGTAATTATATCCATTTATTATTTCGAATTTGAATCCATATAGAGCTATTCATTAAATAAAAAAATGAGAAATATGTGATTTTTATGGAATAGTATGTATTTTAAGATTATTTAGTTGATAAGTAATTTTCTAAGGTTGTTCAACATAGGATGAAAATGAAAAGTATTTAACAAATGAAAAAGGATGAAAAATATGTTTCCACTTATAAATATAACTTTACTAAATTTCTCATATATACACCAAATTATATTCTGGATGTTGATAGTGAAAATGACTGGTTCTACATAGGACTTAATCATTGATTGGGAATATTATTGTCCAATTGGGAATTTAAATGATATGATAATTTTTTATGGTATGCAGAGAAGGCCATGATGATGTTTTTTGACTATTACAACAATAATGTTAATATGAAATCCAAGTGGCATGAATTGGTTTATCATTCGATGAAGAAATATTTTGGGAAGAGGTTTTTCCCTCATATGATAAATATGGTAAGAAAATACTGAGTAGTTTCTTATAAAAAAATGAGAGTATTAATTATATGGTGTGTTGGGACATTTTTCTCAAGATATTAATGAAAATATTCTTCATAATGGTTATCCTAAATATGATAATCAGGAAATGATATGTTTTAAATTCACAGAGATGGGAAATTATATTGATGTGTGTATAAAAAAAATAAGAACTTATGGTAATATTCTAGACCATATAACGTTTTTTTTGAAATCATCATTCATTACTACCTTAGGAGGTGTAGGACTATCAAATAAACTGGTGATTGGTAAATTACTTGTTTTTCAGATTATGGAATAGTCTTGAAGGATTTCGGGTATATAAATCATTTAATTTTTTAAAATTTTCTAAAAAAATGAAAACACTACATCGATAAACTAGGAAAAATATTTGATTAAAATGTACTAGGGAATGATTTATATAATAAATATTAATAGGAATATTACTATTATTATCTATGGAATTATGTTTATGGAAAATCATTTTGTTCATCTGATTGTTGATATTGATGTTGTTTTGGGTGTCAATTATCATTTAATTTCTCATTATTATATATATTTTTGTGCTATGGAAGTTATATTGAATTTTCGTAGTTATTTTAGAATTTTTTATAAATGAATTAGATAATAACTATGATAACATATAAAGAAGGTGATAAATTGATTAAATATTATTTTGAATGTTATATTTCCTATAATTTTTAGAATAGGGTTGTTATTCATATTTTAAATTTAGAAATGTTAAATGAATATATGGAATATTCTCTCAGTGATTTTTTTCTATATTTATTCTAGTTTTGGAGGTTGAATAGATAGTTTACTTAGTTTATGATGCCTAGCCAATATCTAAACTCCCATATTGAATTAATCCATGAGAGTTAACGGAATTGAAAAATAAGTTACAAGAGTTTCTTAATAATGATATCAATCATCAAATCACATTACCTTGTGATTTTAATGTTCAAAAAAATAATGATAGTTCTATGGGGGATTGTATTTTTTATAGATAATTCATCAAAAATTTCGATTAGGAATATTATTTTTTTCTCATATAGATTACATATTTGATCAAATTCATGGTGTGATGTATTTTTAGAAGATTGATCTTAGATCATGATATAATAAGACTAAATTGAAGTTGGAATACATTTTTATGATGAAAATTCATATTAGGTATAGTTATGTGGTTATGCCTTTTAGGTTATCAAATGCATCTGTAATATTCAATGACCTTATCAACAGAGTTTTCAATGAATATTTTGAAAAATTTGCAGTTTTCTTTATTGATAGAAATATGGTTTATTATAAAAGTTACTTGGAATAGTATATACACATATGAATAATTTTGGAGAGATTAAAATAATATATTATGTATGTAAAATTCAGTAAATGTATTTTTTGGTCAAAATAATTTTTTTATTAGGAATATTTCAACTAAATATGGAAAACCTATTGATCTACCTAAATCCAAAGTAGTGAATGAGTGTACAAGAACTATAAATATTGTAAAGATTTACTGATTTCTTGGATTAGTCGGTTACTATAGATGTTTTATTAAAAACATTCTCATTTATCAATTTTATTAACTATATCAATGTAAAAATGCTTAAAATTCATCTAGACAAAAGATTGTTACGTTTTTTTAGGAATTGAAAAAAGGGCTATTTTTATAGTGTTAGACTTTAAATCAAGAAATGATGATTTTTTTATTTATAGTGATTCTTATTTGAAGGGAATTTTTTTTTCATGATTTATGATTATTTCATAATTTCACATGCTTAATGGAAATTAAAAATCCATGAGAGGAATTACCTTATAGATGATATTGAACTAAATAAGTTGTATTTGATTTTAAAACATGAATAAATGTTCTTATGGGATAATACGTTAAATACATACTGACCATAAATGGTTTATTTATATATTAAATCAAAAATATTTGAGCATGTGGAAAATAAAATCATTGGAAATGATAAAGGATGATAACTACACTATTCACTATCCAATAGGTTAATAAAATTTGGTACTTTATTCCTTTATCTAAAATGTTAATCTATCATATCTATTTTAAATCTGGGACACGATCCTTTTGAATAAATATTTAATGAATTTTTTACAATAAATTTATTGTGAAGGAACTGTCTCTCTTTTGGTTCACATGTCAGTACAATTATCATTGTTAGAAATAATTAAGCATTATAAAAAAATAAGATCAGGGTTTCCTATAATTATTATAGTTTATTAATAAGGGTATGTTTCCTAATCTTAATATTGAAAAATAACTTGTTATGATATTTTAAAATATGTTTTCTTTGTCTTGTAATCCCTAGGTAATGAATGAATTAATCAGCGATGATCAAATCTCTTCATTTTCAGTTTATCCATAAAGTACTAAGATGCATAGAGAAATTTGGTAATATTATTGATTAGATGGAATGAAGAAGGATCATTTTAATTTTACAATGAAGTTATTGAATTTTTAATACGTTAATACTGACAAATAAATATCCATGGAGACACCTAATCCATTTCCATTGTATGAATATAATTGATAGAATGTATCTGTGAACTTCATGGTGGTATTTCCAATGAAATATCAATGTAATAAATTGATTTGTATTTTTTTTGATCGAATAACTAGATATATGAATGTTTATCCTATATGATGTATTATTTATTTAAATTTTCTTTTTATACTTTACATTAATTTTTTATTCAAATTAAATAGAGTCACTCTATCTATAAATTATGAGTATGAATCAAGATTTCCTTACAATTTTTTGAAATGATATAAAAAGTCATTATGAACTGAATTATATTTCAGTATAACTACTCATCCTCAATGTGATGGATTTTTCGAGAAAAAAAATTGGAATTTATAAGGTATTATTAAATATTTATCATTTTTATTATCACAGATGTTGGGGTTAATTTATTTCATTATTTGATTCTTTTTATAATAATAGTTTCATTATAGTATACAATATTCATCGTTTGGGGAATTATTTCAAAAGTGGTGTTAGAATCCATCATGTGTGTAAGATATCTATTTGTATAATTCAATGCAAAAAAGAACATGTTAATGAAGTGGTTTATATGGGTAATATGATTCAATAGCACATGAGGTAATCAAAGAGAATGAGTAATTGTTATAGAGATAACATGAGGAAAGACATTTCTTTGGATGTATGTAATCATATATTTCATAAAATATCTCCATGGAATGTTATTTTTTTATTTGGTAAAAGGGGAAAGGTAAGACCATTTTCTTTTAGACCAATTGAAATTCTTGAAATGGCAGGATCTATTTCATATGATGTAGATTTACCTCTAACATTATCTCATGTATATGATTTGTTTTATGCTTCTTTGTTATGGAAATATAAACCTGATTTCTCTCATGTTTTGATCTATGTCATGGAATATATAGAGTAAAATCATTCCCAAAATGAAATGATAATTATATTTTTATATTATATATATTATGTGTTTTCAAATAAGTTAATTTACATAGTTAATGTATTGTATAAGAACAACTAGATTGATGATTTAATATAGGAATCCAAAAAGGGAATAGGGTTAAAACAACCCTACCCATTTATGTGATGACTAAATACATGAGGAAACAACTTATTTAAGGAGAAAAGAATACGACAACCAATTTAATGTTAATAAAAAAATATAATTCCTTATAAATATTTTTTATTATATTTTATAGATACAAAATCATTAAATAATTTAATATAATTTTTAAAATTAAAAAAAACAATTTAATTCTATTTAATTATTTTCAATATATTATATTATTTTATTTAAAAAATATATATTTATGAATTTTGAAATTTAAATTGATTTGAATTATTTATTATTTAATATAAATGTATAAAATATATTATATGGAGTATTATTGATATTTTTTTTGAAAAGATTAATTTTTATGTAAATATATGAAAATACACATTTTTATAAAAAATAACTTTTCTGTTCAAGTATTATACATGTCCAATTATATCTCAGTTTGGATTAGAAGTATAATTACCCCCCTTTGAGTAAAAATATTTTAATTAATTCCATTTGGATCTCCATTATACTCTAGTTTGGAATAAAATCATTTTTTCGACTTAAAAATGTATTTTACTAAAAAGAAATTTAGTATTCTATTTTACATTATTATATTTAAATTAAATTCTTCCAATTCTAAAAATTTAATTATAAAATATGCATTTCTTATTCGGAATTATGAGGTTCAAATTTAGCGGTGTGTTCGATTTCATTATTTTCCTAATGAATAGTAACTATGGTAAACATTTGACACCATTGTGAAGGGTCAAACGAGCTAGTTAAGGTAAACATAAGTTGTAACACACCAAGCTTCTACGGTACGCTTCTCTTTGAATAATGCAATAGCGTGTGGTGTATGCAACATCGAGTTCTAACACGCACCACAACCGATCAAACTAGCCGTTATGAATAGTAATACATTCTTTTTAAAACTTTAAAAATTTTATCTCTCAAAATGGACTTCATTTTTTGGATTCGGAGTATCGAATTTAGCCTAAGGTGAAATTTTGGTACTTTTCGGATAAATTTAATATTTTGCTGAATAGTGAAAATTACTAAATTTTAATTAAAAACAAATTTTTAAATCAAAATAATTAATAATGATAAATTATGAATTTGAGTGGTTTTAAAGTATATTTAGATCATATTTTTACCATTTAATAAAATTTTGGTTATTGAACATAATTTTACAATTAAACCGGACATAAACAAGTGTCAATCTTTTGATAGTTATTATCTCTTAAAAACACACTTTTTGTTTTAACAACGGGAATTAATTTTAAATTAATTTCTGCCAATTTTGTGTTTTGAATTTGGAAAAATAGATTCCATATTTGGAATCAGGATGTTCAAATTGTGTAAATAGGTAACTTTTATTTTTAGACATTTTGAATAATTACTTCGGTAAATATTTTATTTACCATGGATAAAGGGTAAAGTCGGTAAATAAGGGTTCAAAAAATAATATTATAGTAATACTAAATTACCCTAAAACGTTTCCTAACCTTATTGGTTGATACATGTCCATCATGGGTATCTTCGGGTCAATTTTGGGACCCCATGGAGCCACTTGTAGGTGATAGGGACACTTTATTTTAATTAAGTTAAAATAAATACAAAAATAACATAAGCATATATCTTTTAGAAAAACAATTTTTACATAGGGTTTATATGATGTATTTTTGACTATAAATATTCATTATAAAGATAAAAATATTTCCTATATAATGATATTTTATTTATAATTTTTAGACATTAAATAATTTAATTTATTTATGATACAATGATGATGCAGTAATTACCATAATAGTAAAAAATAAAAATAATTGATAATATAAATACCCAAATAAATATAATATGAGGCTTTTAATGAATTAAACTAATTTTATAGATTAATATGACATGTTAGGAATGATTTAATTAACTTTGTTTGAAGTAATCATTCAGTAATGATTTTCACAAATATCAAGTTTCCAAATAGTGTCAAAATTGACATAAAAAGTTTTTAAAACAAATATTATATTATTAATTGATATTAAATTACCAAAAATCTAATGTCTATCCAGGAGACTTATATAATAATAGGTGTATCATTAATGGACTACTTGTGGGTCTCTTGGATTTATATAGTAAGTTTATAAACCATATAATATAAAAATACAAGGAGACATTGTAAAATTGAAACTAATTAACTAAGAGTTAATACTTAAAGATAAGGTTAATATAGTTACCCAAACCTATCTAAATCCTATTTGTTGAGTGGATTTAGACCTATCCCCACCTTAAACTTTAAATAATTCACTTTTGAGCCATTAGAAACCAAATATGAATATATTATAAAATAATATTTCTAGATTTTCCAAAGGTCTCCTCACCCCTCTTATAAAAGGGCACTCCTTCTCATTAATTCACACCTTCAAAGCCTTTTGGTTCGACCATCCTCTGCCCAAATACTCTATCAACTTCCCTTACTTCATCCTATAGTCCTTCCTTTAGTCATAAAGACAACCTAAGGAGCCCTTTTTATCAAATCAAAAGGAAGAACCCGAAGAAGAGGTAATGTTTTCACCACCCTTTTTCAAATTCATTACTTCTTCAGCTTCTTTCATTGTTATTCCCATTCTAAAATAATGAATCCAGTATCTATTATATACTTTAAAATTATTATAAATATGGTACAACCATATTCAATATTCTATCCATCCTTTGAATGACATGTCACCATACATGCGTATGTACGGCTTACCGTCTCCACGTCGTGGTGTAATTGTTATTCAATATATTTTTATTTGGATGGGTATAATAATGATTTGTAATTCATGTAAATAATAAATATAACATGATAATGATTCTGTATATATGATATACCATCCAATTATATATTATTTTAATATAAAAATAATGATATTGTCGCTCGTGCGTACGTACGGGCTACCGTCTCCATGAACGCGATGAGATTCATTCTCCATCGTATCCATTCAAGTATAATTATCATTTGATGATTTAAAAATATTTTTTAAGGACTAGATATCATTCTGGATATGAATAAGATACAACCAATCCATGAGAAACATGGATTACATAAGAAAACATATAAAATAAAATGAGTAAGTTAACACCTGAAACGACGATAATACTAAGATATTATTAACAAAGAAATGTTAAAAGATCATATATGATAACATAATAATATATATGATTCTTGTATAATTTAATTACAATTATTTCACCATTATATAGGAGGTTAACCTACCCCATCCAAGGAAAAGTACAATGTAAGGGTTTATTTTGAAATCTCATCATTATCCGAGGTTGTTTATACGTAATAATCTACTGAGACTTTTTATCATCCACATCCATGTTTCTTAAAAATGAATTTCAAAACATTTTTTTTACTATTTACTAGAATATGGGTTAAAGTCATTTATACCCTTGTTTACTTTTATAAGTGGTTTATAAAGGAATCTTTCCGTCGTTTTCCAACCAATGTCCTTTTTAACCTTTTTGACAAAATTAAGATAAGAATGTTTTTTTAACTTATACAGCGGGTGCGGCTATTTTCCACCATTATAAAATTTTTGATGCTTCCCTTACAATATTATAAGAATATTTTCAAAGAAAATGTTTTATTTTATAGTTATATGACTCTTAAATGAATTCAAAATAGAAAGAGATGTTTCTCTAAAAATAGATTTGAATTCATCTATATCAACATCCTTTGGTGGATTTTAATCTTATTTGAAGTTGATTTATTATGATACAAAACTTCTATATTGTATTGAAGGTTTTGTGATATTTTTGACTGTGGATGTGTTATTTTTATACCATTTTTGGTTTATGGATGAAGTATTTACAATTCTTATGCTAGTTTTAATACAAATGTTTATGTTATGTTTAAACCTTTTCATATGGGAATGCATTGGACTTAATATGTGATGGGTGGAGCTCGCTATAGCTCCTCAATGAATCGGTAGGTCTCATGAGACAAACTAGTGTCTTGGCACAAGGATTTGGCAAAATCTTATTTGTAGTCCTGGCACGATGCCTTGGCTATGGGGTTATGATAGTCTGGCATTATGCATTCCATCATTATAAAAGTATTTATTGATATTGCATGTGATTATTCGATTAGTATAATATCCACGTGAATAAGTAAATGTCATTATTTCATTTTATTTTTTACATACTATGTTGAAGGTCAAGTTTAAAAGGCTTTTGTTTTAGTTATACATTGCTTTAAAAGTTTATTCTTATTTATGAAAGTTTCCGCTATATTGTTATCCTTACTGGGCATTTGAGCTCACCAATTTTCTATGTTTTATTTTTCCCAGGTTGTGAAGAAGTAATTTATGAATGACCTGTAGGGATAGTATGAGGGGATTAGAGTGTGGACTATGGAGTCTATGTTATTGTAGTTTTCATTTCTATGATGAAATGTAAAACTTTATGAATATATCTAGTGTTTCCAAGGATACTAAACTAATCGGTCTTTCTAGATTTGATCTTTTTTGTGATCATGCCAATGATATGTAATAATGTACCGACTCTGGGTAACTTGGGTCGGGGTGTTACAGTTGGTATCAGAGAAAGTTTAGTACAAACCTTGGAAGCTAGATTTATATATACTCTGATTAGAGAACATAGACTTAAGATGGAGTTTGAGGATTAGTATAGAATAACTTCCTATAATTTTTGTATTGTAGAGATTTTGTGAGTTTTCCGAGCAATACATCCCTGTATAGATACAAGCAGGTAGAGGCGGCTATGGTACAGATGTACCTAGGGGTAAAACCCGAAAACACCTCTTTGAGCTAGACTCAAACGGGAACTGGTGCATGACAATGGGCCTTGCTGCACTCTTGGTTACGACACTCCCAGGGGATATGCTTAGGATAACTCTCATTTTCATTACAAATCATTATGAAGGGTTTATGAGTATATAATTCCTCAAAGAAAACATTTTTATGATTATGGATTATATCCATAAATAGTTCAATTTATTTTAAGTGTTTTATAAGTATGAAATTTTGTATTTTGATTCATAAACTGATCTAGTTTAGGACATTGTTTAGAAATGGTACCTAGTGGAAGAAATGGAAACTGTATCAATGAATTCACTCCATGTAGGGATTTCCCTCCTGCTCAAGATAATTATAGTGGAGTTGGTGATGCAACTGGTGCCGATCAGCTAATCACCATACTGGGACAACTCACTAAGGTTATGAATAATAACTTTACCCATATAGAAAATCTGATCCACAACGAGGAGGATCAATGTTAGATCGCTTCATGAGGCAACAACCACCAATTTTTAATGGGAGTACAAATCCCTTAGTAGCTGATGAATGGATAAATTCACTAGAGAAAATATTTCAGGCTTTGGGAAGTAGTGCAAGGGAAAAAGTTATCACAGCGGTTTACCACCTCATTGGAGATGCTGATCAATGGTGTTCATTGATTCAAAACATGAAAGAAGATTATGAAGTATAAAATATGGAATGGAGGGAGTTCAAGGATCTATTTTTAGAAAAATACTTTCCTCGTGACCATCGAGCAGATATGGAAAAATAATTTCTGAGTCTGAGACAAAAGGAGGATGAGAATGTGGCAAAGTATGAGGCTACCTTTACAAGGTTAACAAGGTATGATGGAGATTATATACGTAACCCAAGAAGTAATATTGATCGTTTCTTTGATGGATTAAAACCATTTGTCCACCGATCATTAGTCTCACAATCCTTCTCGTAGTATGAAGACATTGTCTCATGTGATATCAAAACAGAGAAAGAATTCTCTAAGTCATATGACTTTAAAGAAAAGCAAGAGAAGAAGAGATCTACTGATCAATCTGGGAATATAAATAAAGGGAATAAGGGAAAAGTTGAATATCCATCCTACAGTAAATGTGGGAAGAAACACCTCGGTACCTGATTAAAAGGAACGAGAGTCTATTACATGTGTGGTGAAAAAGGCCACCAAGCTCGTGATTGTAAGGGGAATAAGGAAGATACCGATGTCCAATGCTACAATTGCAAGGAGATGGGACATTATGCAAATGATTGTCCTAAGATTCAAGGGATCTTACCTCATAAAATTCCAAGGGATCAAGGCTAATCTTATGGTATCATTAATGTAGAGGTTGAAGCTTCGAAAGACGTGGTGGCAGGTAATTTAATGGTTTCCTCAAGTTTAGAAAATGCATTATTTTATTCTGGATCATCACATTATTTCATATCTTCCCAGTTTGCTAAGAAAATTAGATATTTACAATTTGATTTAACAAGGGAGTTGTCAGTTAAAACTCCCAAGGGAAGTATCATTGCAATAAAGTTTTGTGAATCAGTCCCCATTAGAGCACACAAAAGTTTTTTATCCATTGACCTCATCGTCATACCTATGATTTAGTTTGATATAATCCTCGGTATGGACTGGATTTCAGACCATGATGCGAAGATTTATTGTAAGGAGAAGGAGATTACGATTTTTGATGATGATGATAAGGAACACCGTATCTTTAGAGCAGAATCGTCACCACCTAATTCTTATCTAGATCCACCCCATTAGCTCAACTAAATTCAATTATTCAGAGGAAGAAGATGATATTATAGTGGGTGAGAAAGGAAAGTTTAAATAGAGGATGTACCTACTGTGAAAGAATATGTAGATGTGTTTCTGGAAGATTTACCTGGACATCCTCTAGAACGAGAAGTTGAGTTTTCTATTGATTTAATTCCTGGATCAAGGCCTATATCGAAGACCCCTTATAGAATGGCCACTGTAGAATTAGTTGAACTAAATAAACAACTAGAGGAATTGAGTAATAAGGGATTTATTCACCCTAATGTTTCTCTATGGGGAGCCCATGTTCTTTTTGTTAAAAAGAAAGATGGATCTATAAGGTTGTGTATCGACTATAGGGAGATCAATGCTATAACAATAGTGAACAAGTATCCCCTACCTCGCATTGATGATTTATTTGACCAACTGCATGGAGCTCAATACTTTTCAAATATTGACCTTCGATCTGGATACCATCAGTTGTGTGTGAAAAAGGAAGACATTCCGAAGACAACATTTCGAACCAGGTACTAGCATTACGAGTTTACAGTAATGACTTTTGGATTGACTAATGTACCCTCTTTATTCATGGATCTGAAGAATAGAGTTTTCAAGGAATATCTCGATGAATTTGTGGTGGTATTTATTGATGATATCTTGGTATACTCCAAAAGCTATGAATATCATGAAAATCACTTGCGCAATATCATGAAAACTCCGAGAAGACATGAATTATATGGGAAGTTTAGAAAGTGTGAATTCTGGATTCAGGATATTTCTTTTCTTGGCCATATTGTCTCTAAAGATGGAATCTCTTTTGATCCTTTTAAGACCAAGTCAATCCAAGAATGTCCTGCACCGACGAGTATAACTGAGGTACGTAGTTTTACTGGTTTAACAGGTTATTATCGACGTTTCGTCCAGAATTTTTCCCGATCGGCTAACCCATTAACGAAGGTCACACATAAAGGGGTTAAATTTATTTGGACAAAAGAGTGTGAAGAATGTTTTGAAGAACTGAAGAGAAGATTAGTCAATGCTCCTATATTGACTCTACAATTGTGGAATGATGGGTTCGATATTTATAGTGATGCATCGAAGAAAGGACTTGGTTATGTCCTTATGCAGAATGATAGGGTTATTGCCTATGCATCACGATAGTTGAAAATTCATGAACAAAACTATCCTACTCATGATCTCTAGTTAGAAGTTTTGATCTTCAATTTGAAGATATGGAGGCACTACCTCTATGGTAAAAAATGTGAGATTTATACTGATCACAAGAGTTTGAAGTATATTTTCTCACAAAAAGAACTCAACATGAGGCAAAGACGATGGCTTGAACTACTCAAGGATTATTATTGCATGATAAATTACCACCCGGGGAAGGGAAAAAGGTGGAAGATGGTTTGAGAAGAAAAGATCATGGAGTTCTAAACAACATGAGAATTGAAAGGGATCCAATTTTCATGGATCTAGTGAAGATGGACATGGGAATAACCAGGGAAGGTGAAACATAAATGCTTTTTCAAATGGTTGCCAAACCATCTTTACTATAAAAAATTATGAGTTCTCAGACCGATGATGAAGAATTTCAAAAGAATATTAAAGCTGTGAATGATGGGAGATTGAGAGACTTTGTGCATGAAGATGAAATTTTGAAATTTGGGAAGAGACTTTGTGTTCCCGATATACCTGATTTAAAAAGGGAATTGCTGGATGATGCTCATAGTTCCAATTTCTCTATACACCCTGGGAGCACCAAAATGTATTATGATTTGAAGGAACATTTTTGGTGGGACAACATGAAGAGGGAGATTTCTGATTTTGTGTCAAGATGTATGGTTTTTCAATAAGTGAAAGCTAGAAGGCAACAACTTGGAGGATTCATGCAACCTATTCCTGTACTGGAGTGGAAATGGGACAATATTACGATGGACTTTGTCATGGGACTACTAAAGACTCCTAAAAGGAATGATGAAATATGGGTCATTGTTGATCGTCTTATCAAGTCAGCACATTTTCATGTTATAAGGGAAGATTTACCACTAGAAAGTCTAGCAAGACTATATATTAATGAAGTGGTGAGACTTCATGGAGTACCCTATTGATTGTTTCTGATCGTGATCCCCGTTTTACTTCAAGATTCTGGAAATGTATTCAAAGAGCCTTGGATACTAAACTTCATTTGAGCACTACCTACCACCCTCAAACAGATGGAAAATCAGAACGAACTATTCAAACCTTTGAAGACATGTTGATATCCTGCTCACTTGAATTTCAGGGTATGTGGGATCAATATTTACCTCTGGAATAATTTTCCTATAACAATAGATTCCATTCAAGTATTCAGATGGAACCATATGAAGCATTATATGGAAAGAGATGTCGCACACCAACCTGTTGGGATGACTTTGGTGAACAAAAACTTTTAGGCCCAGAACTGGTGGAGGAAACAATGGAAAAGGTCAAGGTAATCCAAAACCACATCAAAGTAGCTCAAAGTAGGCAGAAGAGCTGTGCCGATAACTAAAGGAAGGATTTGGAATTTTAGATAGGAGATCATGTTTTCTTGAAGGTATCTCCATGGAAGGGAGTTATACATTTCGGTAAGAAGGTTAAATTGAGTCCTAGGTACATTGGAACTTTTGAAATTCTAGAACCAATTGGGGCTGTAGCTTACCATTTGGCAATGCCTCCAAGTCTCTCCAAAGATCTCGATGTGTTCCACGTATCACTGTTGAGGAAATACATACCTGACCCAACGCATGTACTCACCTATGGCTAATTAGAACTGGAACCTGATCTATCTTATTGCGAAAATCCCTTCAGGATTCTTGATACGAGAGAACAAGTGCTGAGAAATCAGATGATGCGTCTGGTAAAAGTTTTGTGCAGAAACCATAAGATGGAAGAGGTAACGTGGGAACCCGAAGAACTTATGATGAAAAACCACCAGAGTCTTTTCATGCAGTAGTATTCTAGAAATTTCAAGAACGAAATTATTTGTAGGAGGGGAGAATGTAACACCCCAAGCTTCTACGGTATGCTTCTCTTTGAATAATGTAATAGCGTGTGTTGTACGCAACATCGAGTTCTAACACGCACCACACCCAATCAAACTAGCTGTTATGAATAGTAATACCAACTTTTTAAAATTTTATAAATTTTATCTCTCAAAATAGACTTCATTTTTGGACTCAGAGTATCGAATATAGCCTAAGGTGAAATTTTGGTACTTTTTGGATAACTTTAATATTTTGATGAATAGTGAAAATTACCAAATTTTAATTAAAAACAACTTTTTTAATCAAAATAATTAATAGTGATAAATTATGAATTTGAGTGGTTTTAAAGTATATTTACAATATATTTTTACCATTTAATAAAGTTTTGGTCATTTTACATAATTTTACAATTAAACCGGACATAAACAAGTGTCAATCTTTTGATTGTCATAATCTCTTAAAAACACGCTTTTTGTTTTAACAACGGGAATTAATTTGAAATTAATTTCTACCACTTATGTGTTTTGAATTGGGAAAAATGGATTCCATATTTGGAATTAGGATGTTCAAATTTTGTAAATAGGTTACTTTTATTTTTAGACATTTTGAATAATTATTTCGGTAAATATTTTATTTACCAGGGATAAAGGGTAAATTCGGTAAATAAGGTTTCAAAATATAATATTATAGTAATACTAAATTACCCTAAAACGTGTCCTAACATTATTGGATGATACATGTCTATTATGGGAATCGTTGGGTTGATTTTGGGACCCCATGGAGCCACTTGTAAGTGATAGAGACACTTTATTTTAATTAAGTTAAAATAAATGCAAAAATGACATAAGCATATATCTTTTAGCAAAACATTTTTTACATAGTGTTATATATGATGGATTTTTGACTATAAATATTAATTATAAAGATAAAACGATTTCATACATAATTATATTTTATTTATAATTTTTAGACATTAAATATTTTAATTTATTTATGACACAATGATGATGCAGTAATTACCATAATAGTGAAAAATAAAAATAATTAATATTATAAATACCCAAATAAATATAATATGATAATTTTTAGGAATTAAACTAATTTATAGGTTAATATGACATGTTATCAATGATTTAATTAACTTTTTTCGAAGTAATCATTCTGTAATTATTTTCAAAAAAATCAATTATCCATATAGTGTCAAAATTGACATAAAAGAGTTTTTAAAACAAATATTATATTATTAATTGATATTCAATTCCTAAAAATATAATGTACGTCCAAGAGACTTATATCATGATAGGTATATCATTAATGGACCACTTGGGAGTTTCTTGGATGTATATAGTAAGTTTTTTAACCATATAATATAAAAATACAAAGAGACATTGTAAAAGTGAAATTAATTAACTAAGAGTTAATACTTAAAGATAAGGTTAATATAGTAACCCAAACCTGTCTAAATCCTATTGGTTGAGTTGTTTTCGACCTAGAACCACCTTAAACGTTATATAATCCACTTTTGAGCCATTAGAAATCGAATATGAATTTATTATAAAATAATATTTCTAGCTTTTCCAAAGGTGCCCCTCACCCCTCTTATAAAAGGGACCTCCTCATTCTCATTAATTAACACCTTCAAAGAATTTTGGTTCGGACAAAATCTACCCTAATACGCTCTCAACATCACTCAATTCACCCTAGAGTCCTTACTTTAGTTAGAAATCCAACCTAAGGACCCCGTTTGGTCAAATCAGAAGGAAGAACCCGAAGAAGAGGTAATGTTTTCACCACCCTTTTTCAAATTCATTTCTTCTTCAGCTTCTTCTTTATTTATTATTACCATTCTAAAATAATTAATATAGTATCTCCTATATAACTTAATATTATTATAAATATGGTACAACCATATTTAGTATTCTATCCATCCTTTGAATGACATGTCACCATACGTGCGTACGTACGGCTTACCGTCTCCGAGTCGTTGTGTAATTGTTATTCAATATATTATTTTTTGGATGGGTATAATAATGATTTTTAATTCATGTAAATAATAAATATAACATGATGAAGATTTTGTATATATGATATACCATCCAATTATATATTATTTTAATATCAAAAAATATGATATTGTCACTCGTGCGTACGTACGGACTACCATCTCCACGAACGTGAAGAGATTCATTCTCCATCGTATCCATTCAAGTATAACTATCATTTGATGATTTAAAAATAATGTTTAAGGAATTTATATCATTATTGATATGAATAAGATACAACCTATCCATGAAAAACATGTCTTACGTAAGAAAACATATAAAAGAAAATGAGTAAGTTAACACCCGAAACGACAATAATACTAAGATATTATTAACAAAGAAATGTTAAAAGATCATATATGATAACATAATAATATATATGATTCTTGTACAATTTAATGACAATTATTTCAACATTATACAGGAGGTTAACATACCCCAACCAAGGAAAAGTACAAGGTAAGGGTTTATTTTGCAATCTCTTCATTATCCGAGGTTGTTTATACCTAATAATCTACTGGGACTTCTCTATCATCCACATCCATGTTTCTTAAAAATGAATTTCAAAACATTTTTTTTAATATTTACTAGAATATGGGTTAAATTCATTTATACCCTTGTTTACTTTGATAAGTGGTTTATAAAGGAATATTTCCGTCATTTTCCAACCAAGGTCCTTTTTAACCTTTTTGACAAAATTAAGGTAAGAATGTTTTTTTAACTTATACAGCGGGTGCGGCTATTTTCCACTGTTATAAAATTTTTGAAGCATCCCTTACAATATTATAAGAATATTTTCAAAGAAAATGCTTTATTTTATAGATATATGACTATTAAATGATTTCAAAATAGAAAGAGATATTTCTCTAAAAAGAGTTTTGAATTCATCTATATCAACATCCATTGGTGGATTTTAAGCTTATTTGAAGTTGATTTATTATGATACCAAACTTCTATATTGTATTGAAGGTTTTGTGATATTTTTGACTATGGATGTGTTATTTTTATACCATTCGTGGTTTATGAATGAAGTATTTACATTTCGTATGCTAGTTTTAATACAAATGTTTATGTTATGTTTAAACCTTTTCATATGGGAATGCATTGGACTTAATATATGACGGGTGGAGCCCGCTATAGCTCCTCGATGAATCGGTAGGTCTCATGAGACAAACTAGTGTCTTGGCACAAGGCTTTGGAAAAATCTTATTTGTAGTCTTGGCACGAGGCCTTGGCTATGGGGTTATGATAGTCTGGCATTATGCATTCCATCATTATGAAAGTGGTTATTGATATTGCATGTTATTATTCAATTAGAAGAATATACATGTGAATAAGTAAATGACATTATTTCATTTTATTTTTTCCATAATATGTTTAAGGTCATGTTTAAAATGCTTTTGTTTTAGTTGTACATTGCCTTAAATGTTTATTCTTATTTATGAAAGTTTCCGCTATATTGTTATCCTTACTGGGCATTTGTGCTCACCCATTTTCAATGTTTTATTTTTCCCAGGTTGTGAAGAAGTAATTTATGAATGACCTTGAGGGATTGTTTGAGGGGATAAGAGTGTGGACTATGGAGACTATGTTGATTTAGTTTTCATTTTTATGATGAAATGTAAAACTTTATGAATATATCTAGTGTTTCCATGGCTACTAAACTAATCGGTCTTTCGAGATTTGATCTTTCTTCTGATCATGCCAATGCTATGTAATAATGCACCGACTCTGGGTAACTGGGGTCGGGGAGTTACATAAGTTATAAGGTCACATATATTATCATAATTATTATTGGATCAGATTATTTCCAACACTATAACATTATATTAAAACTTATTCTTATTTTCTTCACATTACAATGAGTAATACACTTTTTATATTTAAATGTTAAGAATATTTACAAGGTTGTCACTCCCCTAACTTATAAAAGGTATCATACTCTCTTCATTTACCAACACATTTTTAGAAATTTATCATGAACAATAATAACCTAAATCATTCCCCAAACATTCTCCCAATATACATGAGTTTTTATTATAATAAAATTACTAATATAGAAGTCTTCTGTTCTAACCTAAATTTGGTTTTCCAGTGAATATGTGTAAGTCTTAACAATGTTCATTTACATTTATATATTTTTTTACCTCAATCAAACCTATAATAAGTTGGGTGATTAAATAAAATAATTATCTAAAATATTATTAAATATTATTAAATTAATTTTACAACCATTTTCCATCATTGTTTTCATCTTATAACAAAAGAAAGCATTGATCGGGCATATGAGTGGAATGGAACTTCCATTAAGTGATGTGTTATGTTTATTATCACTGCCTCACATGAATAATTATTATGATGGATTTAATGAATATATAAAAATATAAATGATATTATTGAAATAATTATTATTCTATGAAGATATTATTTTTATTACCTTTCATCCTTTACATCCATTTGAAAATCATAATGTCTCGTTTTTATATGGGTGGATTACCACCTATATAGAGAAATGATAATCATTTTATATGTTCACCTTTCATAGATGGTAATAAAATTATATTATATATAAAAAATTGATAATTATATAATTATTAATAGTTTTATATGATTTTATAATGACTCCTTTTATAATTTTCAACCTACGAATGTTTTTATGTGATTATGAAGTATACATCCTCAAATGTATAATATGAACTCAATTAATTTAGTAGTAATAAAATCCATTCAAATAAATTCAATTAATGTTTATACTGATTAGATAATAAAAATTAATTTTTTTTATGAAAGTAACTAATTAATATAATTTTATTATAGAGGATTTAAATTATATACATGGAAAGATAAACTTTATGTAAGGTATTTTCTTTAAATCCTAGTTTAAATGTTTTATTTTTTTTCTTATCACCTTTATTTCTTCCAAATATAGGTTTTTTAAAATGAATTAATAATGTTATTATTTTACATTTGTGTTAGTTAAATGTAATTTTCATACTATATATGAGTTTCCATATAGTGTTTTAAAATAATTTTTTTCAACATTATCTTTATGAATGGTTTGTTTAGAAATCTTAACAGAATGTTTTTCTAGTATTTATATAATGTAAAAATATTACAATCATCAGTACTACTGTTATTTAAGATTATTCATCTCCAATTTTATATTTATTTTCGAACATTAAGTTGTTTTCTCATTATTTTGTGAGTTTTTTATTTTAAGATTTTTTAATGGAAAATAATTTTTACCTTTATTTGTACAATAATATTAATAGCTGATCTGAAAATGTGTTAAACATAATATATTGTGATTAATTATTATGGAAATTATAGATTCTATATGTTTTATTTATTTTATGGTTTTTCTAGATTAATTATGATTACAGCTGAGCCCTATAGAGTTCTCTAATGTATTGGGGAGTGATTTCATTATTTAGGGAATATATGAGGGAAATAAATGAGTAGGTTATTAAAATTGTAATGTTACATGTATGAGTGAATGTAAGAGTGATATGAGGATGATTTCCTAAGGTAAATAAAATACTATTCCATTAATTCAATTTTTTTTCATGAAACTATTTTGATTTCATATGGAGTTCTAAGGATCCTTTGTTTAAAGGATTGTTTGTAAACCATTTAAGGATAAAAAGTTGGTTTAAATAATATGTTTTATATTGTAATCATGTTTGAAAGAAAAAACTATTGATTAAAACTTTTCTTTTAATATTTATTATGAGATACTTTATATAATATTGTGGAAGTGAAGTTTATTTATTATCTTTTTAAATTATAGTTTTTATCTAAATATTATATATATAATAGTAAAATGCTTTTTTTGATTTCATGATTTCAAAAATAACATTATAGTCAAATTTCATTTTGTATCTTTTACTGTGTATTTTGTTCTCACCCCAAATTTTAAAATATTTTTCATAGGTATTAAATATGTTTAAGAACTATATAAAGGTATTTATTTCTAATAAGTGATTTATTATTTAATTAAGTGAATTCATTTCTTATGAAACAAATGTTTAAATTTAATAATATTATTATTTTGGAATAAATTCATATTGAGAGGAAGGGTCCACTTTGTTTTTTTATGGTTTGATAAGAATGACTTTTTTCAAATTCTATAAATATCTAAACATACACAATCATGTGAATGTAATAAAATTTAATACATTCTATTAATCTCATAAATATCTATTGTATATGGATTGACATGTTATTGGTTTTAAATATTCATGATCCAACCCATGACATCACTAAACAACACACCTAGGCCGGCTTGTAGAAAGGATAAATGGGAATTATTGATCCTAAAAGGCAATTAACCAGAACTTGGGAATCAAGAACCGCCATTGGTAATGACTTATCCAAAAAAGGTAACACCATGGGGAAATTTTAATATATTAAAGTTAGTCAATAAGTCATCATAGAATCAGATAATGGAAGATAAAATCAGTACAAGGAAAAATATGTACCCATCCAAAACAGTTAAACCCAATTACTCAAGAAATATAAACCTCTATATATGTGTACTATTTCACCACCAAACTCCACACATTAATATCATAAATATGTGTTTCCTCCTTAAATTACATTTCCATTAACCACATTTGATAAAACTAGACCAGACATACACAATGGTATCTATAGAGTGTGATAAAACATGCCCAATAGGATCCCAAACAAGACATCCAAAATTATTATTTATAAGATAATCCATTTATTCTCATTTAATAAAAATAATAGACTGCAATAAATTTTCATAGATTAAATCAAAATAAAGATATTCACTCATTTAAAAAAGTTTCTAATTACTTTCCAAATAAACCAATTTTCAAACAACATTTTATGAAACCATTTAACTTGTAAAGAATTCAAAAATCATTTATAATAGTAAACATATCTAATTTATAAATAAAAAATAATTTTAAAAAGTAAAGAAACATGGAAACTAATTCTTAAAACAAAAGATTTATGGGATGGTAATGATGTTGACTCCCTATTGAACGTTCATGACATGTGTTCACCATAAGTCCTTAGTCCAATGAATACACAATTAATAAATATTGATAAGTGAAACTCCATATTTATTCATGAGATAAATATATTAGTTAGTGATTTAATTTTACATCCTTTCTATGAAAAAAATACACATCCTAGTGTGATTTCCTTAATCTCATACCCCTATTATGCACCCTAGGTTTCCATGTACTCTACCAATGTTGAGTAAAATAATATCAATGAATTTAATATTCATTGAATACCAATAGTGGAATTTCAATTTCACACACCACCATTTTAAATAAATTTTCATCAAAATAAAATTTGCTGGGAAATCAATTTTCATCAAAAATGAAAATTATTTCTCGGTGCCTTTCATAAAAACACATAATTAATTTAAATAAAATTCAATTATAAAAAAAAAACCCAATGGTAAGTTCCATTACATACAAATAGAACAATATTGAAAATTTTATAAATTATAAACCATTCCTTTTGTAATTTAAAAACCAATTTAGAATGAGAAATCATGCATAGTAAAAATGATAGAGTATAAATACATAAAAATCCAACTAAAAAATTGGTATCATTGATAATATATTGGGGTACCAATTAAAAGGTGATAAAAATGATATAGGGATGAAAAAACACCCAGACCATGAATCCAATTTCAATAAATTTATATTGAACAAACCCTAAGATACCACTATCTTCAGCTAGAGATAAACATGTTGAAGATGGGTAAAATATTATTATATTACAAAAAAAATTAGAAATAACAATATACCAAGAATATCTAAGATTAAAATCCAATAAAATTTCACTAAGGAAGAGGATAAAGGTTGAGTACCTAAGGGAGACACTCTACATATCAAGACTGGATATGTGGGGGAGAAATAAGGGAGTAATTCATGTAAAAACAAATATAAAAAAATTATAGTTGGTCCAAAAAGTTCATAGTGTTAAAGATTTATTCTTACCATGAATCCATTAAATTGGTCTATAAAAAGTGGACAACAAATTTTTAGAATTAAAAATACTTTTCCTCAAAAAAGTCACTTTGAGAACTATGTTCTTATCATTAATACTCAGGACTCATAGACAGATATTTTTACTAAATATATTCATAGAGTTGTGTAATGGTTCAAACTATCAAATAAAAATATATATCACCCTTTAATTTTTATAAAGACCCAAAACCACCATAAATTCAAAAAAATTAGGAATTAAAAAATGGAAAATAGAGAAAATATAAAAACCTGATTGTGACATTAAGTTATCACTAGCCTCCCCACCAAATCACTTTCTTCCTAAAAATGTTCTCTTAATTATAGATGATACATAGAGTAATAATGTAATTTATTCCTCATCATGGACTCTAATCCCCATGACATATGAGTATCTGATCCATTATTCCCTAGAATATAAACTAAGGGTATCGAATTCATATATAGAACCTTCACTTGATTGTTAAAAAGTATAAAAAGTTACTCAATCACTAACATATCTGGTTCTAGATGAATGTTTTCTAATTGGAAACATTATACTGGTCGTATTCATACTTTTTTTGTTTGTGAAACATGGAATATATCATTAATCTAAGTAAAATAATCGAACAAACCAAATGATAAGACAAATTTCCAATTTTCATAGTTATCTAAAATACTCCCACATATATATGATAAAATACCTTTTATTTCATGATCTAATAGTGACCCAAATAATGTGTTTCTCTAAAAAAAATTATTCATCAATAGATAATCCCAAAGGATGTGTATAAACATTCGCATAATATTTTTTTAGATACTAAGCATGTGACCATCAAAGAGAATATTTTCTTGGGAGACCATACAAGGATTAAAAGTTATTCGTTTTCATATAAAAAATATAGATATTGTTAAATTAAATATCAACAAATCTGAATTTTCTATACATAGAATCTATAAATTATATGATACCAACACAAATAATTTCCTCAAAAATCTAAATATAATGCTCTTACAAAACTTCCACATATGGATTGTAAGATGTAATCAACATAACATTTGAACTCATAAACTCTTATAGGACTTTACAAAACATAAATGTAAATTAGGTGTCCCTATCTAAAATAATAGTAGAAATAAACCCAAATAAATTTAAGATAATTTCACAAAATCAATTCCCAAATCCTGAAAACTTATGGTTTCCAAAATTAGAATGAAATGGGGAATATTATCTAACTGATCAATCACTAAACATATGGGATTTTTTCCTCAATGAGTTGTTTTTAGTCCAAAAATGTAATCCACAGACACCACTTAAAAATTTTACACTATAAAAATAATTGTGTGAATAAAACAAAAAGAATTTTTTCATAACCAAGGTTTTTTAGATAGTATAGTAATGAGATAGAAAATAAATAATGTCATGCTTCATACGTAGCCACCAGAAATGACGTCTAATTTCATAAAACACCATAATAGTTTATAGGGTAATATCCCAATGATAGCATTGGAATTATCATATACCAACCATTCTCAAGGAACCTAGGACCACAAACTAGATCCTAAAGAATTTTCACCTTCTAAATAGAGAGAAAAAACACCAATGGACTCCCCAAAAAATAAATAATTATTGTTACACTATAACTATTCATCCCTTTTCTTCTAGTAATAATCAATGAATATAGATATATCATCAACTATGTGTTGGCAAAACATTATCGGTCTCTTCATATATCAATATCAGGTGTATCTATGCAAATAACCAATGAGATCCCATTCATTATTTTTCTCCACCATAGATTGAGAAGAAAATTTCATACTAATAGTATTAGCAACAACATTCTACTTTCATGGGGAATAAGATAAAATGTAGACATTTTTCTGAGGGTAATCTAAATATCTCTTCTACCTGAGTTTATTATCCATTTTATAATATATATATCTTTAACTCTTATGATAATAATAAATGTGAACCTCTCACAATAAAGTGGATGTATCCATTATTTAAGATATTTCATAACTACTATGAGTTTAGGGGCTGGTGTGTGGTTGTTCTTCTTGTGAGACCAAATAGGATGACATCTATACGCCACCACATGACATCACTACATAAATAAAAATCCCAATAATACACCTAAATTATCAAAATAAACTACATATCCCTGATTGGATTCCTAAATTAAAAACATAGGAGATGATATCATGCCTCCCTTCAATTCATCAAATGATGCTTCATAATTAGAATCCTATAATAATTTTACTCCCTTATTGGAATTATAAATTAGAAATTATGTAAGTATCATGAAATCATTTATAAATCACAGATAATATACAACCACACCCAAGAATCATCGAGTCTCAATGATGATCAATTTTTCATCCCAAAAAAGATTTTTTTTCACTTTCTCTTGATTAACTGAGATTTCTTGTTCTGAAATCACTTGTTCAAACCATATGACTACCTAGATCTAGAAATGGTATTTAGATATTTTAGAAAAAATAATGTGATCCATCAAGAGTCCCAAAAATTATTTTATGTGATTTTCATTATCTTCCTAAAATATCAAATAATCTATAACATCACCACTGAATTTTATGACAAATAAATCAAGGTATAGGTGAAATATATGGTTCATCAAAAGTTTGAAATTTTTAATAGAATGAGTGTGGTGAAATGACCTCATAAGGTGTTTGAAATGGCTATTCCTACTCTAAAAAGTGGTACTTGAAATTTCTTACTCCTTAACTCTCATATACTAATATCGAGACCTGTGGTCAATTTCGAAAAACCATTTTTTCCTTTTATCTAATCAATGAATCCATTAGTATAGGAAAATAGATTACCTAGACATAATTGTTAAAATATTAAGATTCTACTAAATGACACATAGATAAAGAATTCCATTAGACTTCATGGTGAGAAGAAAAATGGTTCCCTAAGAAGAAACACTAAGATGAATGAAACCATTGTCGTTCATATAATTCAACGGAATATTCAACTAGTTTAATTAATTTCGTTTAATATGGTAAGAATATATAGATATCGAATGAACTCTAGGAACTAAATCAATTATGGATTCCAACTTTCTTTAAAGATCCTTACTAGAGAAGTGGTTAAGTGGAACTTTGGGAAATTCCATGATGACCAAATAATTATAAAAAACTAAGGGATCATATCCATGTTCAATCAACAATGTGTATATAAATATAACAATGTTTTCTGAGGAGGAGCTAATAGACTACAACTTGGATCCCACTCTCCTTGAAATTACCATCATATCCCATTAGATAAAGTAATGTAAACCTATAGAAGATACCAATCAATGATCACTTTTTGGTTGATAAAATAATATATACATATAATAATATATATGATATATAATTATAAAAACTAGAATTTCCAAAACAGATCATCATCAAACAAAGAGAAAGAATATTATGAAAATTAGAAACCCTACACCCACATCTTCACAATTTATATCATCAGCTCCATTATATAAGTCATGAGTTCTATTTGATGTTTTAACAAATTCTACTAATGGGTTGATATGAAAGAGTTTGAGCTACTTGTATCGAAATTTGAGACCAATTAGGTTAAATACCCTTATATGGGGGTGAATCAGGGTATGAAAGATTAAAACAACTACCCCTTAAGATCTTGTTTTATCATTAAACAAAACACCCTTCTCTCTTATTCTAGTAGTAATATATGAATAGAAATAAAATAATGCACGTGAAAAAACTATTTTTACTTGGTTCAACCTCACTAGGCTACGTACAAGGAGCATAAAACATCAATGTACCGATATATCAAATCCACTAAGGCTCACTACAAAATTATAATTTTTTGGATAGATCACTTTTATGCTCATTCTCACTACCATTAAAAGATTTAGGGTCTGCTCAATGAATTATCAATGTTCACTCTCTTTGTCTCATTAACTAGATCAATACCAGTAGAAACGATCAAAGTATTATTCTTCCTTCACTCAATACTCTTGGGAGATATCCACTAATAGTTCATAGACTTGTAGGCCCTTTTATTTTCATAAAAGGACACATCCTGAACTCCAGGTTGATTCTCTGTTGAAGTCCCTATTTATCCCATTTATGAATTCCAATTTTCCATGAACTTTTAGTTTGTAGAAATTAGTTTTTTTTTAAAAAAATTAGTGCATTTGAGAGCTCCCATCAATCCTCCTCGAACATCCTTTTTTCCTCCGTGAGCTGCACTATACCGTGTAGCTTGTGTGGTTCGCATACCACCACTTCCTCCATGGACTAACTCTACTTAAACATATTGTCCTACTTCCTTGAACCATCCCTTCTTCATGAATGGATTCTTCTTCTATATACCTCCTCACCTTCACAGATAGTTTTCCTTTGTGTTCTATAGTGACCTGTAAAACCACTTCCGTGAACTACCTCTACAAAACTCTTCTCATTTCACAGAAACCTCGTCATGAACTTCTTATACTTTGTAAACTCCCCAAGAACACTTTTGATGTTAGAGAAACTTCTTCCCAGAGAAAAGATGTTTTCTAATGAAAATCACTCCCTCTAATGATGGGATTAACAGTCCTTGTATAGTAAAATAGATCTAAAAATCTCGCTAATCTGTTTTACTCAAATCTTCAATGTGGTATAGAATTCACCACATACTATGAATCTTCCATGAACTGATATTGTCCCATGAACCATTTTCCCTAAGTGGTCTGAGTAGTACTTTGATCCTCAATGGTGGCCAATATCGTACACACACAAACCTCCACCACTCAGATAAGAATGATGTGTCTTCCATGAATAGTTTTCCTTCTGCAAACCTTGATCCTCCTCGTGAATATTTTCCCTACAAGGTCGGTGCACCTCACTTAGAAGTCCGCATTGCACTATTATTCATAATTTATTTAATTTTCTAATTTCCTTTTCTATTTTCTGCACTCCCTTTTCATTCTGTTAACTATGGTTTTTGGTCCTCAAACTATGTACTTTTATGTAGAAAAACTTCACTTTCCAAAAATAAACTCCCTATATTGAGGACCAAAAATTTGTCAAACAGTGGGTGACTATACCACCTTAAAATTAAGCTTTAGAAACATCAACCAAGATCATTCAGGGTCATCTAGTTTCGTCAAACACATAATGAACCCAAAAACACTGAGAGGGTCTCTTGAGGGATTTTTCCCAAAAATATCTCCCTTTGGATTTGTGGAAAATTATTCTAAATTTATTACATTGTTAAATTTTATTCTGTATTATATCAGCATTCACTAATTGTGATTATTACTTTATTTAATATTTAATCAACACACACTCTAAGCCCACATTAGACATGCTCGGCATGAGAAACAAGAGTATTATGCAATGTTCATCAATGAGTCACTTCATTCCATTCCTAAAAATAACTCATATAATTCCATAAAAAACCTCATCTATTATGATATATAATCCTTTGATTGATCACTTCTATCATACATAGATTTAATAATCAACCTTTTATTTTTCTCCCCCTTTCAACGTCAACTTCCCCTATCTTATTGTTCCACATAATAGATTCTCCCCATTTATTGATTAAGAAATTTTATCCCTTTTATTACCCATAATTTCTCAAAATTTATCAATGAACACAATGGTCACTTATTTGTTGTCTATAATAAGGTAATGAAAAAAGGTCACCTCATTTAAGAAAAAATACACGATTCCATAGGGATAAGGGGCCCCACCTTCAATTATTTCCATGTGCAGGGAGTCAAAGGAACTCCCAGATCCATTCAATTAATTTCTAATCATTATTTAGGTAATTCCTTTAATAAAATGTTTTCAACCTATTGTTCTGTAGGCATGTATTGAGAGGACTAGTATAGGATATGCCTAACACTGAGAGGGGGGTGAATTAGTGTTGGGGACTTTTTCAACCAATTCCAACTTTTTATCCCTCTACATCTTGACCTGTTAGGATCTTGATTCTCTTATTCTATTTTTCCATGTCGCATGCAATAATAGAATGTAGTAAAAATATGCACATGATAATTTTACAAGGTTCACCACTAATTAAGAGTAGCTACGTCCCTTCCATGCATGGGGATGACCAGTGCATGGATTCTCCATTATAATGTGATATTATTTTACAATGGAGTGGCTGGGAAAACAATACTCTAGCCAGTGTGAGTCCCTACACTTTAGAGGGGGTGGGAAACAATCCTCTTCCCTGGACTAGTGATAGCCTATTCCAACTTGTAGCCTCTAGGTGGTTCTTTATACTTCCTATGGAGATAATATTCTTCCTTCTTCAAAAGGAAGATTCTTCTCTTGATCTATTTTAGTGCTATTCACTTCATTTCTTGAAAAGTAGTAGGCAAGCAATTCTCTTCTTTATTTCTCTTCTTCTATAGTGAAAAATCCAACTGCACTAGTTCTTCTTCTTTCTTATTCTTAGTGCAACAACCAACTGCACTAAAAATCTTCTTTCTCTAGTCTGTTCTTCTTCTTCTTCTTCTCTTCTTTCTATGCAGTAAACCTTTAAGCTGCACACTCTTCTGCTTCTTCAATGCAAAACCAACGACACTAAAACCTACTTTTCTTCACACGTTCTCTTTCAGTGCAAAACCATCTACACTGAGCTCTTCTCCTTCTTCTTTCCTACCTAGAAGCTGGAAGGAACCACTGGAGCACAATAGCATGCACACCTACTTTGACCTGCACGACCTATACCTGCGTGAGTTATACTTGCATGCCTCTTCTTCTTATTTCCTACCCAGAAGATGGCATGAACCCCTGGAGCAATGCAGCATGCACACCCACATTGACCTACACGACCAAGAACTGCACGCCGGGAACTTGCGCGCCTCTTCCTGCGCACTGCCCTTCAGATGTTCTTCCTTCGTGTAGCCTTTGCGCCAACACCTGTGCGCCTCCAACATACTGGCCCCCCCAACCAGCGCGCCTTCTAACAACTATCAAACTGTGTGCCCAACTCTCTACCTGTGTTCCCAAGGCTCAAAGATAATTCTAAAGTGTTGTGCCTTAAGAAATGAGGAGGCTAGTCATCTATGTATTGGCATTTTGATGACTTGTGCGACCTATACTTGCGCGCCAATACCTGCACGCCCCTACTTGCGCGCCACTACCTACGTGCCACCACCTGCGCACCACCACCTGCGCGCCAATACTTGCGCGCCACTTTCTTCCCTTTTCCATATTTATGAAATAATTCTATTTTTTAAATATTACTTGCGTGCCTCTACAACACTTGCACGCTGCCACTTGCGCACCCCCACCTACGCGCCACCTTCTTGCCATTGTCATTTTTTTGGATTGTATGATGTTGAATTATTTTTTTCCAAAAATACTGCTTTACTCTCTTTATCCTTCATACGGCTTGGACAACAAGTTCTCCAAACTTGAGATGATTGTAAAATACAAATCAACAAAGCATCTTCTGATTTCATCCATTATTTTTGGAATATTAATTCCAAAGTACTTCTTTCATCCTCACCACAAATTCTCAAATCCTTTTGGAGTGTTAATTATAAAGAACTCCAATCATCTCTATTCATCCAAAAGTAGAGTCTTAAAGCTTCTTAAAATACATTCAATGTTGAAGACAATGTATTACCTTTCATACATGTATTTGAAACTTTTAAGAATATGGAAACAAGAATCTGATTTCAAGGAAATGTGTAATTAATGACCTTCTTAGAATGCCAAGTCCTTCCAGACTCTCTCTTCTTATTCATCCATCATTCTCTAATTCATGAAAATCATATGATTCTTTTCTTCAAGTAAGTTATTGGATGGTTCTCATGCAATCGTGAAGCATTTCATGGTCTTATTTAAATCCCCATTCTTCTTCAATAATCCTTAGATGGATGATACATCGCTATTATTCATTGTTGTAAAAAATGTGTCAGCTTTGACACAAGTTATTTGAACTTAGGATCAATTCAACAATAGTCATAATTTACTTCATGGATAATTTCCCCAGCATGACATCCAATGTTATGATTGCGTAACAATTCTCCTGGCATCCTCACTTCATCCAATTTCCATTAACATTGGATTCCTTTTTAATCTCCTTCATTTTGACTATTATTGATAACTGTTCACAACAAATACAATCTTCATACACAAAGTGGTCCCAACAATCTCCCCATTTGTATTTTGTTGTCAATACCACAAAGTCTCTTCAAATGAATATGTCAAGTTCAAAATAAGAATCTTCTCTCTCCCCTTTATTTCAAATGTTCATTTCACTTTTTCTCCCCCTTATTGACAGGAAATACAAAGTTCATGGTGGATAGGGTATTAGTACTTACTGAAGCAGTGTTCCATCAATCATTTCACTCTAATTATACTTGAGAAAAGATCAATGTAGAAAACAAGAGAATTTTATTTAGACA
The DNA here is from genome assembly GCA_963277665.1 of Viscum album. Taxonomy (NCBI): domain Eukaryota; kingdom Viridiplantae; phylum Streptophyta; class Magnoliopsida; order Santalales; family Viscaceae; genus Viscum; species Viscum album. Next base: position 93,555 of record CAUJRU010001229.1, on the reverse strand, counting down.
ACAAATCTGTCCATTATCCACTGATCATGATACCTCATGAGATGAGATCTCTTATACTTGTCTTCATGGGTTTTCTACTTTCATTCCAGGATAAAGATATTGAATGTGATAGGAAATAATCAACACTGAAACTCCTACACTCACTTCAACAAAAGGATTAAAAACATTCCAGTGCAATTAGCAAGATAAGTGGCCTTATGGAACTTTCATTCTTTTTATGTCACTGATTGACTTAGTTACTCCCCATTTGTAAAAATATATTTATTTTGAGTAACCAGGTATGAGAGATTATAAAATTAAATACCTTTTCCAATGATATTGTACTCAGAAAATCTTCAGAGTAGTTGAATTTAATACCAACTAAAGTTGATACTTATTGAGATAATGACTCTGGAAGCTTCTTCATGTGTCTCCCTATAAAAAGAAAACTTATCATGATTGAATCTCATGTTCTCGCCTAATATCTTACAAAACCTTCAATTCCCTATATTTAAAGAACAAATACTATACAAAAAGATTTTAGGGAATAAGGTCGATCCTCTATGCTTCTTCAATGTGAGTTGGATGGCTGAGATGATTTTCTCAACCAAGATGCTCTATTTTCTCCACTCCACACACTTTTACATTTGATCTTTAATTTTGAATGTGGGTATGTGGATCTCAATACTTCTTTCATCTCTTTGTGTGTGAATCTACTTTCTTCAAGAGATTTCCAATCACCAGAATCTACCAGTGTAACTTCCATCAACTTCATGAATTCTTGTTGTGCTAGAATAAATTCAAAGCATTTTCTCACAGTATGACCAGCCTTATTTCTCCTCACACACAGAATTTCATTTTCTTCATGTAGAATCTTATTTTTTTCATTTAGCACTCGCCTTAGCTTTTGCATCTTCTATTTTCCTCATTCTATCCAAATCTTCTGGCCAAAACACCAATATATCTTTTGGGACAGAGACATCAATATTTCATCTTATACATGGATTCTTCTGAGTGTCTTCCTTCAGAGTAGTTCTTTTTGATGCACCACCCTTTACCTTCATTTACATGGAATCCAAGGACTTCTCAATTTTCCTCATTGTAATATTCTTGGGAGAATTTTCTTTTTCAACATACGTATGATTAGTTACCAAAATATATTCTTCATTCTTCTCCATCTTTTGTGGTCTTCTGTTCTTATTATCTTTGAATACATTCTGAGATATGCTTGCACCATTCTTGTGACCACTCCCATTGCATACATCACAGATGTTTTCCAGCATTCCAAATCTATTTTCAGTATACAGATGTTTTTGGATCTATGGATGTTGCTTCTTCTTCTCTAGATTTCTCCCCCTTGAGATGAGATTTCTCTTTGCTTTTACATTTAAGGGGTTGTACCAACAATCTAGTGCACAATGCCCAAATCTATTATAGCACCAGCATTGACCAAAAAACCTTGACTTCTTGACATCTTCATTATAATGTTGTTGAAGCTTATTATTAATATGTTGTGCTTTTTGTGGAGATATAACTTCCACAATATTTCCATTATCCACCCTTTCCATGGTGGTAGGTTTCTTTTCATTCTTATTCATCCATATTTTCTTAGAATTTTTCTTCTAACCTGCACTCTTAGTAGAGGAAATTTTAGAGACATTAGTACAAGTTGGTATGGATGGTACCTTTAAATTCTCAGCTGCTTGTGAGAGATCAATGAGTGAAGCCATGATCTTCTTATCACATGTTTGAGGTCTTTTGATAGTAGAATCCTCCAAAGGGCATTGAGTACTAGCAGCAACTGTTTCCTTCTTTTGTGAAGACTCAATATGCATCTTCTCAAGATTGGTCAACTCAGCTTCCAATTTAAGACATCTCATAATGAGGATGACTTCCTGGTCTTCAATCACAGTCATCTTCTATTCATAATCCTTATTTAATCTTTGAACTTCAACTTCGTTCATCTTCACTTTGTTTTCTAACAAAGAGTCAAGTTCATCAATACTCTTGGAATATTTTTCAAAATATAACTCCTTGAAATCATTTCTTTCTTTCATCTCACCTTCAAGTGCATGGATCTTTTCTTCTAGAGTATTATTGAATTCATCTTTTTCTTTAACATCTTTGAGGAACTTTGAAGAGTTTACTTCAAATGCACTCTTGGATGATTCAAAGGCTCCAACCTGTCTGGAGAGCTTTAAACATTCAACAATTTTTTCTTCTACGCCTTTTTTAAAAACATCAGCTTCTTCTTCCAGCTGAGTGATATTTTCATGCATACATTGAAATAATCCACAAAAAAGGGATGCACTTTCTTCAAGAATACCATGAAGAATCATTCTTAATATATCAAATGATATTTCTGGAGATGTTGTATATTGATCATCACCATTTTTGCTAGCATTTTCAACATGAGGATAATTTCAAAATTTACTAACACATACCTCTTGATCAGTTGAGGTAGGAAGGTTGTCCATATTCATGGTGGGGACATAAGCCACCTTCTCATTACTTTCCAAGTCTGGTGTTTCATCAACGTCAGGAAAATATGGAGAACGAGATGCTTCCTCTTATTTAGATAAGAGGGAATTATTCTTCAATTTCCTCTTCTCTTTCTTTTTCTTTTTTATCATGGTCTTGGTAGATATCTCTTTCTGATCAGAGATAGCTGAATATTTACAAACACTGCTCTTCATTGTTGACTCAGGAAATGAACTCATGTTTTAAAAAAAAATAACTTCACTGTAGAGAATCCAACATAGGTGAACCTATCCCATTGATACCAATTGAGAGGACCAGTTTGGGATATGCCTAACACTAGGGGTTAATCAGTGTTGTGGACTTTTTAAACAAATTACAACTTTTTATCCCTGTACCTCTTGACCTGTTAGGATTTTGATTCTCTTATTCTCTTTTTCCCTGTTGCATGCAATAATAGAAAGCAGTAAAAATATGCACATGATATTTTTACAAGGTTCACCACTCAATAAGAGTAGATACGTCCTTTACATGCATGGGGATGACCAGTGCATGGATTCCCCATTATAATGTGATGTTATTTTACAATGGAGTGGCTAGGAAAACAATCCTCTATCCAATGTGCGTCCCTACACTTTAAAGGGGGGTTGGGATTCAATCCTCTTCCCTAGAATGGTGATAGCCTAGTCCAACTTGCAGCCTCTAGCTAGTTCTTTATATTGCCTATGGAGACAGTGTTCTTCCTTCTTCAAAAGGCAGTTTCTACTCTTGATCTATTTTAGTTCTCTTTACTTCATTTCTTTCAAAGCAGTAGGCAAGAAATTCTCTTCTTTCTTTCTCTTCTTCTCTAGTGAAAAATCCAACTACACTAGTTCTTCGACTTTCTTCTTCTAGTGCATCAACCAACTGCACTAAAACTATTCTTTCTCTAGTCTGTTATTCTTCTTCTCATTCTCTTCTTTCTATGCAGCAAACCTGTAAGCTTCACACTCTTCTACTTCTTCTTCTTCTTCTTCAATGAAAAAACAGCTGCACTGAAACCTACTTTTCTTCACACGTACTCTTTTTGTGCAAAACCATCTGCACTGAGCTCTTCTCCTTCTTATTTCCTACCCAGAAGCTGGAAAGAACCCCTGGAGAACTACAACATGCGTGCCTACTTTGACTTGCGTGATCTATACCTATGCGAATTATACTTTCATGCCTCTTCTTCTTCTTTCCTACCCAAAAACTGGTAGGAACTCCTGGAGACAAGTAGCATACGCGCCCACTTTGACCTACCTGACCAAGACTTGCGCGCCGGGAACCTACGCGCCTGTTTCTGCGCGCTTCCCTTTAGACATGCTTCCTTCGGGCAGCCTGTGTGCGAACACCTATGTGCCTCCAACCTGCGTGCCCCAATCTACGTGCCTTCTAACAACTATCAACCTATGTACCAACTCTCTACATGCGCGCCCAGAGCTCAATGATAATTCTCAAGTGTTGAGCCTTAAGAAATGAGGACGCAAGTCGTCTATTTATAAGCATTTTGATGAATTGCGCAACCTGGACTTGTGCGCCAATACCTGCGCACCCGCACTTGCGCTCCACCACCTGTGTGCCACCACCTACGCGCCACCACCTGCGCGCCACCACCTACGCGCCAATACTTTCATGCCACTTTCTTTCCTTTTCCATATTTCTGAAATAATTCTACTTTTGAAATATGTCTTGCACGCCTCTACAGAACTTGCGTGCAGCCACTTGTGTGCCACCACCTGCGCTCTGCCACCTACGCGCCACCATCTTGCCATTTTCATTTTTTTGGATAGTATGATGTTGAATTGTGTTTTTCCAAAAACACTTATTTACTCCCTTTATCCTTCACAGGGCTTGCACCATAAGTTCTCCAAAGGTTAGATGATTGTAAAATACAAATCAACAAAGCATCAACTGATTTCGTCCATTCTTTTTGGAATATGAATTCCAAAGTACTTCTTTAATCTTAACTTCAAATTCTCAAATCCTTTTAGAGTGTTAATTCCAAAGAACTCAAATCATATCTATTCATCCAAAAGTAGAGGCTTGAAGCTTCTTCAAATATCTTCAATGTTGAAGACAATGTATCACCTTTGATACATTTATTTGGAACTTTTAAGAATAGGGAAACAAGCATCTGATTTCAAGGAAATGTGTAATTCATGACCTTTTTAGAATGCCAAGTCCTTACAAACTCTCTCTTCTTCTTCATCCATCATTCTCTACTTCATGAAAAACATATGATTATTTTCTTCAAGTAAGTTCTTGCATGGTTCTCATGAAATCGTGAAGCATTGCATGGTCTTCTTTAAATCCATATTCTTCTTCAATTATCCTTAGATGGATGATACATCGCTATTCTTCATTGTTGCAAACAATGTGTCACCATTGACACAAGTTCTTCGAACTTAGGATCACTTCAAAAATCGTAAGAATTTACTTCATGGAGAATTTCCCCAACATTACATCCAATGATATGATTGTATAACAATTCTCCAGGAATACTCACTTCATCTAATTTCCATTAACTTTGGATTCCTTTTTCATATCCTTCTTCATTTTGACTAGTATTGAAAACTATTGAAAATAAATACCATCTTCATACACAAATTGGTCCCAACATGTACTCTAACATTAAAATCCCTTGATCCTCCTTCTCCTTATCGAAATGGTTATTTATTTTGAATAACATTGTCATTAAGTGATGGACTATATTTCTGCTATGTTTTATAAAACATGAATTATTGTAATGGATTCTGGTCGAAGTCTTTACATCTACTCCCATATCATCAGGATATTTCTTCATTCATAGTAATTGATTGCATACTAGAGTTGCCACAATATACTTGGATTTTTCAGTTCTCATTGAAATAAAATATTGTTTTATGCTCAACCAAGAAATACATAATCTACCATGATAAAATGCACCACATGATGTTGAATTAATATTATTTGTTGATCCGACCCAATCTGCACCCGTATAGCCCAACAAATCTTGATGAAATATTCTATATTATACTAATCCAAAATCCACCATGACCTTGATATAACAAATTATTATTTTCACTCCAAGAAAGTAGATTTACATGGGATTACTTTGAAACAATATTACTTGACATGTTGGAAAAAAAATCTGGTCGTGTCTCTATTAAGTACAACAGTCTTCCAATGATCTGCATGTATTCAATGACACTAATTGTTTTTCCTTTATAATCTTGTAATAGCTTCATCTGGGTAGACATAGGGGTTGTCAACTCCTTGAAATTATCCATTCCAAATCTCCTAAAGATCCCTTTAGAATATTTTTATTGATAAATGAATGTGAAATTCTTTCACTGTGTTACCTACAAACTAAGGGAAAATAGAAGTTTATAAATCATTAACATTTCAAACACACTTTTCATGAATTCAGAAAATTATCTGCATTGTTCTTCATATAATACACCAAATATTATTTCATAGACATACACCATCACCGTCATCCTTTGATTACTGTCATGATTGAAATATATATTTTAATAAAATCCACCACACTGAAAACCATGATTTTTCATAAACTGATATATTCTTGAATACCACATTGTTGGTACTTGCATTAAGCCATATAGATATTTCTCAACTGACAAACTATGTTATCATATTCATGAATGAGAAAACCGTATTTTTGGTCAATGTAAACATCTTCTTCCAAAACAAAATTTAGAAATGCTAACTTGATGTTCATCTGGAAAACATTGAACTTTCTTTACACTACTATGGAAAAGAATAATCTAATTGTATCTAGCCTTGGAACATGAGAAAATGTCTCATTGAAATTAATGCCCTATATCTAGTAAAACCCTTTGAACACTATTCATTTTTTATTTAAAATCTTTGTGTCATCTTTATCTATATTATTACCAAAGACCCATTTATTCCCACTGACATTCTTATCTGTTGGACTCAAAAAAATATCTCATGTTTGATTCTTCTCAAAACATTTAATATCATTATTCATATCCTAAACCCAATTCACATCCCTAGCCACTTCATCAAAACATTTAGGATCTATTTGTGATAAGTATGATTCTTATTGAAGATTCATCATCCTCCTTGTCGACACTGAAGTTGTCTGATCACCAATTATGTTATGTATATCAATTTTTGGCTCTTCTCTTCTGTCTTTACGCAGATACTAAATTTTTATCATCCATTTAATTATCTAACTCTTTTTCTAAATCTGCCTATAAAACTGCAACATCCCCTGATCTTCTTATCTCTTCCTCACAGTCCTCCTGAGGCTGATCATGTATTGGCGGAAGATTCTACTCATTCATCACTATAATTACATAATGGATTTCAACTAACTTTCCCAACCACTTAGTGAATAATTTATATAATTTTATTTTATTTGATTATCTAGAAATATACCCTTATCTCCAAAATATTAAAACTTCCTTTTTTCTCCTTATTAAGAATTAAACACTTACTTTCAAAAGTTCAAAAGTAATTCAATGATGGATTCTTTCAATAACATATATCATATGGAGTCTTCTTTTATTTCATACATAACAACACTCTATTTCATGTGTATACTAATTTCATCACTAATTCTTTCCAAAACTACTCTGGAAGGCCTTTCCTAATGATAATTATTCTATCCATGTTATTGATTGTTCTATTTCTTCTTTCAACTATTCCATTCAGCTGTGGGGTTCTTACTATTGAAACATGGTGCCTTATCCCCTGTTTCTTGAGATAATCCTCCACTTGGATATTTTTGAACTATATTCCATTATCAGTTTTGATCTTTTGGATTTTCTAACCTAGCATTTTTTCAACTTCTCATCAACATCATGTAATGAAACTAAACACCTTAGACTTGGGGGTGATTATTTATACCCATGTCATTCTTCTAAAATCATCAATAAAGAGAACATATTATTTCCTCCCATAAATATCTCTTGGTGAAATAGATCGACACAAATCAATATGCACCAGCTCAAGAACTCGTTTTGACCTTCACTCTTTTACTTATATGTATTTTGAATGATCATCCCACGTTGAAAAGAATCTCATGTATGAGTATGATCACATGATAACCTTGGAAGGTCCTGAGAAACATCATATTCCACTATATCTTCTAAGTATGTTTGGATCAAGTGTCCAAGAAAATTATTCCAAAACTTGTTTTCCTCTTCCTTGGAAAGAAAGTACATATCTTCTTCTCCACTCACAAGATAGATATTTCCTTTCATACATTTCCTACAAAAAAACTTCACCATATTTTTTCCATGTTAAAAAATAATTTATTCATAAAATTTATTGAATATCCAGAGTCACATAGTCGATTGAAACACTACTAAGATATCAAAATGTCTCATTTCTTCCCCCAAATAAGGCTTTTCCTAAGCCAAAACATTTCATGCCTATATCATTACAAAATATTATTATACCTTCCCTATCATACCGAATTTTGGTCACTATATAATTATTACCTATCATGTGAGAGGTGAATCCAATCTCAATAATCCATATTCTAGTGTCATCTGATTCTTTAAAATCAATATATGCTACCAATTCTTGTTCAACTATTTTTCTTTTACATTTATGATATTGAATTCGAACCTAGTATGAAATGATCATATTTATCTACCTCAAATCATGATGGACCTTCTTTATCTTATAAATATAAAAATTGATTTCTCATTTCTAGATCATTTGATAATACCTTTAGATAATTCTTTTGAACATATCTCTACATTTTCAATGAGAAGTATCCTTCCATGAGCCTGAATCCTCCACCCCTAAAACAGTGACCATCAAATGATTTCTTAGAATATTGAGACCAACATTCATGACTTTTTTGGTCTTGTTACCTTGTATACCAAATTGTTATAGAAGAATTGTCTTATGAGTTCCCTCTATTTCCACAACAATACCATCTAATGTGAGGTTAATTTTTGGGTGTCAATACTGCAATAATTTTTCTTCCTTGGGATATCTATGTCTTGTTATACTAATTCATAACCAAATCAATCTTTAACCTCATAGTGGGAGTTGTATAACTTCAAAAATTAATACTTTTCTTTTGTGATCATAAACCAACCCACTGTATCATTCTGATTAATCATTTTCCTTTCCTAAAACTCAGTTGGATGCTTCACTAGGACTCTAAATTCTAATTTTCCTTTTTTACATTTGATTTTAGATTTGATAGAATCAATAGTTTCTCCTAGACTTTCACTTGTCTTTGCATACTGACAAATTCTTATTCAATATCTTTGAGATGTTTGATTTTATATTTTTCTGTATTATTCAAACTATCTATAATGTCTCGTATTTTTGGTGTATTATATTTAAATATTGTATGGAATTATTTCATGACCAGGAGTTTTGATGGAATGTGATTATATGGTGCTGGAGTGCTCAGAATAAAAGTCTGAAATGAGTTAAACTTCTAAATAGAATGCACGAGTGGTTTTCCTAAAAAAGTAGAATTTTTTTTAAATGGGTGCGCGATTTAGAAATTTGAGGGCACCATTGAGTTCAGAGTAGCGACTTTGCCTTTGGTAGGGCCTAACATTGACTGGTGTGGGTGGGCTTCAAAAGAAAGTTTTTGGACTTTTTAAAGGAAATAAAATAAATTGACAATTAATTTATGTTAAAATTTTTTTTTATGCAAAAAAAATTTTCCTTCCCTTTGAATACCTGCTTATGGGAAGTTCACAGGGTTAGCCGCATACCCCTATGAATTAAATATTACCATTGGAGCATTGAAGGAGAACCTGTTGGCAGACGACGACGATGCGATCGGTCAATGCATCTTAGATTTGAAGAACCTCACCAACGAACGAAAATTGACTACCGTTATTCATCCCAATAAAGGCAGGGGTTTGTTATTTTGATTTAGTTCTTCCCTGTTCTTCGATTAAATGACAAACATGGATCAACCCATGAACATGTTGATCTGTGAATCATGCATTATTACGGGTGGGAATTATGTTTTCATTTCTTTTGGGGTTTGATCCAGGAAATTGAATTGTTATAATTTTTGGATTATATTTTGATTCATCCTGTTTAATACTTCTAACGGGATAGAATCGATGCCATAACAAATGACAAAGGAGTTGTGTTCCTCTTTTGTTTATTGATATCTTCCTCCTCTTAAACCTGCATTCTTTGCGTTCTTCATGAGGTTATGAACATAGGATCATTGAGAGTCTGTTTTGAAACTTAATGATCCAAAATTAGAGATCTGACATTTCAATGAATCAAAGGAGGTGAGACGACGATGGTAGTAGATGCATCGACATAGCTCCGGAGAAATTGTTCTTCGAACATTCTTCGCATGGATGATTGGAAAAAGTTTTTGGGGCTGATTGAATGGCCAAAACCACTTGAGAAATTAATGGAATGGTAGTGAGACCTTGGATCTTGTGTCTCATGGAAAATATATAGCTGGATCGAAGACCAAAGCATCACCGAGGCACGGTGGAGCAGGTCCGCGTTTCTGGATAATTCTAATCAACACGGTGTGCATCCCAAAGAACACACTACATATGGTTGACCTAGATGTTTCTAGGGATTTCGTGCTCTACACGGTGAAGAACATGGTGTGATCCCAAGAATACATGATGTGTGGGCCCCACCCAGTAGCGATTGGAGTTTCGGGTGACAGGAAACACAAACAAGACATGTTCTCTAAAGAACACGGCATCCAGGTCTTTACATGGGACTCAACATTTATCTCGGGTAATAAAAAGACACTGGGTGGAGTACACAGCTGTGTACTCCACCACATGACCAGACTAGACAAGTTGCATGGGTTACCCCATGTATTGGTTACATGAGATTGCAAACATGGGCCAAATCCATGTGCGGGCACATGACCGCGTACATAGAGCCGACCCCAGTTATGCGGACTCAACGTGTGGTATGTCATACACATCATGTAATTTCCATTAGACATGGCACGTTCTTTCAGACTCTAGCCATTTCACAGGGGCAGTACCAGGGGTTACGAGACATAGCTTGTGACAAATTATACATGCTGTATATATTCTAGAATATGGCTTAGTTTCCATGTTTGTCATACCTTGGACTTGTTCTTTTCGGGTTAGTGTCCCTTTTCCTCATTCCTCTAAAGGTCATCTATCATTTCCATTTATAGGAGTATGATCCCTTTAGCAAGACTTTACAAGATAGAGCCAGGTATCCCTCAGAGAGGCCCAGAGCGAGATCCTCTGTCCTTTCTTGACCCTAGGTAGAGTCAAGTATCGAGGTAACCACCCTTATAGGACACTGATCCTCTAGTTATCTGGTGAATCTGGACGAGTCGCAGTATCCTCCAAATCCTTGGTAGTGATTCTCATCTATGTATTGTAGTCTTTAGACACTTTGGTGTGTGTTTTCTCAGAATGAGTGTATCTATCTCTCGTGATCCTTCCCGACAAACGATACTTCTCGAATGGAAGACATCAAAGCTATTAGACTCATGGAGTGAGTTCTCCTAGACAAGTGCTTCATGGAACCTTTGAACTGAATACCTAGGGGGGAATGTTGTTGTGTGACTTGTCTCAAGACTACTGGTATAGGTTTTGAGTATATCAGGATTGTTTTTATTCTTACTATATGTTTAGTAGACATATACTAAGTAGAGTTGATTTTACCTTTATTTTTTATTTGATTTGTGTTTGTTGGGGCCCTCTACTGAGTATTTTTATACTAAACCCTACACGAGATTTTCCCGCACATGTTGTGTCTTGTGAAGATGAGAGGACTTTTGACAGAGTCCAGGGCAGACAATGACATGACCGAGTTTTCTGAGTTCACTACAGGCCGAGGTGTTCCTACAGCTATGAGTAGTTTTCCCAGTACCTCTTTGTGCTTTTAAGTTGGAATTTGTAGTTTTTTGTATCTTGTTTTTGGTGGGATTGTATTCTAGCCTAGTTTTACTTTCCACGAATTACTTCTATTGTACTCCGTTGTTTTGGTTTATTTTAATGCATGCATTTTTTTTCTTAGTGGTCTTTTTTACATTTAAACATTTGTGTGATTGGAGATTTGTGTGTGTGTACAGGTACATAGTCAATTCCTCCCAAGTTAGTAATAGGCCTACTCGGTGCTAGGCACCACCCCTAGCCTATTTGACGAAGGGTTGGGGAGTTGCGGCATAGGCCCCACTGGGATGGGTCATGGTAGAGTGGTATCCGAGGAGAAGTCAGTTCTACATTTGGACTAAGAGTCTGTGAGATTGGTTTGGGGAAACAATGTTAAGTGTTTTGGGTGTGGATTTCTGGCCAGAGGCTCCAATGTTGGTGTGGGCAGCTGACCTATCCATACACCAGGACTCCGATAACCTGATTTATTACTCGGTACATGAAAACACTAGGTTAAGGGAAATAAGAGAATGGTACATGCATCTTATATGAATGGGTTGTGTTTTCCCAGTCCTTTGTGTCATCTATCCATATATACTCGTTAACCATGTTAAATCTTATTTTGTATAGGATACCTCCCCGATGAATACCCACTAGGATTCAGCATTACGATCATGAGGAAGACCCCCACAGTGATGAGGCTTCGATACAGGGACCAGTTTTATAGGCATTGCCTCCAGGTGGTGGACCTCATATACCACCACCAGAAGAGCATCTTGTGGTACCCACAGTACTGACAGATGAGGGGCTTATTCTAAGTGCTCTCCATGAGTTCCAAAGGCAGATACCCCTCACGTTCTGAGGCAATCACAAACCTCTCGTGTCTGAGGGATGGCTTGAGGCGGTGACTAGAGTTTTCCATCTAGTGAGGACACCATCAGATCAGATGGTGATTCTAGGAGGGATCCTTCTTCATGGTTCAGTGAGACGATGGTGGAGTCTGACCAGACAGACTCACGATGAGGAGAATATTTCATGGAAAGAGTTTGAGCGACTCTTTAGGTAGGAGTTCTCTATGGTTACACTGAGAGAAGTGTGTATCTAAGAGATTCTTCAGCTTTAGCAGGGTAGTTTGAAGGTGGTTGACTGTTCATTGAGGTTCACCAACCTCGCCAGGTACTCAATGGATATGGTTAGGGATCAGTACATTAGATCTCAGACCTTCAAGATAGTTATAAAATGGGATATATGAGTTATTTTTGTGCCTCTATGAATTTAGACTTATGTGAGAGTGATCGAGTGGGCCTTGTTGATCGAGAGCTTCTTGGTGGAACAGAGACAGCCGACGATAGTCAGTAGCAGGCATACCAGTGTGGAGACCTCCGCTATAGGGAGCCGACGCCAGGCATAGGGATCCAGACATGGGAGAAATCACATGAGGACCCATGATAGGTGATAAAATGTACATGGATCTTAGGATTGAACTAGTTATCCTAGAGATGGGCGATGCTACTCTTGCGGCGGTTGGGGACATCTCGCAAGAGACTGTCTGAACCGTCGAGCTGTTGACAGAGAGGCGGTGGATAGAACAACAAAGTAGAGGCAGAGTGTGGATAAGATAGACACGCTAAGTGGAGAATGTGGAAGAGGAGTAGGAAGAGCTGAATGTGGTGGCAGATACTTCGATCTACTTCCACAACCACCGTAAGGAGGTCCGCACCAGGCTCTGGGAGCTGGGGGACAGGGCGGGGTCAACTGCATGAAGTTGAGGCGTACGACTCAGGGACTCTAGAGATGATTTGAGATTTGATATATGTTTTCTCTACCATAGAATATGTACTTATAGACATAGGTTATTGTCATTCCTTCCTTTCCACATGTCTTGCGTGAAAACTTGAGATTTCGGTAGAGCCGCTGACTCGACCCTTATGGCTGGACACACCTACGGAAGGAGACTCGATTATCACGCACCTTTGAAAATAGTGTGATCATACCTTTGGAGGTGAGAGGTTTGGTTGGAACCTATTAGTGGCTGCGTTGAGGCCTTATGACGTCATTCTCGGTATGTATTGGTCATATTTGGTCCATGCCAAGATTGGCTGCTTTAGGCAATGAGTATGGTATGTCTGCAGCGATGGGATGAGGTTTTCCTTTGTCGGTTAAAAGGAGAACCTGCCAGAACAGAATGGGCTCATGCATAAGAGGGTGAAACCTATCACTTATGAGTGGCTATCCTTACCCTTGGAGAAGTAGATGTTGTGAGTATACAGTTCCCAACATTAGAGAAAAAGTATGAGGATGTCTTTCCCAAAGATGTTCTAGGACTACCTCCCCGATGGGAGATCAACTTCTCCATCGACTTACACCTCGAGACGACATCGATATCCTCACCAGCATATCAGATGATTCTCGTAGAGCTTTGTGAGATGAGGGTGAAGTTAGAGGGTTCGCAGAGGAAGGGGATTGTGAGACCCATCATTTCACCCTGGGCGGCCCTAGTATTGTTTTCCAAGAAGGTAAATGGGAGTTTGAGGTTTTGCATGGATTAACAGCGCCTGAACCAGGTGATGTTCTAGATCAAGTATCCACTAGTGAGGATCAACAAACTATTTGATAAGCTAAGAGGGGAACAATGGTTCTCAAAGGTTGAACTTCGATCATGTTACCACCAGTTACGAGTATGGTATGAGGATATACCGAATATGGCATTCAGAGGTCGCTACGGTCCCTATGAGTACATGGTGATGCCTTTTGGTGTTATAAACTCCCCTGTAGTGTTCATGGGACATAGGAACAGGATCTTCCATCCATATTTAGACTGGTTTGTCTTAGTCTTCAGCGATTAAATTCTTGTGTACTCGGCATCAGAGGAGGAGCACGCGAGACACCTGTTGATGGTTCTAGACGTACTCTGAGAGCACCAGATTTATGGGAATATTTTGAAGTGTCAATTTAGGATTCAAGAGGTCCACTTTCTGGGATATGTCATCTCAGAATATGGAGTAGATATGGATGCATTCAATATGGAGGTAGTGTAATCAAGGTATCCACCTCAGAGTGTGACGGAGGTACGAAGCTTCCTTGGGTTGGAAGTATATTACCAGAGATTCATTCTAGATTTCTCTTGGATATCAGCAATGATGATAGTCTTGACCAGGAAGCAAAAACCCTATATATGGATGGAGAAGTTCCAGTAGGCTTTCGACTAGTTGAGATAGAGTTTGACGAGCACCCTGATCTTTAGATTGTAGGAGGAGGGTGTCAAGTACATAGTTTTCTATGACGCATCAGGGACCGGGCTTGGCTGTATCCTAATATAGAGATAGGTAGTGATTGATTATGGTTTGCACCAACTTATGGAACATGATCAGAACTATGAGACCCATGATCGTGAGATGGTAGAAGTAGTCTTTGCATTGAATATGTGGCCACACGACCTTATGGTAGAGAATTTTATTGTTTACTCTAGACACAAGAGCCTCAAACACATCTTCCTAAAGAAGAATATGTATACGTGATAGAGGCATTGGATAGAGTTCCTACAGGTCTATGATTTTGAGATAATATATACTCTCAAGAGGGGAAACAATGTGGAAGATGTTGTTAGCAGGATATCAAGATCACAGTTGTTGAGTGAGGAGACAGAACAATTGGCCCAGTTACAGTTATCCTTTGTGGATAGAGAGGAGTTATCTTACCTTCAGTCAATGGTTGTCACCCCTCCAATCTTACAATAGGTTATGGAGGAATAGCTAGGGGATGTCGATGGTGAGGAATTACATGCTCAGTTATCAAGAGGACATGCTCTTGATGGATATTCGTAAGGTGGGGAGCACATTGTCCTTTTTAGAGGACACACTGTTTAACCTGTGGTGTGGTGGGAGGAGTTCCTGAGGAAGTTTCTTACATCCCCTTGGTGGTACACTATGGAATGTAATAGATGTACTGGGACCTTTGGGGGTTGTTTTGGTGGTCCGTCATGAAGAAATCAGTAATAGAGTACATTTATCGATGCCTTACCTACTAGCAGGTGAAGACTGAGCACCAGATTCTAACAGGGTTAGCTCAACCCATGGAACTGAAAGAGTTTAAGTGGGATGGAATATAAATGGTCTTCATGATGGGATTACCACGAATTTCCAATGGGCATGATTCCATATTGGTGATCATTGACCGACTCACCAATTCAACCCACTTTTTAGCTATCAGAGAGCATAGTCCCATAGGGAGCTTGTGAAACCTCTATGTGCAAGAGATAGTTTAGTTTCATGGCGTACCTTTGAAAATATACTCTAATTGAGACACTCATTTCACATCTCAGTTGTGGAAGGGATTGTAGGATGCTTTCAGGACTCATCTACGCTTGAGCATGATGTTCCATCCCCATACTGATGGTCATACAGAGAGAACCATTCATGTTTTGGAGGATATTTTACGAGTCTGTTTCATGGAATTTGGTCATAGTTGGGAGGAAGACTTACCACTTGTGGAGTTTTAATACAATAATATATATCACTCCCCCATTGTAATGACACCATTCGAGGGCTTATATGGAAAACCTTGCTAGTCACCGCTTTGCAGAACTGACCCTTGTGATCCAATTCTCATGGGACCAGTGTTTGTGCGAGCAACCCCTGAGAATGTGCAGATCATATAGGAGCAGATGATGACTGCACAAAGCTGGCAGATGTCTTATGCAGGAAGACGATAGAGACCTATGGAATTCGAGGAGGGAGACCACGCCTTCTTTCAGGTCTCACCTCAATGAGGGTTATGCAGATTTTGTTGGGGAGAAAAGCTATCTCCAAGGTTCATCGAAACATTCCAGGTACTGTGCAGAGTTGGTGAGGTGGCGTACTGTCTAGATCTACTACCACATTTACACTAGGAACATGATGTCTTCCTTGTGTCGTAGTTGAGGAGGTACATGCATGACCAATCACACGTCATCGACCAGGGAAAGATGGACCTCGAGGATGGAGAGACCATTACTGAGTACCCAGTAGTGATCGAGGATTGATAGGATAGGATCCATTGTGGGAAATCAATTCCCTTAGTGCATGTCTAGTGGAAGAATGTGAATCTTCAGGACAAGACGTGGGAGTGGGAGGCTCAGTTTCATGGATAGTACCCACATCTGTTTTAGAGTCCTTTTGTTTTCTCATTTTGAGGATGCAAAGACCTATGGTAGGGGGAATGTAATGTCTCATATTTTCTATGTTTATTTTTAAATATTATATAGAATTATTTTGAGATAAGGATTTTCAACGGTGTGCGATTCCATGGCCCGAATTGACTAGAGTAAATGTTTGAAATGAATTAAAAATTTAAACATCGCACACGAGCAGTTCTATGGAGAAAGTGGAATTTCATTTAAATAGGTGCCTAGATCAAAAATCCAAGGGCACCATTGCATTCAGAGCAGCGTCTTTACCTTAGGTAGGACATAGCATTAACCGGTGCAGGTCAACTGCAAAAGTTAGTTTTTGGAATTTTCAAAGAAAATAAAATAAATGGACAATTAATTTATTTTTTATGTTTACATTTTACACAACAACCAAATTACTACCCTTTAAATACCTTCTTATGTATAGTTCGTAGGGTTAGCTGCATAACCCTACTAATTGAGGATTACCATTGGAGATTTGGAGGAGAACCTATTGGTGAACAACGACAACATGATCGATCGGAACATTTCTGATTAGATGAACCTTTCCAATGAACGTGACGCATAGATAATTATTCAACCCAATTGAGGTAGGGGATTGTTATTTTTATTTATTTCTTCCATGTTATTCGATTAAATGATGAACGCAGATCAACCCATAAACAGGTTGAGCAACAGATTCTGTGTTCTTACATGTGGGCGTTATTTTTCATTTTCTTTTGGGGTTTGATTTGGGAAATTGATTTGTGATAATTGTTGGATTATCTTTTGATTAATTATATTTAATCCTTATAACGCGAGAGAATTGACCCCATAACGAACGATGACTGAGGTGTGTTTCTATTTTGTTTATTTATTTCTTCCTCCACTTAACCCTGGGTTCTTTGTGTTCTTCACGGGATTATGAACATCGGATCATTGCATGTCTGTTTCACAACACTACGATCAAAAAGTAGAGATCCGACATCATGATGACTCAACAAAGGTGGGACGAATATGGAGATAGATGAATCGACACGGTTTTGGAGAAATCATTCTTCGACCATTCTTCACGTAGATAATCAAAATGAGTATTTGGGGCCGATCGAATGCTAGAAACCTCCTGAAACATCGATGGAATCACAAGGTAACCTTGGATCCTATGCTTCGGGGAAAAAAGATAACTAGATTGAAGATAATGGCATCCCCAAGGTGCGATAGAGTAGGTCTACATTTCTGGAAAATTTGGATCAACATGGTGTTTATCCTGAAGACCACGTCGTGTATGGTCGACCTAGTGGAGACTATGGATTCCACGCTACATACGATGAAGAACATGACATGTTCCCTGGAAGACATGGTGTGTGGGCCCCACCAAGCAACGACTGGAGTTTTAGGCAATAGGAAGTAAAAACACGGCATGTTCTCTGAAGAACAAGGTGTGTGGGTCCTTACATGCGACTTGACATGTATCTCGGGAAATACATACACACTAGGTGGAATACCCGGCCATGTACCCCACCACATGACCATACCAGGTCGGCTACAAGGGTTACCCCACGTACCAGTTACATGGGATGTAACACATGGGATGAATCCATGTATAATCACATGACCATGTACATGGAGCTAACCCCGGTTTTATAGACACGACATGTAGTCTGACCTACATGTCATGTACATATCTTTCGACATGGAATATTCCTTCTAACTTGGGTCATTTCACACGGGTAGTACTCGGAGTCACAAGACACACTGTGTGACCCATTCTACATCCCATGTATATTCTGGAACATGGCTTGGTTCCCTTGTTCATCGTACCTCGTACCGGTTCTGTTTGGGTTAGTGCCCCATTTTCTCATTCATAAGAAGGTCAGGTATTGTTTCTATTTATAAGAGTATGATCATTTCAGCAAGACATTCTGATTTATAGTTAGGTATCCCAACAAGAGTCCTGGAGCGATATCCTCTATCATTTCTTGACCCTAGGTAGAGTCAGGTATCAACATGACTACCCTTATAGGAAGCCAATCTTCTACTTAATAGGTGAATCTAAATGAGTCATGGTATCTTCCAAGGCCCTGGATGTGATCCCCATATGTGTATTGTGATTTTTCCCCACTCAGGAGTTTGTTCTCTCAGAATGAGTGTATCTATCTCTTTTGATCCTTCCCAATGAACAATACTTCTTGTATAGATGACATCAGAGCTATCAGACTCTGAGTGTGTTCCCCTTGACGAGTGCTTTGTGGAACCTTCATACTGAACCCCTAGTGGGGTTATGCTATTGTAGGACCTGTCTCTAGAGTACGGATCTAGGTTTTGAGTATATCTAGATTCTATTTATCTCTCTATATTTTAAGTAGAAATATAATGTGTCAAGATGACTATACCTTTACTTCATAATTTTCTTTGTGGTTTTCGGGTTCCTCTATAGAGTATTGTTATACTCACCCATGCATGGGATTTGGCCACATGTGTCATGTCTTGTACAGACGAGCGGCCTTTTGACTATGTCCAAGGTGCACCAGGATTGGACTGAGCTTTCTAAGTTCCCTACTAGCCTAGGTGTTCCGATGACTGTGAGCATCAGTACCAATACCACATTGTTCTTATAGGTTGGATTTTGTAGTTTGAAGCCTCTTATTTTTGGTGGGCTTGTATTCTATCCCAGTTTTACTTTTTGTACTTTACTTTCATTGTACTCTATTGGTTGGGTTTAGTTGTATGAATGTATTTTGTTCCTTGGTGGTCTTTTTTACATTTTAGCCGTTGTGGGCTTGTAGATGTGTGTGTTTGTACAAGTACTTAAGTAATACCTACCAAGTTAGTAATTTTTCTACTCGGTGCTATTCACCTGCCCCTCGCCTATGGGAGGAGAGCTTAGGGAGTTGTGGCATGGGACCCACTAGGATGGCTCATTAAACTATTGATATCCCTTTTTTTTCAATTTTGTGTTATTACTCAACCAATTTTGTGAGCTTTCTAGCATTGAAGACTTCAATTTTTCAATCTCTCCATTCATCTCAAATGTCACTTTTTCATGTTTATGTATATAATGTCTTGTATCATGAACAACTTTGTTGGGTTTATTTTTTATGGCCCTCCAAAAATCTATCTCCTTCAGAGAATCTTTTAATTCAGCATGAAGGTCAAACTATCCTTCTACTTATCCCTCAAAATTCTTTCTTTCTTCCTTTGTTTGTGAATTTCCCACAACTACCACCATAGAATATTCTTTATGATCTTTATAGTCCTCCAACTCTTCTGCCTTAGATTCTTGTAAACATTTATATTCTTTTGAAAGAAGAATATTCTTTTTGAGGAACTTTCACTTTGAAATTCTCCTACCTTTCACAATGGATGAATACTTCTTGCATGTAATTTCATCATTTTCTTCAACATAATCTTTAAACATCATAGGACACTTCTATACAAATTTATTGGTATTTCCACATTGAAACAATACAAGTGGAAGTTTACATTTGAAATTTCCTCTTCCTATTTTCATATTTGAAGATATAAATGACATTACATCATCCAAATTTTCTTCCTCCTTACTATATTTAAAATAGACCTTTTTCATGTTCTTCAATTCCACTTCTTCAGAATATTTATTTTCCACAGTATCTTTTTCATCACTTCTCATTTAATATGCAACAAGAGTATTGTGCATGTTCTCTAATGTCAACTACTTCAAATCATTATCTTATAATAATAAAACCATTAGATTAAATCAAGGTGGAAGTTTTCTCAAGATACTCTTGAGAATATTTAAATATTAAATAATTTTTTCGAAGTTGTGAATGTCTTCCACCACAACATTCACCCGATCAAAGAATGTATCAATAGACTCATTACAGGGAATTCTGAGATCCTCATATTTATTTTATAGAACCTTCAACTTCGCTTCTCTAATATATGAGTCACCCTCAGAAATGTTCAACAATTTTTCCCACATAGCATGTGATGTTTTACATGAAAACACCTTCTTATAGATTTCATTTGATAGGGCTCCCCCATAAAGTATTAATCCATTTAGAATAGATATCCAATTTCCTTATATAATTTTCTTATAAAGCACCACTATTGATATTAGCTAATATTTCATACATAAATGATGTAAAGGAATACATTCCTAATTATTGGATGTAGTGTTGCATCTGATTATTTAATAATTGAAAAATATTTCCATCAAAGATCAGATTCCCTTTGTAATTGACAACCTCCATTTCTTCTACATAGAGAGAACAACTAACTTTCAACATTTACCTATAATTCCGATTGTTATCCCAATTTGGTTAAATACTCTAAGAGGGGGGTGAATCTGGGTATGATTGATTAAAATAAATTTCACTTTAGATCTTGTTTCATCATTAATAAAACACTCTTCTCTTTTTTTATGTAGAAATATATGAATAGAAATGAAATCATGCATGAGATAAAACTATTTTTACATGGTTCACCCACACTGGGCTATATCCAAGGAGCATACAATGAAAACATGTCGAGGTACAAAATACACTAAGGCTCACTGCTAAATTACACAGTTTAGGCTAGATCACTTCTATACCTAGGCTCAATATCCTTACAAGATCAAGGGTCTACTCATTGCATTCACACAGGTAACTCCCAATGTCTCTTTTCCCAAGATCACTACCTTTTGAAAGGATCTCTATATTCAGCTTCCTTTTCTCGCTAGTCATGGAAGGGATCCAATAACATTTTATGGACTTTTAGGTCCCTTCATTTTTATGAATGAATGATTCCTCAAATGTAGGTATAATTTTTGTTGAAGTCCCTCTTTCACCCATATATGGCATCCAATTTTACATGAACTATTTTTTTGTAGAAACTAATTTTGAGAACTATTTTGGTTCCTTTCTGATCTTCCTTTAATCTCTTTGAACATCCTTTCTTCCTTCATAAATTGTGTTGTACTGTGTAGCGTGTGTGTTTCACATACCACCACTTCCTCTGTATAATTATTCCCCTTCCACATACTATCTTCCTTCCATGTATTTTTTCAACATCCCATATGGATTCTTCATCCATGGAATACCTCTCCTTGGTGGGCAGTTTTCCATTTTAGGCTATACTAACCCACAAAACCCCATATGGGAACAATCTCTGTGGAACTCTTCTCCTTTCAAAAGATCCTCCTTGTGAAATTCTTCTCCTTTGTAGACTCCATACAAACTCTTTCAGACATAGACAAATTTCTTCCCAGAGCTAAGCTATTTTAAATTGAAAATCACTTCCTCTATTAATTTGATTAGTGGTCCTTATATATGAAAATTGATATGAAAATCTTGCTAATCTGTTTTAATCAAATTTTCTATGTGTTCCAACCTTCACTTTGTATTGTGCATCTCCCATGAACCACAATCGTCATATGAACTATTTTCCATATGCGGTCCACATAGCACCTTGATCCTCGGTGGCGGCCGATCTCTTCCACAAATAAACCTCCACCTATCATCTAAAATGATGCACCACTCACAAACCATTTTCCTTCAACAAACTATGATCCCCATGGGGAGTCATTTTCCCTACATGGTTTGGGCACCACACTTCATAGTCTGCATAGCCCTACTATATAGAATTTCATTGCTTTTTTGATTTGATTTTTAATTTAGTGCACTCTTTTTGTGGTCTAGATACTAGGCTTCATCTTCTAGAAGTTTTGTACTCCTATGTGAAAAAACATCCTTTTCCAAAATTAATCTCTCAATTTTGAGGCAAAAAAGTTTAGAAAACAGTGGGAAACTATGCCAACTTAAATACCTATTTTGGAAACATCAACCAAACTCATTCACGGTCATATGGATTTTTCCCCAAACACAATTACCCAAATAACCCTAAGAAGATTCCTTGAGGGATTTTTCCCAGTACAAATAAAAGAACCTCTAAAGATAAACAGATAAATATTGGACCTCTCACCATAGAAAGACATAATCAAAATCAACTGGAGTCTCTTTTATTGATTGCAACTACATATTTACTATGGTTTATATATGGGAACCTGTTAACATTCAAGTATCAAACTATAACATAGATCCATTATGGGATGATGAACCTAATCTGTAGTGAGGCATAGAAAGATACTCCTATAATCTCTATAAGTTACCATGTCATCTATATGAGAAGTAAATATTTGGATATGTGAGTATAAATGTTTCATGTTTCGAATATTTCCAAATTGGTACCAATTAAAAGGTTCCCCATTATTGATTTTCAAATATTTTTTTGTAACCCCACATGTTAGAGTCACTACCACCTCCCTTGTGAGTTTGAGACCACTTCTCTTTCTTTTAATGGGAGTAAGTGAAATTGGAACATAATGGAAGTGGATTCCGAATAAACCCTGACATTCATGTCAGGTCAATATCATCCATCATCATGCTATCATCCACCACAAAATAAGGGGTAGGATTCATTATGGATTCCTAGGAACAGATATGTATACACATGACCCATTTCAATCTTTGTGCTTATACTTTAACATTCGTCACAAATATGTGACCAAAGTGTACTAACTTAGTGAAATAGGTTGAATACTCAATCAAAACCCAATCACACGAAAAAAAGTACGGAATTCCAAATATTTCACTGTCATCCTATATTCAATATAAAAATACTCTATGAATATGATTTTGAATTTTCAAAACTCCAATCCTTCATACTACATATCCAAAACAACAAAATCACACTATCCTCTACTAGGGTCCCCAATAATAATGGTAGCACACTTCACATTAAGATAACCTAGAGTTTCTACAAAATAAAAACCACTTGATCCACCCCAAATAGTATTTTTCTTCTACAGGATCATTTTTCCCTTTAAAGGATAGTGGTTTTGGAGTAGAAACCCTTGTGAGTAACATTTATCTCTACTAGTTCCATGGAGGACCACTATTGATTTGGTCAAGGGGAGGAATACATTCTAGTCCATGGAATTAACTTCTTACACTATAGCATTTGAATGTTTTTTATCCACTCGAAGGTTTCCTTTGAGACCATAAACTTCATCATCCACCTTAAGAACCCATGTTATTCTTTTAGGAGGATTGATGATATATAAAAATGGAAATATGAGATAAATTATAGATTAAATAAACATAAATAAATCTTTTAATGAAGATAATATGATAACTCAACACAAGAAAAAAACATACCAGCATCCCTTGGTAACATAAGGCTTATTAAGATGACATATATCTAGAAACTCACTTGTAAACTACACTTTAAAAAAAATCCCATATCCATTCTACCAAAAATCTCACGAAATGAATATCATGAACTCAAAATCAAACCTTCTCTTGATAGTAATTTATCATATATTACTAGCATCTCTATGAGGTGTCTTTAATTTACCTAAAATAGATAATACAATATCTACACACACACAAAGGTATGTGTAGGTTCTGGGAAAATAATCCCAATAGGATCCCAACCATTTTGTTGATAAGTAGTATTTATATGATAAACCATTTATTTTTATTTAATGAAAATAATGGAAATAAATATATTTTCACAATTCATATAATAACCTATAAATTCACCCATTTAATGTATTTTACAATACCTTTTGAAAGAAACCAATTTCCAGTGAATATTACATGAAACCATTTTATTTTTATATCATTCAAACCATTTTAACAATCACAAATAATTTCAAATAGTTCATATAACCAAATAATGAATAAATAATTATTTTATAAATAGAAGAAACATGGATATTAATTACAAGGAGACAATAGGTTATGACTAGCTTGTATCCTTACACCTCAGTGAATAGAAATTACAATTCTTCAAGATAAGTAACTAGGATAATTAAAATTGAATGGGATGAAAAAAAACATCTTGATAATCTAACCCCTAGACGGTGTCTTGAAATCCATGGTTTACTTAGAGTTCTAGTAATAGATCACTGATAAGTTAAATATATCATGCCTACCATGATTTTATAAATTCAATACCTTTACTAAGTTACCTATTATCACACATCCTCCACCTATATAAAAAAATATTTCAAATTAATTAATAATTTTTTCTACCCTTTTAGGTCTTTAAATTTACAAAACCACAATTTGAAATAATTTTTCATAAAAATACAACGTGGTTGGAAATAAATTTTCACCAAAACACTGTATTCATAGAAACTAAAATCCATAAAAATACAACACACTTTGAAGTCAATTTTCTTCAAAATAAAAATATAGATAATCAAATTTTTTATAAACAATCAAATAATAAACATTTCAATAACTATAAACTATGTATTTAATAATTTAAAAACAATTACGAATGAGAAAGCATACATAATTACTAAAAAAATGATCCTTATGAAACCAACCACCTCAAAAATTGGTATTTTTAGAATTCAATTCATATCCCTAAGAAAAATCAAGAAAAATGATCGAAGGAAGCAAGAAGATCCCAAAACCAGAAACGTGACAAATAAAAACTTTATATTAAATGGACCCTATGTTTCCATTGATTTTATTTAGAAGGAAACCTAAAAATGTATATAAAATGATCAAAGGATTCTGTGAAAATTGAAATACAAAAAATACCCATTGAAGATCTAGGATACAAAAAAACCAAAATCACACCAAGATGGAGAATAAAGTCCACAAACACAAGTTAGATGCTCCATCGATCCTGAAAATTTAAATGGAGGAGAAATTAGGAATTCAATCAAGGTAAACTACATGGAGAAAAATAATTAATTTTAAAATTGAGAAAATAGGTCCACGGAGTGAAATCTATGATCATATCGTAAATACACTTAATGTGTCTTAAATAAGAACAAATCCAAATTATGATAGCATGTGGTGGTTGGATTGCTTGATTAACATCAAAATAGGACCCTATTTGAATCAGAGGAAGATCTGGTTTCCGCCTGGTCCAGGTCCCCCTCAAGATGCAACATAGCCTCATTCTTTATGTTCTGATGGTGTTTTGACTTCCTCATGTGTTACGAGCCATCTTCAATCGCGACTTGGGTTATTCTTCCCAGTCTCCCACTCTTCTTCTAGAATCCTTCTATTTTGTGTGTTACTGGGAATATGTTTTGAAGATACCGCTGTTCTGATCGATGAATGGATGTTCGGTGTCAACCGATTTGTCCAAATATATGTTTTTTGAGGTTGATGTTGCAAGGCCACCAATGAATTGGATATGGATTATGGATGGGAAGGAGTTCTGGTGGAATCAGAAGGTCATCTTCGAGTCCTTGATGTGATATTATGCTAATTATCATCAATTTGGTCATCTGGAGTCAGTCTGTCGAAGTAGGAATGTCACTGGGAGCTCACAGGTGGTGAAATTGATGGGCACTGGTGGCTCTAGGGATGATCTTGCAGCCAACTTTAATGTACAAGGAGGCGAGGTAATGTCTCAACATGAGGTTGTTCGAGTTGATTCTCAGAGGAATGAGCGGGAATCGGTCCGGAAGAAGATCATAGGTAGTGATCAGGTGGTGTCAGCTATTGCATGTGTTGGGGACTTAAGGCTAGGCATTGGTGATGGGAGTAAGGGGAAACATGGATCTATTTTGTGCATGGATATAGAAGAGAATGCAGAGGGTTCAGATGTAGTGACACTACAAGAAAATTGACTGTTCGCAGTGGTTATTTTGGGGTATGGTGGCGGTTTTATCTGCCGCTATATGCTTCTGTGGTGGTTTCCAAAAACCACTGCTAAATTTTGTTTCGGGACACTATTTCCGGCTGTTAATGTCGTTTAGTGCTGGTTTATAGGAATTGTCATATTTTTCACATTTTTCGGCAATTATTATGTTTTTAAGCAACGTTTTTCCCGAGTCAGGGGCTCACTTTTTTTTGCTGTGGTTAAAACCGCCGCTAAAAAAGTTCAGCCACTAGCCGGTAAAACCATTGCTAAAAAAATCATAACTGATGCGAACTATGTGCGGAAGATGGGAATTTGTAGCTGTGGTTATAACCACCGCTAAATTTAATACCGTAGTGGTGGTTATAATCGCTGCTAATAGAAAAATGCTGACATTTAGCGGTGGTTAAAACTGCCGCTAAGTATTCCTATTACATTTAGCGGAGGTTAAAACCGCCTCTAATAGAAGAATACCAACATTTAGAGGCGATTTTAACCACTGCGAACTAATTTGGTTAGGGTTAGTGGTGGTTAAAACCACCGCTAAAAATAGATTTACAAAAAAATAGCAGTTTTTGCAGTTTCTTTACCGGTGCCATAAAAAACCATTCCAACAATACCAAAAGACCAACATAATACATACAATAGTCAATATTAAAAGAGATGCTTAACTAGTCACAACAAATGGAATTTTGATTCATATTTAATAAAAACATGACAAGTGGTGTGAGAAATATCTTTTTATAAAATGTCAAACTTCTTTTTGTTGCCTATGAATCTCTTCAACATTATCCACAAGATAAAAATTACCCCTATAATGAGTTTGATCATTTTTTCATATATGCTTGTGATGAAGTATTGGAGACACAATATTTTAGAGATATTTTCATGATCATTTTTTCATCATAATAGTATGAGGAATATATTTTCTTAGAAGTACATGAATCTCAGATAGAGGGGGTGGGTAGAGTACATTCAGACATTCTAGAGCATGTTTCCCCCACATGACTTCCCGGAGATAAAAAAGTCATATAGTGAGGATAATTGTAACATCCTAGTTATTATATATTTTTTTTTAATGTTTGAGATTTGTTACTTCAGTTTTAGTTAAATTTTAAGGCAATCACTATGTTTCTCTAGGGATTGAACTGCAGATGAGATCATTTTCACCATAAAGAGTGCCACTAAGGCGTGGATAGGTTGGTTGGGGGTGTGTGTGGGGGAGGGGGGGGTGCTTAGAGGGGATTTTGGTGATATATCCATTTTTTTCATGGCTACATTGTGGAGAAGGGTCACACCATAGTCCTTGGTATTCGATGGTGTGGATTGGTAGTCTACGACATTAGGGCTCATGGGAGTGTTTGGGTTATTCTTCCATTTCGGTCATGGATTAGGAATTGTCACCTTGGTTGTGTTATGGTGTCTGATGGTGATTTTTTTTGGGGGGTGAGGTTAGGGGTTTTATAAAATTTGGGGTAGTGGAATCATGGATTCAGATTGTGTCATAACACCCCCTTCTTAGTTGTTCTCTCCAAAATAGATCTCTAGAATATATCATGACTCAATCTATTATTTTATCAGATCTTCATCACAATATAACTGTAATTCTCAAAGGATTCCTTGACCAGCCTCGTTATGGAGAAGTATTTCCCATTATTCCATAAACCCTTCCCTTTTCAGCAATTATCTGTAATTGTGTATGGGGCAGCACCAAGGTCTTTTATTTTCTAGACCACCTATATATTCTAAAATACCCTTAATCCCCCACAATCTTAAAACTTTTCTATTAGTTCATAGATGACCCAAGTATATCCCTAAAATGAATTCTAGACTCTTTTCATTAGATTTTAACCTCAATCTTCGGAGACCAACCCTTAACAGTTTCAGGTGAGTTTCCCTCTTCCAATATCCTAATTTTTTCTCTATTCTTCACTATGGTAAAGTTGTTGTAAAGAGAATGGTTGTTTCTGTTAATGCTTTTGTAGGGGACTCATGTAGGCTATTGTGTCTTAAATATGAAATGGGCTTCATGATTCCTCTCAAAATCAATTCAACATCAATTTCCTTTATTGAGTATTTAGAGTATTTTGGTATGGAAGGTTGGTTACAATTCCTCTCATTATATCTACTAATTTTATTAATCTCCCTATAATCTATGAAATTCCTTTTATATATCCACATTATAGGACCAACATCCCCATAACTAGTCTATAATGCTTTGAAGTTGGATGTTCAACCAGGACCGACAATACTAATAAATTTAGAGAAAACGAATCATAAAAAATATATAAATACAATAAATAATCGACATATATGGTGCATAGAACACTCAAGAAATCAAGAAATAAAAGGAAACATTAGAAATCAATAAAATTCATAAAAGAAAACATGGAAAATAAAGAAAATTTTAGGTCATGAAAATGTTTGGTGGAAACTATGTGCCACACATGATACATATACAAACTGACAATGAACACATATCATCACCCGCTCCACCTCCAACATATCAATAATACAACTAATCATTGTCTGATGATGAACACATATCATCACCCTCTCCACCTCCATATCCACTTCTTGCTACCCCCTGTAAGAATATTATATTGAAAATTAAGTAGTGTTTCATATTTATATTTATACTTAAAACAAATAAATTTTTTATATTAAATGATTTTGAATTTTTGTGTTTTACCTGCTCCCCACCAGTCGATATAGTACCACTAGGGAATAACTGCTCATCTACTCATTTATATCCATCAACACTTTCTGCAAAGCGGATATCTAATCCCCCTGCTCATGAACTGTGTTTCATAGAGAAACAATCTCTCTCTGAGAATCTCCAAGTATGGACTGACTACAAATAGGAGTATACGAAGATGCAATCACTAGTGTCCTGCTAAAAATGTCATATGGTATAGGTCCCAAACCCATCCCGTGCACTCTACTAGGATGTTCCTTCCCAAGGACTTTAGCAACCAGGTCATCCTAGGAGACTAAGTGGGACTGCCCTAGATTGGAATCCCATAGTTCATTAATGTTTACCTATAAATCAAATATGAATATATATTAACATATTAAAAATTCAGAATAAGTTATTATAATGAAAAAATGAGTTCAAACCCCAACTTTTTTTCCAAGCTCATTAACAAAACTTCCATCAAATTTATTGTGAACATCCAACCACACATTAGTTCGGGATGATTCGAGCCCTAAACAATGTGACTACATTAAACAATGATAAAAAACAATTTAATATATTAAACAGATAATATTGTCTAATAAATATTTAAACTAATGAAAAGATTACTAGAGTTGACCGGCCTCTAGAAAATCTTTTTGACCCCGCAGTGTGAGGGATGACTTGCTTAGCCGGGCTTGATGCATTCTTTTTTGTGAGATCCTGAAATAAATAAAATTCAATTTAATAGTAATGTATTCAATGTCATCTTCTCTTCATATAAATTTATAAATTTAAAATGAGGTTAATAAAATAATATATATCTAAACACCATCTTCTTCTAATAATGATGTTTGTGAACAGAAACATTCCACTATTCTTTGGGTACCCCATTGGGTAGCTTCTCATACATTTTTTGGATAGTCAATGAAGTATCATTTAAATCACCCCACGATCTCCATTTTAATTCTTTCCATTTCTTACCATGATTTTTCAACGTCCACTTTTATGCTATCACATCAGCAACTGTAAAGTGAAAAAACATCTGTATACAGAAATTCATTTTTAACATATTAATAACATGACATTCAATTACACCATAATGTATTTAAAATTCCTTTATTTGGGAATCAAAAACTTCATTTTTCCAACTTGGAGGCATATGTCTCCAATAATACTAAGAAATAGGAAGGGAAATGGGCTCTGATGCCAGCTGTCCTAGAATTTTTCCAAGTAATCATGCGGCTTCATCCGTAGGGACCCCATAAAAATCAAATGGGACAACTATCTTCTCTCCATTAACATTCCACACATCTGAACTCTTTATATTTTTCTCTACTGTTGCATTTCTTTCATCTTTAATGAACAAATAGTTAGTATAAAAAAATTTCAATAAATTTATTTATATTTAAATTGGTACCTATAACAGTGACCCTCCAGTATATCCGTGCTGAAATAGAAGTGGAATACTGCCGCCTGAATGATGAGGCTACTAAAGGGGGGGGGGGTGGTTAACAACTTAGATTCTAAAGGGATGCTCACAGAGGGTGTGAGAGATGGTGTAGGGGAGCAGGTTACTGGTGGCTTAGATTCCGTAGGGAGGGAGACAGATGGATTGTCATTTGTTGTAGTAGTGGATGAAATAGTGTATCGCTTCCTCCTTGGAATTACTATCATTTAATCAAATAAAATTATGATCATAACATATATTTCAAAAACATTATGAATAAAAAATTTAAAAATGATAATAGATGCTCAGTACTAACAAACAAAATATACATAACAATGATAATGAATGACTGCACAAATGAAATTAGTGGTTGCTGAATGAATGAATAACTGTATATACAATCATTTTCCCCTTCAATCATGTCTGTTTCTTGCTCCATTACATCATACACTTCATTCATCCTTGCTAGAATAATATTTTCAACATCATGATGGACAAATATTATGCTTATTTTTGTTGATGAGATTCAATTTCAGTGGTCAAATATTGCACTTCATCACCCATATCATACAAATATCTTTTTATTACATAAGAAACTACACTCCACCCTTCATCCACAACA
Source organism: Viscum album (assembly GCA_963277665.1). Lineage (NCBI taxonomy): Eukaryota > Viridiplantae > Streptophyta > Magnoliopsida > Santalales > Viscaceae > Viscum > Viscum album. The sequence continues at coordinate 62,688 of CAUJRU010001229.1, read as the reverse complement.
TCATTCACATAATATAACATTTTTCTTGTGATGATAAGATATATTAATCATGCAGTTCATGATCACCAACATCCATCAAGTGAGAGAAGTTAACAAAAGTAAATTTCAAGTAATCTATTTCAACACCTCCGATAATATCAACCAAATTGTATTTGAATAAAACAACAAAGAAATGTATGTGGTAGTTTAATTAAATAATATCAGTTAGCTTTCACTAGTATTCCACTTCAGAAAATGTAATTATACCACTATTCTGTGTTTTCAAACCCTCTTCTAGATCGACTTTACGAAATCTAAAGCTATGCATGTTGTAAGAGTCAAACTTTCTAACTTGTTTTAGAGGACCTCGAGCAAGAAACATCAAATATTTTAACACCTTTTCTTGAGTATCAGTATTCATGATCTAAAAAAATAAATATAATTTATTAGATTTAAAAAATATATGTGTCAAACTAATATTCATATTTATTGCAATATTTATTAAGTTACACATCGTGAAAACCATTCTAAAATATCTTTATTAATTGCTTTCTTTATATATTTCTCATTTCATGTTCAATATCTCATTAGTATCTTTGTTTGTATCCTCAAATCTTCAATAAATGGATCTACAATTTCACTATTCAGCAACACATATCTATGTGCCTATAATAATTCCAATTCTGTTAGTGTCACATTTGAGGTCCTCCCAACTGATCGGCCAATAGGAGGAAATATTTTTGATTTCTGATGTATTTCAGATTGAGTTGATGTGTCGTCATTACATCCAACTAGATTAAATCTTGTCTCAATATCATCTAAGTATCTAGAACCAAAGGTAAGCCACTCCTCATCCAAATAGCCTTCAACAATAGAACCTTCTTATTGAGCTTTATTTCTCACGTATGATTTCAAATTCCCAAGATATTTGTGAAATAAAATAAACATAATTATGAATTTAATTAAGTTCCAAAAATTGTTTAATTAACTAAAAAACATATAAATAAATTACCTCTTAATTGGATACATCCTTTTATAATGAACGTGGACTCCTAATTTATCCAACTCAACCAAATGCATCGTTAAATGCATTATTATAATAAAAAAGACATATAAAAGATCACTTCTATTGAAGAAAGGGTCAATAAAAACCACTCCTAGAGGTTATCAAGCTGAAATGGATGTAGATATTTCTCACATAGTTTTCTGAAAAATGTGTATAATTGGATTACAACAGCAATAATTTTTAAGGTAATAATGTACGCAATGCCAATGGTAGTAACTGTAGTAACAAAATATGTGAATTGTGACTTTTAAATCCATGTAACTTACGATTCTTCATGTTGACACACCTCAAGATGTTACATGAATACCCATTAGATACCATAAATTTTTTTAAAATTTAGGGTAATGCATCTTTATCCATATTTTTCATTGCAAAAATTTCTAGAGGATACTTTTTATTCTCATATGATCAGAGATCACATTTTATGATCATTACTTGTAAGTATTTTCGAGCATTGAGATGATCCTTTGACTTTCCATTCCTATTAAGTAATGGGAAAATCAAAATTTCACATAATTTCTTCTCAATATGCATCACATCAAGATTATGCATCAACAGATTAAATTCCCAATACGAAAATTTGAATAACATACATTTTTTCTTCTATTGTTGAATTTTGATTTCGCTTGACGTTGCAATTCGAACCTATTTCCTGATATCATTCAAATGAAGGACCTTCGCAAATTTGGATTCAACATTTCCAAGTTGGTTCAATATTTTAGAACTAGTTAAGAACTTTTGAGGTGGTCTACAATCAATGAAACTGCTAAATTTTGATCTGTTCAGTCGAAATCTATGAGATGCATCGAGAAATCTTCGATGGAACAAGAAGCACCATTTTGTACTATGAGGTAGCCATTTGGGCTCAAAATCAAAGTTAAAAACAGGACAAGACGAACCCATGTAAGTGTTTGTTTCCTGTGGAATTGGGGATGACCTCGTTGATTTAAGGTTCAAACATTCCAATCAGTTTCTAACGCATTTGTTTATAGAACCGGAAACATCCAATGATTGCATATCCATTTGAACCTACTTCCCAAATGTAGGTGCTCATTAGTTGTGGACTGATGAGGCTTAGGAATTTGCATTGGTCTAGAGGATGGGAGGTCAGACTCATCACACCTTTTTGAGGGGAATTATTGTCTACTCCGGGACTCTCTTTATAGATTTAAGTTATGTTCGTGAATCGTTATTAAATTACCAAGTATAAAATGAGCTTTCCTTTAGTTCTGAAAATCGATGATTGATATGTAGGAAATTTAGAGAATCTCTTATATGTATTCGAGGTTATTCATCAATAGAGAATCATATTTATTTGTTATATATTCTTAGTCAATGGTATCCTTTAATACATTATATAAAAGTCTCTTGGTCATTATGATGACCATTCTGGTTTTAAATCCACTCAGTGGGGCACTTGAAGTTTATTGTCATTCAGAAGGATATGGATTATTTCAGAGTTGGGATTGTACCCACATATGGGCTACCTGCGTATTCTTTATTTAGAAAAGGAATCATAACCCACATAGTTCGAGTAATGTAGTATGATGTTTATGATTGATGGGTCAAAGAAAGATGTCATAATTACTTTTACACTCTAAGATCACGTGAGTCATGCTCTGTGTGAGAAAAAAGAGGTATTGGTAAAACCAGACAATTGTGCCATGAAAGATGCAATCATAAGAAATGATGTGGGGCTTATGTATGTATGACTGCCCAAACAGATGAAGATTATGATTTACTTTAGGGAAGAAATACAGGAATAGGGTCCATAAAGGTATATATGCTTCATGGAGATTTGGATACTCTAATCATGGGGCTTACTCCTAAGAAATATGCCCAAGTTAGGAGGGGACTTATGACTGGTTTTTAATTTTGAGAAGGAAGCCCAGATCAAAAGGAATTATGACTGGTCAAGAGAAATTAAGACTGTGGCTTACTCCTGAAAAGGAGGCCCAGGTTAAAGAGATTTGAAAATTAAGGGACTTCGGGCTTACTCCTAAGGAGGATGCCCATATTTGAGACTGGGTCTTACTCTTGAAAAGGAGGCCTAGGTTAAGAGAATTATGGTTGGGGATTACTCCTAAGGAGTATGCCCATATTTGATACTGGGGCTTACTCCTAAAAAATAGGCCCAAATTAATGAGAATTTGGACTGGGGATTACTCCTGAAAAGGAGGACCAAATTAATGATAATTTGTACTGGAGATTACTCTTGAAAAGTAGGCCCAGGTTAAGGGAAATTATGATTGGGGATTACTCTTGAAAAGGAGGCCCATGAATAGGGTTCTTTCATCTTAAAGTATGAGGTTGAATGAATGAAATCTCTAATTTTAGTGACATAAAGATGTGTAAATCATTAGGTTTTGAGAGATGTTCCACAGAATTCCTTTCAGATAAGAAATTAAATCAAGAAAATATGCCATAAATAGATTTTAAGAGTGTATTGAAAGATGAATCTTGAATAGGAATGGTGGAATGGCATAAGAGGGGTTAAATGGATAGGAAGGGAACCCAAAAAATAGAAGGGCGTGCAAGTCCTGGTTGGCGCGCAGGTGCTGCGTGGGCGCGCAAGTCCTGGTCGCACAGGTATACCTACACGACACATGGGTACTTGCACGATTGTTAGACAGTAGGGTAATACTTGGGATATCCTTGATCAAAACCTTTATAATTATCCCATGGTACTTCCAGAACAGTGGTGCGCAAGTTTCAATTATTTGGTAAGGAGGCGCGCAAGTGTGTCTTTTTCCCTTAAGGGTAAAACACTTAGGTGTGCAAGTGTTAGTGAATTCTAACACTTAGACCTTATTACTCTTGTTTATACCTTCCATTCTAGGTAAAAAATTACCTTAGAAGTGTTAGGAATACTTAAAGAAGATACTTGGGCATTCAGTTCTCTGTATCTAAATTCTAGAAAAAATCCTCCCGAAATGGGGGGCCCACCGGGGGTATTTATAGGCTAGAGAAGACCCTGTACGGTTTTCAAAGCAGGAGCGCAAGTCACTAACATGACCATTATGCGGCGCACAAGGTTACTTGTGCGACAGTGAGGGAACTTGCGCGACCCAAAGGTATTTGACTCCTTGTTCATGCCTTTGTCGATTTTTGATGTTTTCTTCAAAGGATGAGTCAATTTGTGCTAAGTCATTTCTCTTTCCATTCCTTTAGACAATGTGATGAAAAGGAGCGTCAACAAAAGTCTCCCCAAAGAGTTGGATCCGAAAGAATAAGGATGTGACTCTGAGGAAAAGAAGAAAACCAAGGGGAAAGAGGCGTGCCAGTGTTCAGCGCACAACACTCGTCGCACAGGTGAGAGTCGCGTAGGGCTAGAGCGCGCTGGCTGTAGGCACGCAGGTGGCTGGCATGGCCTATATATATGCGCTCATTTGTCGTTTATCGCATCAAATTTTGGATTTTCAAGCTCTCACCGTGCAGGTCACCTTCACCGCGCAAGTTGCTGTTTTTTCTGCTTTTCTTCATTGTCGCGCTGCTGTCAAGGCATCTGGACTTTCGCGATTATACCTACAGGACAAAAACTTGTGCGACATATTAACACTTGCACGACACATCAACACTTGCGCGCCAAGATTATACTTGCACTTCTTAATGCCTTTTCCATTTTTTTCGAATTCCTTCACAAATTTTATGAAAAATAAACCCATTTAGGAGTTAATTTATTCAACTTTTGTGAAGATTCAATGGCTCCCAAGGTAATCGGAATGGCTGCTAAACAAAAAAGAAAACCTCTTGATGATATGATGAACATCATTGGACATGATTATTATACCATCTATGATAGCACTCTTTTGTATTTGGCCAAGTATTTGAAGAAATATCACTTTGATTTCCCATAAAGCACTTATCTTCCTTTATATAGTTATGGTAATCTGCGAGAAGTCACTATTCCAGAAGCAAAGAAGTATATCCCATTTTCATGGTTTCAGAATTACTCCAACTTTTCTTCAGCAAATATATCATGTGGAGGAGGATTTATAAATGTTGGAATAGTGGAGAAGGCCCATATGATGCATCACAGCCCTTGTACGCCTGATCTGAAACCTCATAATCCCAATCTGCAACCACATTGTCATACCTAAATCTTCTGAAATTCTCAGATGGATCAATCCAAAGGCTAGAAGAGAATTTGGGACTTCTGTCCCGGGAGATGTGTGAAGCAAACTTGGATGTGGGCATATTGGGTATGACAAACCTGTGAAGTGTTTTTTGAAGATCTGAAAAGAGTTGCGATATAAGAAGCTGTCTGGGTTGGGAAAACATATGATTACAGACATGATAGCTTCGTGCTAGAGATACTCAGCCATTTGAGCCCAGAAACCAATTCCTTCCATATGACTCATGGAGAAGAAGGCCTCAGTCTATGGGATGTCCACAGGATCTCAGGGGCTCCAATTTTGGGCGACATGTATGATGAATTCCTTCCTCCCAAGGGGACTTGAAATGATTCAGAGAAGACTACTGCTTTGTCTTGGGAATTATTTTAAATCTTCCACAGGCTCAAGAGTTCAGAGATATCCTTAACTCATTCTAGAAAGGATATTCATCTAGACGAGTGGATGAATATATTTCTTATTGAGAAGAAAGAGAAGGAGCCAAAGGACAAGGAGCCGAAGGATAAAGGATCCAAGAAAAAGAAATCCAAGGATAAGAGGCCCACCTGTCCTACCACCTGCCCAAAAAATGAGAAGAGGGGTACTCTTGGCACATTCTGGCCAACTCTAGAAGTAGGAGAGTTTGAGAAATGGGGATATGAGGTGAATCAAAGGATCCCAAAGAAGACTCGTCTGGCGGGCTTCTTGGCTTTGTGGCTTAGCATTTATCTCTTTCCAGTGAGGGACTCGAAGGGAGGTGTCAGGCCAGGGACCTTCGTTATTGCAACAAAGTTGGATGAGGGAAAAATGGTTTGGTTGGATACCCCCATTTTAGCAAAGATTCATAAGAGTTTACTTCATGTATTCATGGGTAAATCTCCTCTGAGAATTGTGGGACCATTCTATGTTTTATGGGGATGGATCACCACTCACATTGGGACTTATAATGTATAGAATGGAGTACAAATTCCTGGATGTTCTTTCAGGCCATCAGTGCAAGCATTCCTTGGAATTGCTCCATTAGATCGTAATGCCTATGACATGAAAGTGAGAGTAAAAATGTTTAAGGAATTCATCTTCTTTACCTATGGAAATCCACCAACCGGGCGGTTTGTTGTTGATGGAACAACCCACTTGGATTTGAGGGCATACATGCTGTTCAGCAGAGATGGTGTGCTGGTCGCCAGGATTGACAGAGAGATTATATATGAGGCATATGCCCCATATATATTTTCACGCCAATTCAAGTGTTTGCAACAGATTGTTGTATCTTCCCCTGTACATGTTATGTTAGAGCAACATCCGAGGGTTGCTCAGCAATTGTGGTTGATGATGTATAGGGAGAAGACTGGGGCGGTGTTCGATCTACTAGTTGAAAGAGTGGAACATAACTTGACTACATGGTATGAAGAGCAATGGATAGCATCATACCCTAAAGGGGTGTTGAATCACTGAGTTTATTAGGTGGGGAAAAGGAAGAGGACTGTAGAGAAAGAAACCCTTCCTCATGATGGTGATGCTTCCCCACCTAAAGGTGATTCGCCAGATTCATCCTCTAGGATTGATTCACCAGATTCCCATGATGGGGATTACGAGGCACAACAAGTGTAAAATCGGCCTCGTGCCTGATATAATCCTCCGGTAAGAATCAAAATACCCACTCCATCAAATCCTGGTGAGTTACTTCATCGGGGTACTTTAATCATTAATACTTTATAAAGCAATAAGTATTATTTTCTTATTCTATATCTGTAGATACAAAATCTGGGAAGAAATTGAAGTTGAAGATTGTAGGACTTTCCTCGCAGTCTTCTGGTACATACACTAAATATCTATGACCAGAGGTTTTCCATACATGGAAGAGTTTATACTATGATATTGAAACTGCCTGGCTGGATTTATACGAGGGGATGCAACTCCCTGGAATAGGGACTCTTCTCGCTTCTACTGATATTAATTTCAAAGATAGCCCCGATGAAGTTCGAGCTTATATTAGAGATCTAGAATTCTCATATATGCCCCTGATGATTCCATTCCTGTCACCAAGCGGGTGAAAGAAATGATAGATCGTGGCGCCGCTGAGGGGACTGATGAGGTGTGGCACGATTACGTGGTCCCTGAAGATGTAAGTTTTCTTTCCTTATTTTCTTTGAAACTTGATTTAAGTCAAAGAGTTGTTACTCAAGTAAGTTATTTTCTTCATCTTGCAGCTTGCAAAGAAAGGAACTAATGAGGTTCCTTCGCCACAGTATAGCCCTGGTGGTACTGTTATCAGGGCTACTGCTGAATCTCCTCGCGAGTCGAGCGAGATATCTCTGGGCCAGTAAGCCATGAATGAGGAGTTGGACATGGATTTCCATTCTCCCATTCAGGTACATATAATGGAGACTTCCGACACTCCTAAAAATACAAATAATCAAAGGCATCAGAGGAAGAAGTCCACAAATAAATGCTTCATTAGTAGTGGTATGTCCTTCGGATAATCATGAATTTTAAATCATGAAAAAGATTTCACATTTTCCTTGGTATTTCAGGGGATTATTCAATTTCCCCTCTGAGGGAGAGGACTGATCCTCCTATGAGGACCACAGAGGGTGTTGTGGAACAATAAAAAATTCAGGCTGTCTTGGCTGCTACTGAAAAAGAGCCAGCATCTGTTCCCAGTATCCCTCCTACTTATGTCATAAGAAGAGAAGTACCCGCTTCTGGTAAGTTAAAAATGCTTCATAAAATGTTGAATGAAACATCAACTGACTTCCATTCTGTGATACTTCAGGTTCAACCCCTGCATTAGAACTTTTGGAAGCTAATGCAACTGATGCCGTGATTTTATCCGAAGATGCTGTCCAGGGTCAAGGACCACAAGATGAAGGTCGCCAAGAAGACACATCAAATGCTCCCACTGGTGAGACTAACCAGGATTCTAAGATGACATTAGATTAAATGATGGAACTTGGTGCATCTTTTGAAGATTTTATAAATCATGTTAAATTACCATGTAATTTAAAGGAGTATGGATGTGAGTGTTATCCTTCGTCCTATTAGGAATAACTTTTTATTACATGTCTAATCATGATTGGTTCAAAAGTGCAGTTATGTTTGAGCAAGCTGCTGAACTACCCATGCCTGAAGGGGGTACAGAAAACCCTACCATTGCAGAGACATTAGCACAATTGGAGCTGAACCCAATAGAGATTCCTCAAACTCATCTTGAAAATCCTGTCGAAGCTAGGAAAGATGGGGAGGAACCTTCTCAGGTTGCTGATCTACCGTTGGATAAGGAATAACACTATTTGTGATTGTGCTTAATTTTCAAGACAACTGTGTCTTTTGTTATCCTTTGAACCTAATCAAAGCATTCAATTAATTATGCAGGGCCATCAATTGCAATGGCTAGATCTGGAGGTGAGGCCTCAGTCTCCGCCCCAAGGGGAATTGAAAGTAAAGAAGCTCAGGTCAGTGGGGAAGGAGCAGAACAGGGAACTTCCCTAAGTGCATTAATCCCAGATTATACTCCCCCCTGTGACAGTGATGCTGAGTCAGACCCAAAAGATCAAAAGGCGTTCCAATTTTCATGACGAAAGGCATGGCATAACATATGGAAAATCATATCTGAAGTGCCTCTAGAGGAGCTGCCATCAAAGATTCCCCAGCTATCATCCCTATTTGTTATATTGGGACATGGCGGTTATGGATATGAAAAGATCCATGTTGCGGTGAAACAGGTCATTTTTAGGATGGATAAGGAGAAAAAGTGTCACGAAGATCTGACTAGTGTGAAACTGTCAGCCAATATTAGTGAATTTGAGGCTGTGGTATCCTGAGCTGAGGCTGACTATGCTACCAAGATGATGGAGCTAAAACATAAGATCAAAGATAAAGTTGTCCAGCAAATGCACCTTCAGCAACAGTTAGACGTTTTTACTGGGGAACTTGAACAACTCAAAAAGTCACTGGTGGGAGCTCAAATTAATGGTATGAAGGCCATTGCGGATCCCAAGAAAGCACTCCATCAGGCTGAAAAGAGTGAAGTTGGACGATTTCATGAGATTCAAGTCGCTGCTGATGAAGCTCGGGATGCTGTTCATCAAGTGAATACTTATGTTGATAGCCTTCTGTAATTTCCTGGAAAAGAGAAGAGACTCCAATATGTGGGCGTCCTTATAATTCTTGTGCATCAAATGGAAAGAATGCTTTTATCATCAATCACTTGTGCACACATTTTTCTGCTACTTGTTTTAAATTTTACCTAAGCCAATGGACCTAGTAAGCATATTTTGATTTTTACTAGGATTATTATAAATAACCCTACAAACATTGAATTTTTTATTGCTCAATATTACCTAAATCATACAAAATGTATATTTAGTGAGCTGGAACTTGACTTTTATTCAGAGTTCCCTTGTCTTTTGTGGGCAGTTTAAAGTCATGCACGTCGGACATAAAAAAGGCTAATGTTTAAGGTCGAAATAGATTTGAACGAATGAATTAGAATTTACTCAATTCTTTGAAAATTTATCTAAAAATATATATTACCATACTCAAGTATGAGGGAAAATATGTAAACTATGACTTAAGAAAATTTGAATATGAGGAATGATATGAAAAAGATCTAAAAAGGCATTAGAATAAGTAGTTCCCAAGAATGAAGTTACCATTATTTAACAAACCTGTTAGGGGGTTAAATTATGTAGGGCCACCTAAGGGCATTGGCTGCATAGTCAATTAATAGCATCTTTTGGTTGAAAGGTCCGTTATATGGACTACTTATGCAAGGCCGCCTAAGGGAACATGCTGCATAGTCAGGAAAAAGAACTCTAAGAAATTTACTTTTCTACTGCTAAGAAGCCAGTGAAAGTTTATAGGGATTCAACTTTTCCAAAGTATAGAGTATTCTGTATGGAAAAAGGTACTTGAATATGGAGAAGATATTTTCAATCAAGATTGTCTAAGAATTGGATGAATATTACTCCTACGAAGGTCTGACCCAAGCATAGGGGAGGTAAATATAAACCATAGATATGAATACTTTTAGATCATGAAAAAGATTATGATACGAATATATTAAGGATGGCTATTTTTTCGGATCCATACATATTGTCGTTAAGACAACTAAGGACAAAATGAGCTTTTAGTCATATGAATGAAGGTTCCATTGTTTAACAAACCCGTTAGAGGGTTGAATTATGCATGTCCGGCTAAGGGCATTGGCTTCATAGTCAGATAATAGCATCTTTTGGCTGACAGGTCCGTTATGTAGACTATTTATGCAAGGCTGCCTAAGGGCTCATGCTGCATGGTTAGGAAAAAGAACTCATTGAATTTCAAGCCTTTTGTGATTAGAAGTTAAAAAAAGGGTCATGAAGATCTGAAAATATTTAATTTTAGGATTATGACACATAAAAAATAGTTATTGATCAATGTATGTACAAATACATAGATCAATGCTAACCACAATCATGTTGTGACAGGGTCCTGAATTGAAATGTTGGACATCACTACGTATCCCATAAGGATGGGAATCAAGCCATACATAGTTCTAAAACTACAGTTTAACATCGTGCGAGACAAAAGTATTGGAGATCTTAGTTTAGGGTCATAGAGCTCAGACCATTATAAGAATTACACGGTGGGTGTTTTCATGGGGACTTTTTAGCCAAGGGACTAAAATTGGAATTTGGGGTTAGGCCCAAAAGACTTGGGGCTGGATTCGAGGGACACTCAAACGTTCCTACGTATCCCATAAGGATTTGAATAATCCTCGTAGCTCTAGAAATACCCTCTCTACAAATTTGGTTCGTACATGTGAAGGGTGAAAGGTGAATTTAGTGTAATGATCGTTTAACCCAAGATAAAAGGTTCGGGCATTTTCATTTATGCACGTAGTCTTTGGAATGAAACATGATTGAAAATCAATGTAAATAATTATTCCCTCTCTGGTGAGGGTATCAAAGAATGTTAGAGTTTATTGTCATACTGGAAAAAAGGTGTTGTACAGTTTAACGTCATATAGCAAGGAAGAAAGTGAACCAATGTAAAGATATTGATTCTGGGGGCGGTTTCATGAATCAACATCGTACGAGATGGAGGTGAACCGATGTGAAGAGATTGGTTTTGAGCTTGAACCTTAGGAGGTTGCCTACGTACCCAGCCTAGAAGTCAAGGATCAAAGTCTGCGTAGTTCAATTAAAGAATGAATTAGTGATCAAGTTGTTCTTGGGGACAACGACCTAAAAAATAGTGTTGGGACTTACACATGGTTAGTAGCCCAGAGAGAGTGTTATGGTTGAAGTTTTCTCTAAGATCACATGAGTCATACTCGGTGTGAGAAACAAGAGGTAGAAACAGCCCTAACAATGCACAATTTAATGTCATGTAAGAAATATGAAGGGTCTATGCAGCTTAAATTCTTGCAGTTAGGACTATTGGTGCTGCACATTTTAATGTCATGTAGCAGGGAAAAAGTACAGTTTAATGTCATGTAGGACATAAGGGGGACTATGCAGTTTAATTTCATGAAGTAAGGACAAAAGAGTACACCGTTTAACATCATGTTGGACGTATTAGGGACTTTTTCACAGTTTAACGTCATGTTGGATGAAAAAGGGACGATACGGTTTAACATCATGTTGGACGTAAGTGCCAATAGTTTAAGGTCATATGCATGGACCGTTGATTATGCAGTTTAACGTCTTGCTGGATGTAAGGAACTTCTATACAGTTTAGAGTCATGTAGTTAGGGCGTCATAGTTTAATATCATGTTGGACGAAAGAAATGCAAATAGTTTAAATTCATATGCATGGACTCTAGATGGTGCAGTTTAAGGTCTTTTTGGACATAAGATACTTCGGTAGAGTTTAGCATCATGTAGTTAGGAAATCAAAATTTAACGTCGTGTGGGACGAAATAAAAGAAAATAGTTTAGAGTCATATGCATGGACTCTAGATGGTGCTGTTTAACTTCTTGCTGGACATAAGAGACTTCTGTACAGTTTAGCATCATGTAGTTAGGACGTCACAATTTAATGTCATGTGGGATGAAAGAAATGAAAATAGTTTAAAGTCATATGCATGGACACTATAAAATGTTTTTTGGTTTTATACAAAATACTTCTTTAGAAATCTGGCATTGGTTGGTGTAGTGATGAGTTCTCTATCCATTGAGATTAATGAATATGCTCCATTGGAGTAGACCTTATGTATTGAATAAGGTCCTTCCCATTTTGGTTCAATCTTGGGAGGTTTCTTTCCTAGTATCATTGGAGTTCTGAGAACCAATACCAGTTCCCCATGAATGAATGAACGAAGATGAACTTTTTTGTTGAAAGGTCGTGCTATTCGATTCTGATAGACTTCCAAGTGGTGTAGAGTGCACAATATTTTCTCATCTAACTATTCTAATTCATTAAATCACTTATGGGATTGTTCATCTGTATATGATTGATCACAAATAGATACTCTGAGTGAAGGAAATTGAACTTCAATGGGCAAGACTGCTTCCGTTCCATATACCAGTGATTATGGAGTTGACCTAATTGCAGTGCGGGCGGTGGTTTGATAATCCCATAAAGCATGAAAGAGTTTATCAGGCCATGACTTCTTAACTTAATCCACCATCTTTTTCAGTATATTTGATAGAGTCTTGTTGAAGTCTTCTATCTATCCATTGGGCACTGCATGATAACGAGATGAATGGTTGGACTTGATGTTGTATTCTTGATACAACTTCTTCACCTTGGATGAACAGAAGTTGGTTCCATTGTCCGTCAATATGGTATGAGGGACACCAAATATGGTAATGATGTTAGACTTGATGAAGCTAAAAATGGTTTTAGAACTAACTTCTTTGAGAGGTATTGCCTCTGCCCATTTGGAAAAGAAGTCAGTAGTAGTAAGAATATACTTAAATTGCTTGGTTGTAGCTAAAGGGAAAGGTCCCACCACATCCATTACCCATGTGGAAAATAACCATGAGTATTTAGCTGTATAAAGCAACTCTGGATTTTGATGAATGAAGTTGTCAAGGTCCCCCCACATCTATTCTTCTTCTGCTCAGACAACATCTTCTTTATCAAGGCTTTGAGTTTCTTCACTTCTCTATGATTTTTGACGTTTTTTCAATAGGATCTTCTGATCCTGATTATTCTTCTCTAAAGACAATATCCTCTCTTCTTGAGTAGCCACCTTTCTCTCTAATTTGGCTCTGTCTTCCTTCTCACTACTAACAGATCGAGCAACAGAATTGAGTTGACTAGATTTCTGAAATTTTGATACCTTGACCTTGTTGAACTCAATTTCACAAGTATTAAAAGCTCCATTTGTTGAATCCATTAAGTCACCAAACTGCCTTAGATTTTCATTGATAGTTTTGGTACGGTTAAAGAATTTCTTACAAGACACCTTCTGGTCTTTGTAATCAATGAGAATATTACTGAAGTATGAATCTTTCTTGAAAACCATGTCCATAAACATATTGGTCAATTCTGTCTTTTTATTTAGGGTCTCTTGCATCATTTAACTTCAGGAATCTATGTTTGCAAGAACTAGAATAGTGCTGACCAACTTTCTTAATGATAGCTTGACAAATCCTTTTCGATAGATGAAGAGGACTCGTATCCTAAAACATATTTTCCTTTCTTAACTTCTCTTTGTGTTAGGGAATCTAGTCTCTCTAATCTCTTATAATACTTTTGAGGTGTTTCCTTATCAGATGAAGAAACCAAAACATTATTGCCTTTAACAGGGTCTCGAACTAGATATTGTTCATCTGAAACATGAATAACATTTAGATCTCCCAGTTCATCTTCTTCTTTTTCAAACTCATGATGTTGAGATCCTCCTTGTAACTCTTCTTCTTAAAATTCTTCCTCTTCTTCACCTTGTTGTTCAATATGTTCTTTCTCAACTTCTTCTTCTAGTTCAAATTCAAAATCATCTTCATCTTCAACTTCAACCTCTTCCTCAACTTCTATTTCTTCTCCAACTTGTTCTTTGACTTGTTCTTCTGAAATAGATTTAGAAACTGAACTAGAAGTTGTTGCAACATAATCTTCCACATCCCTTAAAACATCATCATCATCATCTAGGATTACCTGATCTTCCATTTCTTTAACTAGTTTTGATAAATCTAGGAATTTCATAGCTTTCTGGATTTTCGGATTGGCCACTGGTTTCTTTTGAAAAACTTGAGATTCACGAACTTCCTAATATTTATTTTCTACAACTTTTAGAAGATACTGACAAACTTTCTCTTCCAAATATTTCTTCTTTAACATCTTCTCCTTCTTTTCTTTCTTAATATTTTCAACTTGCTTGATTTTTAGAGCCTTAGCCTCTGCAAGATTTAGACAAAACAAAGGATCTCCTTCCATTATAGTAGTTTCCATTTATCTCCACATTGCAACTGTTGCATCTGAATAAGATTTCAGTTCCTTTGCAGGAGGAGGTGCTGAAACCGGGACAACAGGAACTGGTATTGGAAATATTGGTTCATCAAGTTTCCTTTTCTTAGGAACCGACTTTAAAGATTTCGGAACATCACCCTTGTTCTTCACAATCATTTCTTCAAAGCTTTTTTTATTCTGAAAAAAAACTAATCTTTCATCCTCCTTAGAGTGTCATCACTAAGTAACAAAATCTTGAAATTCTTCGAGACTGGTCAGCATGGAACATTCAACTCTTTAAGACACATAACAATTATCCGATAAATAGTTTCTAGATACATAAGGATTTGAGATCTGGTGGTTCTGCTTTTTATTGCTTGGATGGTGAGAAAGATGTACTTCCCCAAGTTGATCTTCCTTAGGTTGACAAGAAAGTCTAACAGAAAGATATCACATATCATTAGAGAATCCTTCCCTCCCTTTCCTGGAATAAGAAATCCCTGTATCTAGAGATCTCCTATCTTGTTGTTTGTTGTAAGATTTGTAATCTTTGTATTGTTAACATACTTAAGACCGAGAATATCCAAATTCTTTCCTTTTTCAAAAGATCCTTCCTTCTCGGGATGTTTTTTAGAACAAAGAATAGCCTCCCCTTCATATGGTATATTAAGAACATTTGATGCCTTCTTGTAGGGGACTATATATGATTTATCATATCATTTGAACATAAATAGATCCTTACCATACTTTTGAAAGAAAGTAATAGATTCATAGAATTTAATAAGGAGGTTAGGATAAACCGGATCCTAAGATTTATTCTTAGCCACACAGACACTTTCCCATCCATTAGATATTATCACCTTAGAAATAAGGGAGTCATATTTTTCAAAGAACGTAGGGAACACTAACCTTTCCCTAAAGATTGACCAGTCCTTAATCTCCTTGATAACTGGAATCTGATCTGCTGTGGATTTCAATGTCATTGAGGGTGATAGAGACAAAAGAATCGGAATGAAAGATTTGATGGAAACAGATATTTGGCTCTGAGATCAGTAAGGATGGTGCGATACATGAAAATGAGGCACCCCATATATAGACATAGCTATGACTTTTCAACATCCATAAGATATTCAAATGGCTGATAATAACCTGATTTGATCTACCAGTTGAAAATGGATATAAAAAATATGAATTCTAATCTCTTGAAGTAAGGTAAACCAGAATTTAAGAAATTTTTAAATACCAACAACTAAGACATAAGATAAAGAAAATAAAGAGTAAGAACGATTACCTTTTGGAATGATATGAGAGATTTATCATTATTATAAGATTTTTTCATGGAAGTTTGAAATCCAATATTTTCAAATCTGAAATTTTCAATTCTGAAATTTTCAAATTCAAAATTTTCAAATCTGAAATTTTCAAATCCGAAATTTTCAAATTCGAAATTTTCAAATCCAAAATTTTCAATAAAGAAAAATTTTCTAAGGAAATAAAAATAGGTCAAAGAAAAAAATAATCATTCATATGTACTCCCCTTGAAATAAAGAGTAATTTAATGTTAGGGAATTATTTAAATAAGAAGTAGATATAAATGACTACCTTACAGTAATCATTCTTAACTTATGTTTAATTTATTCAAATCTATCAGAAGGTAGAGGTTTTGTGAAAATATCAAAAAGTTGATCTTGTGTTTTGATAAATTGAAGAATAATATCTCCTTGAGAGTTATCACCAAAAGTTACCTGTCCAACTTTTGTTTTTAAAATATTCTTGAAATATTCTGTGTTACTAGTCATGTGCTGGGAACATCTACTATCCAAGTACCATAGTTTGTTGGTACTTCCTTTATTTTCCTAAAAAATGAAGAGTTAGGATTTCAGAATCCAAACATTCTTAGATCCAGAACTATTATATAATAAAAGATTGGTTATCCATATTTTTTTAGAAAAATAAGATTTACGAAAACCAAGGGATTAAACTCTATTTAAATAATAGTTTTTCTTCCAATGCCAACCACTTTAGAATTTTGTACAAAAAGGGTCTCTATAAGGAACAAAATAATTATTTTTAAAAATTTTCATTTCATTAGAATAACCTAATCCGTGATTATTACCATTATGACGGATCTTGGAATACATCTTGTCAAATTTTTCTTTACCAAAATTAAAATTTTCAAGAAGTTTCTTCAAGGAAAATATTTTAGATTTTAGTCTCAGGACAAAATTGTTATCCTCCAGAATAATAGATTTATGGTTAAGTTTATCATCTATTTTTATCTTCTAAAAATATATTTTTATGATCCTTATAAAGTTTATTCTTCTCATAATTAACTTCCTCAAGTTTATTAGAAATATTTTCTAAAAAATAATTTTTCTTATCTATCTCTTTGGTAAGATCCAAAATTTATTTTGTTAAAATAGATTCTCAAGAATTTTCTTTATCAAGTTTCTTAGAAACTTTACAATTTTTTTTCCAAAAACTTAGAAAATCTAGAAACTTCCTCATTGGAAGGAAAATCATTATCATTATCTGATGAAAAAGATTCTTCATTTGAAGAAAAACCTCTATCTGGAAAATTTTCACTTAAATACATATTGGTTAATGATTTAGTAGTTCGTACCATAGTCATTAGACAATGATTTTGCAATGGAAGTCTAGCTACTAGACCAATATTCTTTTACCCAGAAGATTCATATTCTGAAAAATAATTAGAAGAATCTCTACCCCAAGAACACTAAGTGTCATTGTCTTTTAAGACTTTCTTATACTTTGATCTGTAGAACTTCTTCTTGTTTCTTTCAAAATTATTGTCTTTCTTGTCTATCTTCTTAAGCAAGGGACAATAATGTCTAATATGACCGGTTCTTCTACATTCATAGCAGGTCACTTCTCTATATTTCTTATCTTTTCCATATTTCTTCTTGTATCTGTATTGACAGTTCTCCTGTCCAAAAATCATGTTCATCCTCTGAGAAGGATTTTCTAATTCATTTTTTGAAGCCTCACTTTCACTTGATTCAGATTGAATACTGAGCTTCTTGGATTTGGTTCTTGTATTTCTCTCAAGAGTCTTGGATTTCATATGATTTGAAGTAGTTGTAAAAGCAATAAATTTATTTCAATTCTTCATCTAAATATTATCAGCAACTCTCTTTATTATGGTTTCATGTTGAAGAAGAGTTTCAAACAGTTCATCAAGAGAAATCTGAGTAACTTTCCAATTCTCATCTATAGTAGTCCTCTTGGATTCCCATTAATTAGGTATGATGTCAATAATCCTGTCTACAAGAGCTTCAACATCTAAATATTTCTCACCCATGGATTGTAAACTGTTGACAATAGTCATAGATTTTTATTATACCTTTCATATGGGTTCTCCATAAGGGAAGCGGAAACCATGATACTCAGCTCTGAGCATATCTCTTCTAGTTTTGATGACTTTAGAAGTTCCAAAGTGAGTTACTTAAAGATTCTTCCAAATACTATTTTCAACTTCACAAGATGATATCTGGCTATAAATATTTCTAGTCTTGGAAAAAATTAATGTATTACGTAACTTAAAGTTCAACTAATATTCCACCTTTTTTGAATTAGTATAAGTTATATGTTCCTTATCAGGAATATTATAATCTCCAGTTAACATAATGTAGTTGTCTACACCTGTGTTCATCATAAATGTCTTAATTCAATCTCTCCTGTACTCATAGTCATTTACATCGAAGATTGGTGGTCTAGTAGGATTGAGATTATCTAAATATCCAACATGAATTCCTTCCATACTAAAAAGATATTTCATTCCACAAAACTTATTAGTAGTAAAAGTTTATAAACAAATATTAAGAACTTAATAAAAGGAAAACATGATCAAGAAAACTTATATGTGGATATAAGTATTTTAGAGACCTCCTCTGATACCAATTGTAGGATTGAATATGTAAAAGTGAGATGCTCAAATACAAGATGGTGGTGAATTGTATACTTTAAAAATTCATTTGGAACATTTAAAGTTAATTTTAAAAGGGTTAAACAAACATTCATATGACCTCTTAAAGAAACATTTTCTATTTTCTCAAAATAAAGATTCTACCGTAAATCATATAGAATCTGTAATATAATCAGAGTAACAAAATTACATAGTTTAATAAGGTAATACTTTCTAAATTTAAAAAAGTTAACATACAACAACAGAATTAAATCAACTTGTAACAGTAACAAATTAACAATAAGATTATTTTAACCCAATGAGAAGGATATACAACAACCTTGGATAAAGGTTCCTTGATTTATACTTTCAAAAAAGTGTATCTTACCCAAACCCAGGTAAGCCCTCAATATAAAGATCGGTATTTTTCTTTCTATCCCTGCAAGCCCTCAATTTAGAAGTAAATTAGAAACTCTATATTCCAATCTCGGAAGCCAAAGATCTGTACGATTGGAGTCTGCACAAAGAAATTCTGAACAAGTTTTTCAAAACTGAACAAGTTGTTCACGACATCCATATGATGAACTAAGAGTTTTAAGATCCTCTCTCTGGAAATCACTTCACATCTTTTTTCCTTCAAAGTCAGTTGTCAAAGTTGAAGTTCATTGCTCATTCAAATGGGCCTGTATTTATAGGAAAATTTTCCCAACAGTCAGCTCCACTCAAACGGTCATATTTTCCTTAAATTTTGGAGGTACCATGACACATTTCAAACATACAATGGTTAGTTTATAACAGATAGTAAGATATCATTTCAAGTAACCGAAACAATTTTAAGATAAAGATAAATGTTAAGTATAGGAAAAATTAGAATCTGAAATCATTAGAATGATACATTTAAATAACTCTAAAATTATCACAAAAACGTAATCTTAAGAAATCTAGAAAATTAATTCTTAAGAATAACATTATGAAGAAAACAAAATCATAAGGAAACTTAAATCAGATTGTGAAACAAGTATCTCTTTTGTTTTAGAATTGGAATCATAATATCAGAATCACTTATACATGGGAATCAGAGTCATAAAACTGAATCACATATACACCGGAATCAGAATCATAAAACAGAATCACATATACACCAGATTTGGAATCATAAAACGGAATCACATATACACCAGAATCGAAATCATAAAACTAAATCACATATACACTGGATTCAGAATCATAAAACGGAATCACATATACTCTAGATTCGGAATCGTAAAATGGAATCACATATACACCAGATTCAGAATCATAAAAACTAAATCACATTAACACCAGATTGGGAATCATAAAATGGTATCACATATACACTAGATTCAAAATAATAAAATCTAAATCACATATACCCTGGATTTGGAATCATAAAACGAAATCAAATATTCACTGGATTCAGAATCATAAAACGGAATCACATATGCACCGGATTCAGAATCATAAAAACTGAATCACATATACACCGAATTTAGAATCATAAAACAAAATGACAATTCCAGATATCAAGAAAAATACAGAACTTAAAAAGAATCAGAACTTAAGAAAAAGTTTTTGTGATTTTCAAAACATAAAACCATATTGAATAGAGAGGTCATAAGATATCCTTGTGGACTCAACAGAACCAGGCTCACCCATCATCATCTATAATTACCATGTTCCATATCATGAATATAAAAAGTAAAATTGTTGAAAATTTCATCATAAATCTATTAAAAGGATCTTTTAAATCCATAATAAAACTACTTTCCATTTTTATATAAAATTATGAGAAATATCTATTTATTAGGAAATATAAATAAAAATAAAAATAACCCAAAAATTGAGGAAATAATTTTGTTTTGAAATTACTATGAAAACATGTAAAAAATCATCATTGAAATGAAAATTCATGGGGGTAACAAATTCCATCCATGTAGCTAATGTTAAAATAATGATTTCTATCCCATAGTTTGTAAATGTAACTTATTTGGAAAACCCTAGAATGATTCCTTTTTAAACCATGTAAGAAAATTCAATGATATTTTAACATATACATTGATGGAATTTAATGTTTATATAATAACATTATTGAATTATTTTAATAAACATGTATTCAATGAAAAATAAGAATAAAATCATAAATATTACAAATAAGTTTTTAAAAAAAATCACTTATGAATTGATGTCTTTCTAACAAATGGAACATTAAAAGAAAGAACCTTGGAGAAATTTTTATATAATTTATTTTCTAGAGAATAATGATAAAATAAATTTATAAGGTAGTTTATAAAATAAATAAAATAAAAATGTCTTGAAAATAGATTAAGTCTTAAGGAAAGGGACTTGAGACTAGAAATATCTTAGCATAAAATATATCTCTTAGAACTGAGTGTTTGTTTATATTTTGTTGGGAATTTATATTTTATGATTTGATCATAAAAATGAATCAAAATATTTTTTTTCTTTTCAGAATAATATTTATAATTATTTTTAGTTACTCTCTATGGATTTATTTATTTATATTTAAATAATAACATTATATTAATAATTTTTTTCAATTAATTTTAATTAGAATTTGTTTATTTATTATTTAAATATATTGTTTTTATTAAAAAATATTTTAATTTTTCATCTTTTTTATATGTTTATTTAATACCCTTATGTAAGTTTTCAAATTAATTATTCACCATTGTGTATTTTTTGAAGGATTTTTTTACCGTTACATTACACAATATAACCCTTATGTGATCATCTATGTACCTTATGTATCCCTATACATATAGTTCATGTACTTTATGTGACCATTCTAGTTACCATTACATAACTACTTTGCACCTTTATGGGAGACTTTATAAAATCAGTATACCCTTAAAAATCACTTAGTAAACCATACATAAGGTATGAAACTTTTTCATACCATTACAAATATTATATATTTACTTGATCATGTTATTAGTTATGCTTACATGAGTTACTTTATAAATTTATATAACACTCTTTTATACCTTTACGAAATGATTACTCAGAATTTTTACCACAACATAAACATTTATTGCACTTATAAAATCAATACAATTTAGTTCTTACCTTTACAAAGGTTATATAAATTTGTGTTTAAATTTAGTAAGTTCTTTAGTAACCTTATGCAATATATTTAGTACCTTTCCAAATGATTTTATTTCTTTTACAAATGAAATTCAAAACATATGTTACCCTAACATAAAAAATATAAAATATACCTTATGTCTTGGAATGTAATTAAAAAAATACCTTTACAAAACATACATAAAACATATTTTTTCCATTATACATAGATTTTAAATGACCTTTATGTGAATATGTATTTCTATGATACTATTTTTCACTATTTTTGATGAAATTATTTTGTACTTCATGTTAATAATACTTTACTAGATTATTTTAATCAGTTTTAAAAAAATAATAATTTTAGATACTCAATACCAACTATTTATTCTATTTTTTATTCGTATTTAGTTGAATATCAAGGGTGTTCTTTCATTCTTATGAAACTTTTTCATGGAATGAAAAAATTTTGATTTACGTTATTTGAGTTGTTTATTTGGTTTTTAATGTTCGAAAATTCATATTATATGAAAAAAATTATTCAAAATAGTTATATATTTTTTAATATAGTATTATTAATTTTTAATTTCAACATATATTAATTAATATATTCTCTATGTTTTAAATTTTTTAATTTTCATGATTGTTGATGTCTGATTATCATGGTATTTTAGTTGACCTATTATTTTTGAAGTATTTTACCATTTGAATTTTTATTTTTAATTATTTTTAATTAGTCTTCATTTTTTAAATTTTACAAAAGTTTTGGGTGATAATTTAGAAATGATAATATTCTTCCTTCTCTCTCTTAGATAATTATTTTACTATAATTTTTGAATTTGATATTTAAATTTTCTATGTTTGGGCTCATTTGTGTTATGTTTTTTTATGAAGTTCAAGTAGTGCTTCAATTATTATTATATCACACTATAACAACACATAATCAATGATAGATTACACGTATGGATGTGATACTGTGAAATAGTGTTGTGGTGTGAAAATATATAACTGCTATGAATGTTTGTGAACATATTCAAAAAATTCCCCAATTTCATGGATAACCTATAATGTGTGTTAAAAAAATCTTCCCTGAATTTTACTTCCATAATGAGAACGACCAATCCTATACTCAAGAAAAAATATCCAGTTATACCTTTTTATCTTTTATCTATTTATTTATGATGTCGTGTTACATTAATAATTCTTTCCATCTATTAGACATGCTCACACTTTTTGTTTGTGAAATTATGTAAAAAATAATTTTCTTTATTTTCAATATGACTCCTGGATTCTAATGTTAGAACCATTTAGGTTTTGACTCCCATTTTCAAAATCTAGTGCTCAAATTGGATTGCGACTTCCTATAGAAATGTTAGGTGTGTTGGTTTCATAACAACTAGAATTGAATGTTGTAATTGGTTTATGATTCCCATTCAAATACCTATACGGTGTGCAACACATATCTCAATGTGTGGAGAGGTTTAAGAGTAGACCCTGCCAACTATGGACCAAACTTCTATAAAAATTATAGTTTTCATTAGTTTATTTATTTTCATTTCAAATTAAATTTTATAATTATCATTGATACATAATTTATAAAACTAATAAATAAATTGATATTTTTAAGATGGCCGACTAAAGTGCCTTTTGGACTATCATCTATCTCATTATCCAACCTAAAAATTGTTATCAGAGGTTGACCTCATATGGAATTCCCAATTTTCAGTATGTTTTTTTTTATTTTTTTATGTTCACGTTTTCCTACACCTCGTAATCTATGGAAAATATATATAATATGAAAGTAATGAATGAAAATGATTTGCGGATTTCTTTTAAAATAGATCACCGTGATGGAAATGACTTTGGTTACACACAATCTAGAATGGAGGAGAACCTCAAGTAGTTATGTGGAGAACAGTGGTTGATCATGGTAAAACCATATAGACTAATTATTACTGAATCATAAACTCTTATAGGAAATTATCATTCAAGATATGTTTTGACCTAAAAATTATTAAATATTTTATATTTTACTATTAATAGTAGTGGAATTAGTTATGTGTCTATATCTAAGAAATCTCTTGATATCTTGATAATTTTTCAAGTAACATGAATTCGATTATATATAATGATTATAACTAAACTTAAAATTCTTCAAGCAGAGTATTAATATTTTATGAAGGGTGAAGATGATAATTTCAGTAGAATGATATAATGATTCAAAATCACTATGAATAGATTTAATTACCTTGTATAAACAGTAGATATCCCCATACTTGTTTAAGGAATAATAAGATAACTATCTAAATAATGGAATAAAAATTGATTTTATTATTCAAGGTGGGATTTTCAATGAATACACAATGGATGAACACATCTGATCACTTAAACTATGTGAACATGATTTTAAGAATATTGGGGAATAATGTACATCAAAGAAGAAACAATTTTTTTTAAATAACCTAACTATTATTTATAACTCTTATGAATATGCGGCACATGAATGTGACAAAGATGAAATGAAAACATAAAAAATGGTATTAATAATCTGAAGAAGGAAAAGAAAATTTTCAACAAGTGTCCATGTAAAGATCAAAATATTGATCATGAATAAGATAAAGGTAATATAGATAGACCATATATAAGATATTATGAATGTGTAGATAATGGTACCACCAAACTATATGGTTTAATACTGTAGTTAGAAGGAAGCAATACAAATTCAAGAAATATTTGACGTGATATTATCATGGTGGATAGAGTTTCAGAAGATAATATGATTCATGTGATGAATATATGTATGATAAATAATCGTCCAACCTATTTTTTTCTGGAAAAAAGAATAATTAAGTGTCTAGTTATTTTCATTCTTGTTGTTATTCTGATTGTGATGGATTTAGTTATGGCAATTTTAATAAAAAAATGAATTTTTTATAGTTACTGAGTTTTAAAATAATTATTAGATTAAATTAAGATTCTTTTCATGGAATTTGAGAATGTTAATAAGGATAAAAATGATACAACTAAAGAAATAATAAATTATGGCTCATGTTCTAAAGGTACTATCTATGATTATTTTGAGACTATTAAAATGAACCATGAAAATATTTTAAAGGATATTTTTATCATAAAATAAGTTTTATTCACTTTTGATTAATGAAATGAAAATAGGAAAAGATGTTTTATATGATAAAACTGAATATATATAATAAAATAATGTTATATTATGTGGATTCATAAGTTATATAAGAATACATTTTTTAATAGTTCAACTATAATGGTTTCATTTGTAACATTCTCTAAATATACTATATAAGGTCATTATTATATCTAATTTTCTAGTAGATTTCCTTAATCTTTTGTTTATAATAGATATTATATTTTAGAATACTTATCTACAAGAGTAGCTTTTATTCAATATTTTAAATATGTTTTGGTACCTAAGAATCCTGTATTTATCCCAATTTATCACTAAATAACATGGGTACCAAATTGTTATCTCAATAATTTTTATTTTGATGATAACCACTATAAAAATCTCAAGGATTCATGGTACATGGATTTTTTCTATTCCCCTCACATAATTAGTGATATATCAAATTTACTTCTAAAAACCAAATATGATAGTAGCTATACAAATTTTGTATATAAATCTAGAGGAATGGATAATGGTTTTATTAAAGTATGTATTTCTAATATTTTTTTATTTATAAAGATTTAAATTTTTATGGTTTGAAAAATAACATAATTTTTATTTCATAGTTATGAAATAATGTAATTTATCTTAAATTTGAAGATAATAACCTCTTATTTTAAATAAAATTATAATATAAAAGATCACATTTATTCTATTAATTTATATAATATATATTATAATAATATTAAGTGTATCAAAAATATATAAACTGATTATGTTCTCTAGCATATAAGGCTTGGGAATGCTAATTTTTTAATGATAATCAAATTATTTTAGCATGTACATGTTCATGATTTACCCAAGTTAAATGCAATAAAATATGTTGTATGTTATTCATTATTTAAAGTTAAGTAGAACATGGAATATTTCAAATATATCAATAATCATTGTACTTATACACCTATTTAATTAATGTATCTTTATTTATTTAGTTCTATGAAAACTACATGTTTCTGTGAGATGAAATATTTTATAGTTGTTATTAATGATTTTAGTATATTTACCTGGGTTTATTCTAATCTCATAAACAAGAAATTTTTTATTGATTATTTTTGTTTCGTAATCTAGTAAAAAATTTAAAAAATTTCTTTATTTTTTCCATTTGAAGTAAAAAATAGTTGTGAAATTTCTAATTATAATTTTGTGAAATTTTGTGATGGAAATTGGTACACTGATTTTATTTCTGCTCTTAGAACACCACAAAAAAATGTTATTATATAACAGAAATGAACTATTCAAGAAATAGATCAAACAATGCTTAAAGAATATATTTATATTAATTATTTTTGGGTAAAATCTATTAAAAATTATATATATATCTTGAATATATTTTATGTTAGAAATTTTTTAAATAAAACCCCTAATGAATAGTTTAATTGTATAAAAACAAAGTTCGGTTATTTTAATGTTTACGGTTGTAATTATTTTATCTTGAATATGAATGATAATTTATTTAAGTTTTGTGTAAAAATTTGAAATTTTATTTCTTGTCAATTATTATAAAAATAATTATATAGTTTTTATAATAAGTATACCATGACTATTGAAGATCTTTTGAAAATAATTGTTTATGAATATTGTTATGTTTAGACATATGTGTTGGAAAATACTAAAGTTGATTGCATGGATTTCAATTTTGATGAAGAAAACCAAAAAGATAATTTCTATGTTTGGGGGTAAGATGATTCTCAATATATTACTATATCTCAGAGGATTTATAATGATCATCCAATTGAAAATGTTATTTTATTGCATTTTATATATTGAAATCTCGTATTTTTAATTTAAACATCATTAATAATTACATTTTTTATTATGTCAAAAATAAAGTTATAGATTCTATGAGTAATTCCCATTGGATTATTGTAATTTAAGAAGAACTTAACCATTTTTCTAAGAATTATTTCTCTTTAGGATTTAGTTGAAGTGAATTTATTTAGGGATCTTATTATATCTAATTGAAATTTTAGAAACAAAATGGATTAAACTGGTCAAATTATTAAGAATAATTCATGGATTGTTGTGCAAGGTTATTATCCATAAGGAGATATATATTTTTGGGAATTTTATTACTTATCTATTTTAAAAAATATATTATAATTTTTTTTATCATTTTTATCTCTTCACAGATTTATATTATTTCTAATGGATGATTATGGTTATTTTTAAAATAGGTTTTTTTTATAAAATTTTAGTATTCTCAACCCCCTAGTTTTAAAAAAGATAAATGTTCTAATCACATTTTTTAATTATCAAAATAATTATATGGTTTTAAATAAGAACCCCATGATTTTTATGAAACATTTCCTTTTTTTCTAATAAAATAATTCAGTAAAATAAAATTAGTTATTGATTTGTTGGTAAAATGATTTTAAAATAATATTTTTATTGTTCAAATTTATATTGATGATATTTATTTGGGATTTTCATAAGATTTTTTATATAAATATTTTTCAAATTTTTTCGATTATTGATTTAATATTCTACTCTTGGGTAAACTGAAATTCTATTTAGTCCTTTAAATTAATTAATTAAATCGTATTTCATTATTGTATCAATATAAATTTGATAATGATATGGTTATGAATATTTATTTGATTCTTGGAATTATTTTAAAATCGTAATGACTATTAGTTATGAAATTGATTCAAATGTTTTTTGAAATTCTATTGATTTTAAAAC
Source organism: Viscum album (assembly GCA_963277665.1). Lineage (NCBI taxonomy): Eukaryota > Viridiplantae > Streptophyta > Magnoliopsida > Santalales > Viscaceae > Viscum > Viscum album. The sequence continues at coordinate 35,239 of CAUJRU010001229.1, read as the reverse complement.
ATTTAGTGGAATGATTGAATGTTTATTATATTTAAGTTTTACCAGACCTGATATATTTCATAGTGTTTTTATGTTTTAGATATCAATATGATACTAAGTAATCTCACAAAAATTCTATTAAAGGTATTATTAGATATGTTAGACAAACTTATAATACCTGAATATATTATTATATAAATAAATATTACAATTTAACTAGTTACTATGACTTTGATTTCAGAGGCTTCAGACATGATAGAAAACATACCTTAGGTATATGTCGATTTCCCAATAAAGTTTTAGTTTCTATGATTATAAAAAACACAATTATATTACATTATATAATATTGAGAGTGAATATATCTATACTATATCACGTTATAATTTAATGTAGATTAAACAAACATTATCTTATTTTGGTTTTTTTATTAAAAAAATCATAGTTATTAGGATAATTCTTCTTCTATTTATATTTCAAAAAACCCATTACAACATTTTTTAACTAATCATATTGACAAGAGATTCATTTTATTCTACATTATGTTAATATAGAATATATTATTTTGGAATATGTTCCGTCTAAAAATAAACTTCTAGATATTTTTATTAAACCATTATTTTATGATATATTTTTTAAAATCAAATTTAGACATGGAAATTTGGAACATTATTTTGAAAATACTATTTTATTTTCTATTTATTGAGGAAAATACTTACTTTTTAATTTAAAATTTTCAAATATTTGTTATTTATAAATTTCATAAATGTGGTGAATTTTTTAAAAATATAATCCTTTAGTAATTTCACTAAAGGAGGATTTTGTTTGAAATGATAGTTATTTATCTATTTTTGGAGTAATTATATTTTATGTTTTGAATATTATAAATTTTTATGAATATTTTTATTATTTTTAAAATAAATAAATAAATTTATTTTTAATTCCTCTCAAAATATTTATTTATTTATATTTTATTAATTAGTTTTTTTTATAAAATTGTATGTTTTTTCTTTTTATATCACTTATTTATTTATTCATTAATTACTTAATTTTTCTATAAAACAATTGTAATGATTTTTATATTTTTTCTATCTTTATTTTATACCCTTAAATACATCTTAAAACACATTCTTCACCTTTAAGTTATTTTTGAGGCCATTCTTTACCTTTATGTAACAAAAGTTCACCCTAATCTGTGCATGTTTTTACATTTACATGGCCAATATATATTGTTCTTTACATTTATGTGATCATTCTATATAACCTTATGTATCTAATTTATACCTTTACATGAGCCTTTATAAAATCTATATAGCCTTACATAGTATACAGTGACCCTTTCAAAGGTATTTAAAATCTTTATAACTTTATGAAACTTTCAGTTAACCTTTTTCATGTTATCACTTTCCCTTATATGAGTTAATTTATACCTTTATGGAACCCTTTTTATACCATTACATAGTGGTTACTTAGCTTGTTTACCCTTATTAAACTATGTTTTACACGTATAGAAGAAACACTATTTATTTCATTTCTTTATAAAGTTTTCTGAAATTGTATTTTACCCTATGTAAAGTGCTTAAGTTCCCTTAAGTGGGATATTTGATTCCATTATACATGATTTTTGTAACCTTTACACATTACATAAACAAATATTATGAACCTTATATAGACAATATAAAATTTTCCTTCCCAATTCACATGTTATTGATTTTTTTAACTTATATGAAACATTTAAGAACCTATTTTACCTTTACAGTGATCTTATAAATTAACCTTAATTTAATATGCATTTGTATGATACTTTGTTTCATCACTTTTCCTGATATTCTATTATGTTTTATATTCATAATACTTGTTTAAATATTTTTAAAGATTCTATAAATTCTTTTTAAATATATAGATTCAATGAATTTTTTTACATGTTTCAAACATATTTATATAATGATCAATAGTTTTAATTAATTTCACATGAGCTTTCAACATGAAACACAAAAATTCAATTTTTGTTATTTTGAGATGACTTGTTGGTTTTTAATGTTTCTAAAAATATTATTTTTACAAGGTATATATTTTTGAATATGTTTTTATTAATGAATGAATTTTTTCATATCCTTACGCGCATATTCTATATTTTTTAAAATTTATTATTTTAAAATATGATATTATGTGATTATCATGAGAATTTCATTGACCATTTATGTTGGAGGCCTTTTAATATTTGAATATTGAATTGAAATTACATTGATTTAGTAATCATTATTTTTAATCTTATATGAGATTCTGATGATAATTTTACAATGATAATATCCTTCCCTCACTATCTTCTAAAGTTAATAACTCTCATTTTTGAAGTTGATTTTTTAATTGTCTACCTTTTGGATTGAGTGTGTTAAGTTTTCATCATTTAAAAAGTTTTAGAAGTGGTTTAATGTTTCATATAATATACTAGAACAATACATATTTTATGAGACCTTACTCATTTTTAGGTGATACAATGTAGAATGTTTTACAGTCTGAAAACATGATACTCTTGTGTAGGTTTTTGATCTTATACAAACAATCATATCATTTGTTGGAAAATATAAAACAATACTCAAGAACCAAAACCCATTATTCTCTTCTCAAACTTTAATCTATTTTATTATGGTGTAGTTTTTCTTCTTTACTTATTCCCATATCTCACATGTTCTCTCACTTATATTTATTCCTTAACATAAAAAATATTTTTCTTCCTTCAGTTTATGACTATCAGATTCTAATTTTGAGACTATTTTAGTTGTTACTCCCTCTCTCTGAATTCAATTATGTAATGTTTTTATGAATCCCCATAAAAATTAATTTTTTTATAATTATACTAGAATTTTTTTTGTAATTAAGGAATGGTGCCCCGTAAAAATTTAGTATAGTACACAATGTATCGCTCACCGAGTAGAGATATGTAGAAGCAGACAAGTTCTACTTTGAGGAAATTACTATAAGAATCCTTGGAGTTGTTTTTTGTCATTACTAATTAACACTAATAATTAATTTTCTAATTAATTAATCTTTTGAAACTTTTAATCTGGTCCCCCTATTTATACCATCATTAATCTCTTTATCCAACCTCACAATTGGAATTAGTGGTTTACCGTTTTAGGAATATTTAATTTACAGTATGTTGTTATGATTTTATTGTGATAAACATTTAAAATACCTCACAGTCTAAGAAGATGATATATAATATGGTATGAATGAACAAAAATTATGCATGGAATCATAAAAAACAACCCCACTTTTATGTAAATCACTATAGTTATAAGAAATCATAAATTGAGGTATAAATCAAGATAGTAAGAATAGAACACTATTCTATCAAGGTAAACCCACAAAAACTACCTAATAATAACCTAAATAATCTTACAAAAATGATGTTACTAGATATGTTTTGGATTATAGTGTAGTAAATATTTTATTATGTTTTATTAAAATAAGTGTTTTTAGTCATTTTTATGCATGTAAGACAACTCACGTGATCGGAGTAATTTTACAAGTAACACATATTGTCTTAAACTAGCTTCCTAGAGCCAAACATGAAATTCTTTGAGTCAAATAAGAAGATATAAATATTTTTTAATATGAAAGTTAAATAAAATGTTCCACTAATTCATATGTATTTTCAATGGAATAAAATCCCTTGGAGAAACAATAGAGAACACAATATTTTTGGAATATTTCTAAGATCACTACATATGAAATGGAATCCGAAGATATTTTTTATAGTTAAAAGTAATGATTTCCAAGAATCCCCATTGGATGAACTCATTGGGTAACTTCTTCAATATGAACATGAATTGAGAATATTTCAGAATAATGGTCTTCAAGAAATAGTTTTCTTTCATTCAAATCATATAAAATATTATTTCAAACACTTATAAATATTAGGCATAGGAATGTGGAAAATGGTAATTTGTGATCATAAGAGAAGTTATGTATAATTTGATGAGGTGAAAGTATGAGTTCGTTAAGATACTAAGTAAATATAAAAATAATGATTAGAAAGAAAATAAAGGTACTAAATATGGACTAAATATATCCTGTTATGAATGTGTAAAGAAGGGACCCATAAAACGTGATTTTCCACTGTTAAAGAAAAAATGGAGCGATGTAAAATAGAGAAAATAATTGAAACATCCATATTATACTAGATGGATATTTACTGCACAATCCAATTCATGAGATCAATCTATAGTTTTAAAGGAACCTACCAACCTATTTTTGATGTAATAAAATACTAATGATATATGTAATAAATCTAATTATAGTTATTGTTATGATAGTGACTATAATGGCTTTGATGAGTCCTATGAAAAAAATGAAAAACATAAAATAAATATTTTAAGAGTTATTAATTTTAATAAATAATTAAAAGAAAAAATAAGAGTATTATCAAGGAATATAATTATATCAACTAAAATAATGATGCTATCAAGAAAGAAATAATAAATTATTCTTCATGTTCTGAAGGTAATATATATAATGATTTTGTGTCTATTGATATGGAAATTGATAATCATAGTAAGGATGTTTCTAGACTAAAATAAAAATCATATAATTTTGTTCATATGATGGAATAATATGAATAGATAGTGGCTATAATGAAACTAAATAAAGATAAATGTGGATTTAATTATAATCTACATACTACTATGTTATACACAATTAATGTTTTAAAATTTTCGATGGTAAAAGTGTCTTATGTTAAAAGATTAAAATGTATAATGTAAGTATATTACGCTATTTAATGTTCTCTTAGATTCTATCAATATCATGGATATACTAGAGAATTATATCAAATCATTTATCTTCTATAGTAACTTATAATAAATTTTTTAAATATATTTTGGTGCCTAGTAATTCTATTTCTAACCAAGTTGAACCCAAAATAAAATAGGTAACAAAAATCCCTTATTCATTTGTATTTTTAAGATCACTCCCTTAATAATATCAAGGACACATTATATATATACAACATCGATTCCCTCTAAATTTCTAGTGACCTATCAAATTTAATCTCTTATACTATATATGATAGAGGTTCTATAATTGCGGGAGATAAGTCTAAAGGTTGTGTTAAAGGTTTCAGAAAAGTTGGTGTTTCTAATATTGTTTCCATTTCTAATTTTTTATACAATCGTGTTTAGAAACATAACTTATTTATTTTTAAAAAATTATGTGATGATGTAAATTATGTTAAATTTGAATATGAAAAATGAATAGTTTTTTAAAATGAAAATTTCATATTATTCTAAGAGAAATGATAATATTTACTCTATTAATTTCTTTGGATTATATAAAAAAATGTTAAGTATCTCAATTCTAAATAAGTAAATGATGTTATCTAGAATAAAATACATATAAATCCTAATTTATTAATGCTAAAAAAATTATCTATACTTGTAAAAGTTATAGGTTTACCAAATTTAACATTATAAAAATATGTTTTCGATTAATTAAGCCTAAAAACTAAGTAGTATAAAAAATACTTAAAATATAATAATCAGGTTTCAATATATATAAATCATAAAATACTACATATTATTTTGTTTTTTCCATTTAAAATTTCTATTTTACGTGACAAGAAATTTCTTATTCTTATTTTTAATGATTTCATAGAATTTAAATGGGTTTATTTTATCTCTCAGAATGATGAAAATTTCAATATTTATTTCCTTTTGTATGCTAGTTAAAAATTTTAATGGTTGTTCTATTGTTTAAATTAGAAGTGATAATAGGGGTTAATGTTTCAATTTTAGCTTTGTAAAAATTTTAGATGAGAATGGTTATGATCACAATTACTCAACTTCTAAAACACTAAAACAACATAGTGTTATAGAATGGAAAAATAGAACTACTTCAAAAATGGATCAAACCTTTATTAATGAATATAGGTTAACTAAGTATTTTTTGGAATAATATACTTATTAGACTTTATATATCCTGAAGGGAGTTTATGTTAGAAATTTTATGAATAAATATCCCTCTAAATTGTGTAATGGTAGAAAATAAATGTTTGGTTATATGAAAGTTTTTGGTTGTAATGTTTTTATATTGAAAATGAATGATGACTAAGATAAGATTGATTATAAAGGTGATAAAGGTTTAATTATATGTTATTATCATAAAAATAAATCTTATAGATATTATAATAAGAAGATTATGATTTTTGAAGAATATGTTTAAATAAAGCTTCATTAATCTTTAGAGGTTCAGTTTTTTTTTGAAAATATAGAAAGTGATTTCATGGATTTGATTTTTAGAAATTAAAAACCAAAAATTTATATATATTTTTAAAGGATAGAATGAGATATATAAATTTTATCTTAGATCACAGAGGATTCATAATGATCAACTCATTGATAATGTGATTAATATAGTTAGTTCTGGAATGAAAAATAGAAGATCTACTTTAAATATCTTTTTAAATTATAGTTTTTTATCATTGTGTGAATTAATATGTTTTAGATTCCTTGAATGATAATAATTTTATTACTGATATATAAGAAAATAATAATTGGTTTTCTATAAATACTTTTGGGACTTTAGTTGAACCGTGGTTAGATAAGAATGTTCTCAGAACTAAATGGGGTTTTAAAAACAAAATGGATAAATCTGTTAAACTTTTTAGGAATAAATATATTCTTGTTTATCAATATTATTTTCATAAATAATATATATATTTTGATGAATGTTTTATGAAAATTTCTCTTGTTTAATATATTATCATTTTATTATCGTTTTCTCCCTTTTAATGTTATTTGTAATTTTGAATAGATATTAAATTTGTTTTTTAAATGGTGCTATTTTTGAAGTAATATATTCTTCTCAACACCCTAGTTTTTAAAATTAAAATGATCGTACTCATTTTTTTCAAATATGAAATTATTTGTATTTTGATAAACAATAACATAATTCATGGAAGGATATTTTTAAAAAAAATTATTTTCCTAAATCTAATTTTCATTATTGTTTATTTATCAAGGTAATTTAAAATTATATTTTGATTGTTATTTTTATATTGAAGATATTTTTTGGGGGACACAAATGGATTTATTTTCATAATATGTTATAATTTTACATCTCGTGAATTTGATAAGTGTCTTATGGGTGGAATTAAATTATATTTATGTCTCCAAATTGATCTAATAAATTATTGTATATTCAAAAATCTATCTAAATATTATAAATATTTAGTTAATAGTTTTTAAATTTATTCTTATAACATCATTAAAACCCCCATATTTATTAGTTGTAAATTAGATGTAGATGTTTTTGGAAAATATATTGATTTTAAATTATTTGGAGTCACGGTTTTTTTTCATTTATCTATTTATATACCACATATAATTTTGAGTTATTTATATTTTCTAAACATCAATATAGACCTAAGTAATATCAATTATGGTATGTTAAATGTATTATTAGACTTTTTAAACAAAAAATTAATTCAAAATTATTTTATTATAGAAACAAAATTATTTGTAATTTATTATCTGACTGAACTTTGATTTTTAAGGTTGCAAACTTGATAAAAGATTCACCTTAGGTATACATCATTTTCTCGGTAAGAATTTGTTTTCATGGAGTTTAATAAGACAACATTTTTTTGTTCTATCTATGCATGTGAGTTAATATATTTATGATTTATCCCGTTTTCTCAATCATTATGGATTAATCAAATATTATCTAATTATGTTTTTCTTGTAAAAATTTATATTTATTTGGATAATTTTTTGGCTATTTTTATTTCAAAATACCCTTTAAAAAAATCATGAACTATATATACTAAGATGAGACTTTATTTTGTTAATGATTGTATTAAAAAAGGATATTTTATTTTGGAATATGTTCCAACTAAAAACCAACTTATGGATACCTTTACTTATCCATATGTTTTTATATATTTGAGAAAATAAAATTTGAACTTGGAATGTCTGAAACTTTTCTCAAGAAAATATTTTAATCAAATTTTATTGATGGGGTAGATTTAATTTTAAAATTTAAAACATTTCTATATTTCATTTTGATAAATTTCTAAATGGGGGTGAGTTTTTGGAACACATTATTCATTTTGAAATTCCAAAAACTGTATAGTTTCTTAGAAGGGAGAGTTTGTTTTCATATTTTAGAGTAATTATATTTTATTATTTAAATATTAAAATTGTCTCATAATATTTTATAATTATTTTTAGAACAATATTTTTAATAATTTTTTAATTTCTCTAAGTATTTTTTTTAATTATATTTTATAAATAATGGTTTTAATTTTATATTTATTATTTTATTTAGTTTTTAAATATATTATTTTTCTATAAAAAAATATTCATATTAGTATATATTTTCTTATTTTATTTCTTACACTAACATATGTTTCAAAACATATTCTTTCACATTATATAGTTTTTTAAATTCAGTCTATACATTTACAAAAAAACATTACCCTAACATGAGCATAGTTGTGCCTCTACAAAGCCTATAAAAATTGTTTATTACCTATACATGATCATGTTCGTTACCCATACCTAACTACTTTATACTTTTATGTGAGCCTTTATAAAATATTTATAACCTTACATTTAACTTATTAGACCTTGTGAATGGTATAAAAACTCATTTATACCATTACACAACATTGAGTTACCCTTATACATGTCACTAGTTACCCTTATATGAGTTACCTGATACCATTACACAACTCACTTTTATACCTTTATGCACTCAACTTGTATACCATTACACAATTTTCTTTACCCTTAATAAAGCTACACTCTTTATATCCTACCTTTTTGTAGGTAATAGAAAATTACTTTAACCTTTATGCAGGATCATTGGAACCCTAACACAATATTTTTTTTACCCTTACCCAAATTTATTTTACCTTTACACATTCCATAGAAAACATATTTTACCCTTATATAAACAATATTAAATATGGATTACAATTATACATGAAATAAAAAAATACAAATATGAAACATATGAAAAACATATTTTACCATTATGTGTGCCTCATAAACGATCCTTTATTGAATACACTTTTCCAGGATACTATGTTTTTTCATTATTCTTGATATTGAGTTATGTTGTAAGTTTTGAATACTCTTTTAAATTATTATAATCAATATACATATTCATGTTAATTATATATATTCTGTGGAAAATGTTTTTATAATTTATTTACCATATTTACAGGGATATCTACAGTGTCCTTTACTTATTAATGGACTTTCATCATGAAACTAAAAAATTCTGATTTTTTATTATTTTGAGTTATTTTATTGGTTTTTAATGTTTTTAAATTCATATTAGATGATAAAATACAAATTAAAACATATTTATATTTATTGATACCCTATTATTTATTTATGAATTTCTTCATTTATACCTAAATTTATTTTATGGATTTTTAAATTTTAAAATTTAAATAATGTATTTATTCTGTTATCATGGGAATTGCATTAGCCTATTGTTTTATAAGTGTTTCACTATTAGATTATTTATTTAATATTAGTTTACACAGGTATTAATTGGATAGAATTTTATATGATAATTTAGATATAATATTTCAATAGTAATATCTATCAATATTTAATAATTTACTAACTGTATTCCTTAAATTCATTTTTTTAATTGCCAAAATTATGGCTCAATTTTGTTAAGTTCATTTTAATTTAACAGTTATTTGTAGTGCTTCAATACATTTTGTAACATACCAGATAAATGATTCATTTTTGAGAGAATTCTCATTTTCATGTTAAACTATTAAAATACTTAATGTGGTGTGATGTTATGATAATGTTGTCCATGTTTTTGATCATATGCCAACATTTCTATAATCTATTGGTTGATATCTCAAGTACTGAAATAAATATTCCTTGACTTATAGTACCTTAATGAGAACCATCAATACAATAATCAAGAACTATTACCTATACTTCACTTGTTTATCGATTATATATTTAATTTTGGTGTCTTATGTCTATAACACGTCTTCCCACCTCACACACATGCACTCACATTCTATTTATGATTTTACCTGCAAAACAATTTCCATTCTTCAGGTTTGGATTCCCATATTCTAAATTCAGAATATTTTATGTTTTGAATCTTATTTTCTATTTCCAATATTATAAAAGGATTATTAATCCCTTTAATATAGTATGGCCTGTTGGTTATACATGCACTTTAAAATTTATATTTTAATTGGGTGATGATTTCCCTTCAAGAATCATTATAGTGTCTAACATTTATTACACTAAGAAAAGAGGTAGGAGTGGATTAGAACCTCATTAAACCAAAGTATAATTAATATAAATGTATTATTTTTATTTTTTTTCTATTTATATTTAGATTTTATATTTAATTTTTTTAATTAATTTAGATTTTTAATCAATCTCATAAAATTTTAAAGTTGGTTGTTCACCCCCAAAGGCCATATGAAATTTCTTTATCTAATCTAGAACTATCTATCATTAAATGTTATTTAATTCCTAAATAATAAAATTTTATTAGTTATTTACTTCAATAAGATCCTTTTTCAAGTACATTTCAATACCATTATCCCTTTTTGGTCTATTATGACCATATTTTCTTTATTTATTTAACATGTTATGTTTACATCAGAAGATTTAAGGACATTTTTTAATAATCCCAAAACAACTTATTTAGAATGACCATGTAAATATAGGTAATTATTACTTTATCTATAGATTAATTATTAAATTATTATAAATTTTATACATTAAATAAATGTAAATTACCATCTGTAAAATATGTGCATGAAAAACAAATCCCATCACTTTATTGAGGTGCAGTCGAAACGTATACACAAACAACATTATAATTTTTTAGTAGATAATATAATATAATTATATAATGATAATAATATAACAATTATCATGTATAGTTATTATATATATCATAGTAAACATAATTTTTTATGTGGTTATGAAAAGTGAAATAGATCAATTCATGTAGGTGGTCATATATATGTACTTCCGAACAAGGTTTTCATTTGAGATAGGATGAAAATGGTGAAAAAATACTATTATTAAATAATTTTATGAGATTTTAGTATATGTATGATACTTATTTTATTTTTTTAACATGTTTAAATAATATTTTAAGTGGTTATTAGAAGAAAACAACATTAAATAGGGTTTTATGTGCTTATACCTTATCCATATATTACCTCTTTGGCTTACACTTTATTCATGGTTGGTATTTTATTTTGGTGATACTATGAAATCATGGTTGTGGGGGATATTTTTAGGGGATAATTGGTCATTAATTTATTTAAAAATATTACTAAAATGGTGAGATGAATAGAGAATAGTAGGTTTCCTTTTATAAGTGAGAAGAGGGGGCACTCTTGGAATTATATAAATTATTAAATCAATATAAATAATTTTCATCCACTACATAAAAAACATGGTTTAGCGGCGGTTTTGTGGCGGCGGTTCACAAAACCGCCGCTAAACCTTTTTTGGTGAAGGTTTCGCGGCAGTTTTTAATAAAACGCTGTGAAACCCAAATTATTTTACACAAACGCCGACCCTTTCCCCCTTCCCCTTCGCGATACCTAACCCTCACGACTCCGCACCCCCACGCTGCCAGCGACTCCCCACCCCCCGCGCTGCCGGCGACTCCCCACCCCCCACGCTGCCGGTGACTCCCCACCCCCCGCGCTACCGGCGACTCCTCACCCCCACGCTCTCCGGTGAAACCCGCACCCCCCGGTGCCCCCCTCGACCACGGGCGACCCCCTTGACCACCGACGACCCTCGCGCCCCCCCCATGCCCTTGGATAATCTAGGTCCTACTATTATGATTCTCAATTTTATTTTTCTTATCTATATGAAATTTTTATGAACACTTTTATGTGTATTTTTATACTTTGATTATACATTGTTTATGTTGTGGAAATGAAGGTATTTAATGATGGTCGTTGATGACAATATGGAAGAGGAGTCTTAAGTGGGGCTGACTTTCACAAAAAACTGCATTGGAAAGAGAAATACAAGGGAGTCAATATAGACAACATCTTAGGCTTGTGGTTCCTCTTCATTCTCTAGAACTTTTTATTGCACTTTAATTTCTATTGGATTTACATCAATCAAAGATTAATGAACTTTTATATACATATTTTTACATTTCAGTAAATGTTTTGTAGTTTTATTGAATTGGTTTCATTCATAAATGTCTAAAAATTTCTTGTAAAAAATGGCCTGATAACTTTTATAACTTTATATGATCGCATGTTTTTGTGGATGTTGTGAATCAGGTGGGATTTGATATCAATATTTCTACTATCCTTGAGTGGCTGTTTGTTCGTCTATAGTTTAATTTTAAGATAGGATTGAGGAAGGAGGCATCTTTATGAAGACCTATAGTGTGATCAAGGGTTATTTTTAGTATCACTTCATGACATCTAATTGGGATACTAGTATTTTTTTCAATTCTATTCAGTTTTTAAGAAGTTCCATCGACTGGGGTGGTTATTATATCACGTGCAATCACACGGGGGTTGATGCTAGTTTTTTTTTAAATTATGTAAAGGAAATATCCATATATTGGTCTTCAAAGACCAAAAATCCAAAAATCCTTCATTTTTATGAAATATTATAAGAAAAAAGATTCACCCACCTCTCAGGGGGAGCCTCAAGACGGAAAAATATGGCCTACATCTACTCTTTCCAAAATATAGTAGATTATAGAAAATTGATGAGGTGTTCGTCCTCCTCAATAATTCCCTGAAAAAATTAGCATGATACTGGGAAATGATGATATTTCATTAGAGAAGTTGTGAAACCATTATTTTGGACTGGTATTTGAGATAGATATAACCTTTCTATCCTTTTCGGTTTTCATTGAAGAACAAATCTCTTTATTGTTGGGTTAGTTTTTCGTCAATCTTTAGGCTCAGATCTCTAATATTAACATTTATTCTATTCCTCCTATATCAGGTTTGGATGCGGAAGGTTGGTTATATATGTGCTCAAACCTAATTGAGTTATCCCCACACATGTCATGTATATATAGATAATGTACAAATTAGTTGTGTATTATGTTGGGAAAAGGGATAATTGGGTTAATTTGACCTTACATGGTGGTCGGTGATTATAGATCAATAGTCGATCTCTCTATAATTCATTCGTTTCATATTATTGTCAGGATATGTAATATTTCCCTATTAGGTGTATATTTTTTCCATTTGTTTTCATATTACGTATTGTACTATTTTTTATTCTCTAAAGTAAATAACATGATAGAATGTAAATATTTAGTTTATTTTCTATTATTTTTATTATTATGAACATATTCATATATATGGTTGGGTGCATGCCTACATGTACATTATGAAGAGGCCTACCATTATAATTATTCATTCTCGTCACTTATCTTTAAAAAATGTCCTATGGTGGAAATAATTGGGTTTTGGTGGCCTAGTCTTCCACCGTGAGGAGTTCATTACTGCGTCGAGTCTCAAAAAACCATAATGGGAAATATAAACACATGGGTCATCAAAATAATGAAATATCTAAAAAATTATTTCAATTATGACAAATATACATTCCACCTTATCAACAACTACATGACTTAAATATTTCAAAATACCACATATATTCCTAGGATGTAGACATTGTTTTTGGGAGAGGCAGATAGATAGAGAAGGGGAAGGGGACTAAATTATATGGTTAGGAAGAAGTATATGTAACCAACACATCAAAAAGGTGATGCTAATGTCAAATAGGACATGATTTGATTATAAACTACTTGCATCAATCTTGAACAAATTCCTCTACAACATCATTCATGGCCATGGTTGGGGTCAAACATGTAGTATTATTTCCATTATGTATGACTACATTTGATGTTACCTTTACATTGTTCTTCATTTATTTTGGGATTTTTTGGTTAGATTTTGGAGATTCTTTACACTGGATCATTGTATAAATCATCTGATCTGATAATTATTTTTCACAAAACTGATATGAGATGTCCCAACATTATTATCTCATGCTGTAACATGTCATTGGGTTAGAGGTACATCACCATTTATAATTTTTAAATAGTTTTAATTAAAATTAGATTAAGTTAAGTTAATTTTTTGATTGAATTGGTTCAACTTCATAGGTAATTTTTTTGGGATAAAGGTTGGTGTTCACCACAAACAATACATAAGTGGTTGGTTATTATATAGGTGTGATGAGGGGGGCTGGTGATTTTTAGGCAATTATTCCTTGTTGGTTTTAATTGAAATGAATTATAATTTTTATAATAAAATTATATAATTAACTATAAATTGTATATAATTATGTATTTGGTGTTGTTCCTTGAGATAGGTACTAAAGATATGATTTCAGATTTAAAAAATCATAGAAAAGAGTTATAGGGTTGTTCTTAAAAAGTGAAAAAAATCGAATTGACGTGAGTAGGCCTTCTGCATTTCCCATGTGTTTATGAATTTGATGTATGTATGTGTTTTACATTCTCACCACTATAGTGATCAAACCCTTTTAAAAAATTAATTTTTTTATTAAAATAAAATTCTTATAAATGAGATTAATAATGTTTCAATGTCTAAGACAACCCTTGAATAAAAAACTGGTTCTTTATATGTTGATGGTTGAAGACATGATTATAAATGTCTGACTTGTAATACTCAAACCTAGAGAGGTGACACATCGATGAATAAAGTGAACATAGTGGCCCTCTTTATAGTTGGTTGTGTATGAAACCATTGAGAAACATCATTCCTCTTGGAGGACATCTAAGGTCAAGCCTAAACAATCACATAATGTCTCAGGTTTAAAATGCATTATGATCAGTTTCGATCACACATCAATGGGGTGTTATTTGAGGCAACATAAATGTGTGATCGATAGTGTTATGATATGTGTGTAGCCCGATATTCTTATTGCTCCTCAATGAGGTGTTGATGCTGTCTCCTATGGACCAGACTTGTTCTGTTGGTCTGAAGTGGTAAATGTGATCAATGAATCATCTTTATTATATTATGCATACTTTATGATCAATGGTTCATCTCTATTATATTATGTTTCTGTAATCTTACACTATCGTATATTTTTGTGTAGGCACATTGTGATATACATGGATAAAAGCTGGATCACATTACCGAGGAACACACCTCAATATGTTAAGGGTTTGAGTGAGTTTTTAGATTTTGCAATTTCTAATCGATCCGTTGAAGGGAGAATAAGATGTACTTGTCCTAAATGTAAATTTACAACATGGATGAAGAGGGATGAAGTTTATGACATTTAATACTGAAGCAATTCCCTGATCAATATTTGTGTTGGATTTGGCATGGAGAATCAAACAATACAGAAAGATTGAGGACTGATGTTAATCCACAGAATGTGGACCCAAGTTTGTCGCCAATGGAAAATGAAATGCAAAACCTCATAAATGATGCATTCGGCACTGCAAGACACCACTATGAGCATCAAAACATATCAGAACAACCAGAAGATGATGCTACAAATTGCAACGTGACAAGTGATGTTTTTGAGACTATAACACAAGCAGATCAAGATTGTAACATATCATTGGATCCTCCTCTTGATTCTGTGGAGCCAAATGTAAGGGAAAACTTCAGTGAGGAAAATGCGTTTCATGATTTAGTTGACGATGGAAATCAAGAGTTGTATAGTGGGTGTTTGAAATATTCAAAGCTTTCATTTCTGCTGAAGTTGTACCATATCAAATGTCTTTGTGGAATTACAAATAAGGAAATGTCTATGTTATTGGAATTGATTCGTGATGCATTTCCTGAAGCAAAAATCCCAGAATCATTTTATGAGATGAAAAAAGTTGTAAACAAGCTTGGTCTGAATTATACAAATATACATGCGTGTCCCAATGATTGTATGCTTTAATGGGGAGAGGATTTAAGTAGACAGAATTGTAAGAAATGTTCTTCTTCTAGATGGCAGTCAAAGGGTAATGTTGGAAGTATGACTGAACATAATTTCATGGAGAAGAAGAAAAGGAACACACATGGAAAAGTTTTGCGTTACTTTCCTTTGAAGCCTCGATTGCAAAGATTATTCATGTCATCAAAAACCGCCGAACACATGAAGTGACATGCTGTAGATAATAACAATGATGGGTTAATGAGACATCCACGAGATTCCCAATCGTGGAAGACATTTGATTAATTAAATCCAGATTTCTCAGCTGATTCTAGGAATGTTCGATTGGGATTGGCTGCCGATGGATTCAACCCATTTGGGACTTTGAGTATGAGTTATAGAATTTGGCCAGTTGTTTTGATCCCTTATAATCTGCCTCCGTGGATGTGTATGCAACAAACATCTTTTATCATTTCAATGATTATTCCTGGAAAAAAATGCCTGGAAATGATATTGATGTATACCTGCAGCCTTTGATTGAAGAATTGCAGGAGTTATGGAGCAACGGTGTTGAGACATTTGATGATTCTTCTAAAACAATGTTCAAAATGAATGCTGCTTTAATGTGGACCATTAGTGACTTCCCTGGGCTGGGGAATTTATCTGGTTGGAACACTTATATGGGTTTGGCTTGTCCCATTTGTAACTTTGATTTCGATCCCAAACGGCTACCTCTTAGTAGAAAATGGTTCTTCTTGTGCCATCGAATATTTCTTGATGCATCTCATAGATTTCGGCTGAACAAATCAAAATTTAATGGTTCCATTGATTGTAGACCACCTCCAAAGTTGTTAACTGGTTCTGAAATATTGACACATCTTGAAAATGTTAAAACAGAATTTGGGAAGGTTCATCATTTGATTGATAGCAGAAAACGAGTGCGAAGTGCATCGTCAAGTGAAATCAGAACGCAACAATGGAAGAAAAACAGTATATTCTTCAAACTTCCTTATTGGGAATTTAATTCTTTGCACCACAATCTTGATGTGATGCATATTGAGAAGAATGTATGTGATAATTTGATTTTCACATTACTTAATGAGCATGGAAAGTTGAATGATCATCTCAATGCTCGCAAAGAATTACAAGTAATGAACATAAAACGTGATCTCTGGCCAGATGTGAATGAAAAGTATGCTCCAGCCATTTTTTCAATGAAAAATAGGGATAAAGATACGTTCCTTCAAATTTTAAAGAATGTGAAGGTATATGATGGGTATTCGAGTAACATCTCGAGGTGTGTTGACTTGAAGAATCGTAAGTTATATGGATTGAAAAGTCATGATTCACATATTTTGTTACAACAGTTACTACCATTGTCGTTGCGTACATTATTACCTGAAAAAGTTACTACTGTTGTACTCCAATTCTGCACATTTTTTAGGAAATTATGTGAGAAATCTCTAAATCCATTTCAGCTTGAAAACCAACATGAGAGGTTTTTATTGACCCTTTGTGCAATGGAGATGATCTTTCCTCCATCGTTTTTTACTGTCATGATGCATTTAACTGTGCATTTGGTTGACGAAGCTAAATTAGGAGGCCCCGTTCATTATCGATGGATATATCCAATTGAGATGTATTTTATTTATATGTTTCCAGTTACGTAAACAATTTTTGGCATTTAAATAAATGCATAATATTATTATTTTTGTCACATATATCTTGGGAATTTGAAAGAATACATGAGAAATAAAGCTCAACCAGAAGGCTCTATTGCTGAAGGCTATTTGGCCGAGGAGTGTCTCACCTTTGTTCCAGATATTTGGATAATATTGAGACAATATTTAATCGAGTCAGACGTGTTAACGACACATCAACTCATTCTCAAATGCATCAGAAATCAAAAATATTTCCTGCTATTGGCCGATCAGTTGGGAGGACCTCATACGCAACACTAACAAAATTCGAATTATTACAGGCACATAGATATGTGCTGCTGAATAGTGAAATTGCAGATCCATTTATTGAAGAGTTGAGGATACAAACAAAGAGATGAATGAGAGGTCGAACATGAAATGAAAAAGATATAACGAAAGCTGTGAATAAAGAGTTTGTAGAATGGTTTTCACGATGTGTAAGTTTATAAATATTGTAATAAATACGAATATTAATTTGACACATACAATTTTCAAATCTATTAATTTTTTTTTTCAGATCATGAATACTGATACTCAAGCAGACTTTTCAGAAGATTTGAAGTTTCTTGCTAGAGGTCCTATAAAACAAGTTAGAAAGTTCAGCGCTTATAATGTGAATGGTTTTAGATTTCGTACAGTCGATCGAGAAGTGGGTTTGAAAACACAGAATAGTGGTATATTTACATTTGCTGAAGTGGAATAATATGGAAAGCTGCATGATATTATTGAATTAAACTACCACAGGCATTTTTCTGTTGTTTTATTCAAATGCAAATGGGTCGATATTATCAGAGGTGTTAAAATAGATTCCTTGCAATTTACTTCTGTAAAATTCTCTCGCTTGATGGATGCTGGTGATCATGAACTTCTTGATCCATATATCTTATCATCGCAGGCAAAAATGGTATATTATGTGAATGATGTTGTGGATGAAGGGTGGAGTGTAGTTACTCATGTAATACAAAGAGATTTGTATGATATGGGTGATGAAGTGGAAGATTTGACCTCTGCAATTGAATTTCATCAACAACAGGAAGCAGAATTATTTTTCCATCATGATATTGAAAATATTAGTCTAGAAAGGATGAATGAAGCGGATGAAGCAATGGAGCAGGAAACTGACATGATTGAAGGGGAAAATGATTGTATGTACAATTATTTATTCATTCAGCAACCACTTGTTTCATTTCTGTAGTCATTCATTATCATTGTTATATATATATTTTTTGTTAGTACTGGGCATCTATTATCATTTTTAATTTTTTTTTCTGCATAATTTTTTTGAAATATATATTCTGAACTTAATTTTATTTGATTAAATGACAAGAATGCCAAGGAAGAAGCGGTACACCATTCCTTCTACTTCTACGACAGATGACGATCCGTCTGTCCCCACGACATCTGAGGCAGCAGCTGCCTACATCCCTGCATCATCTCCCCCGACACCATCTCTGACACCATCAGTGGATGCCTCATTAGAGGATGAGTCATCGCCTCCCCCTATAGGAGGCTCAGCCATGGGGTAGCGACACGCCCCTTCCAGTTCATCACAGACATTCTGGAGGGTCACAGTCATAGGTACAAATTTTAATTAAATAAATTTATTGAATTTTGTTTATAGTAATTGTTTGCTCATTGCAGATGAAAATAATGCAACCGTGGAAAAACACATAAAAAGTTCTGATGTTTGGAACATGCATGGCGAGAATATAGTGGTGCCATTTGATTCTTATGGGGTCCCGACGGATGACACCACAGGTTTACTTGGTCAGATTATAGGTCAGCTGGAAGCGGAGCCCATTTCCTTGCCTATTTCATATGATGATGGGAGGCATATGCCTCCAAACTAGAAAAATGAAGTTTATGATTCTCAGATAAAGGTAATTTTATTACTTTATGGTTTAATTGAATGTCATGTTACTAATATATTCAAAATTAATTTCTGTATAAAGATATTCTTCCACTTTACCGTTGCTGATGTGATAGCATAGAAGTGGACATTGAAAAATCTTGGAAAAAAATAGAAAGATTAAAAATGGAGGTTGTGGTGTGATGTCAATGATACTTTGTTGAACTTGCAGCAGATGTATGATAAGCTACCCAGTGGGGTATCGAAAGAACATTGGAAGGTTTTTGTCGATAGACATCGTGATGAGAAGCGGATGGTATTGAAATATATATTATTATATTATCCTCATTTTACATTTATACATGTACATGAAGAGGAGATAGACATTGAATACAATACTGTTAAATTGAATTTTATTTATTTCAGGATCTCTCAAGACAAAATACTTCAAACCGGGCAAAGCAGGTCATCTCGCACACTACGGGTTCAAAAAGCTTTTCAAGAAGCCGAATGTCATTGGTAATCTTTTAATTAGTTTAAATATTTATAAGATAATATTATCTACTTAACATATTTAATTGTTGATTTATCTTTGTTTAATGCAGTCACAGAGTATAGGGCATGACACATCCCGAATAGAACTGTGGCTGGATGTTCATAAAAAAACAGATGGAAGTTTTGTTAATGAACCTGCTAGAGAAGTTGGGGTATGAAGTCAATTATTTATTATAATAACTTATTATCAGTTTTTACTGTGTTAATATATATTGATATTTGATTTATAGGTAAAAATTAAAGAAATATGGGATGCCAATCTTGGGAAATCCTACTCAGTCTCCCAGGATGACCCGGTTGGTAAAGTCCTTGGGAAGGAGCATCCTGGTAGAGTGCGCGGGATGGGTTTGGGACTTGTACCATCTGAGGTCTTTCGCATGCCATCAGGGATTTCAGCTACATCTACTCCAGCTTATAGTCATTTCATACCTGAAGATGCTCAGAGGGAGATGACTTCTCTACGAAACACAATTCACCAGCAGGGGGATCAGATATCTGGTTTGCAGAAAGAGTTGCTTGAAATACATCAGTATATGAGCAGATATGCCCCCGGTGGTAGTTCATCGGGTAGTGTTGAGCAGGTAAATCACAAAAAAATCAAAATCATTTAGTTTGAAAACTTTTATAGGTTTTATGTTTTATTATAAATATGAAAAAATATTTAATTTTCAATATAATGTTCTTACAGGTGGCAGAAGGTGGTGGAGATGAAGGTGGAGAGGGTGACAATGCAGCATCAGATGATGAGTAGTAGTATTTTTAATGTGTTGAACAAGTATGATAACGGTTGGTTTGTATATGTAACATTTATGGCACATAGTTTCCACCAAAAATTTCCATATATGTAACTCATATTTATACCATTTCTACTATATAGCAGCATTCGGGTAGCCCCATTGTGTAAGCTCGATTCATAAATGGATTGGGTGTTCTGACACGCTGGTCGGGTTGGTTTCATCTTTTATGACAAATGTTATAGAGTTTGTGAGTGTGAATCAGATAAGTGTCACATGTGCGATTAAGGTGAATCTAACCTAGTTCTCTTATGAGCAGTTGGTCTATCTCTTCTTTTCATGACTTGGACACTCCTAATTTGGGGAACATTGTGTCAGATATAGTAAAAATGTCCTTCTAGGTATTAGAAGTGATGGAAGTGTATGGAAGTGTCTCCAATCTTCTGATAATATTTATACTCTCTTAGTGTACTCTTTCTTAGCAACGAGCATGTCCCCTATCTTTATGTCATCCTCGATGCACTAAGAGAGCATCAGTTATATACCGAGCTAAATCTATCAAGTGTTATTCTTTTTTAATAAATAGGTTTTATCAATGTTTCATGCGGGATGCATGGTCTTTATTGAGGCATGGTTAGTTCTTGTGTAATACCTGAGTTCCTTTGTAGGAATGGCTTGGACAGACTTTTGGACACCAACTGTTTCCTTTGACTTGATCACTAGATGAATGTCATTCTAGGCTCAGTCAATGATCTTATGTGGATGTTTTGGTCTTTTACCAATATCTCACGTGTAAACTTGGAGTATGGACTACCTAGGGATAGTTACTTGGACTCTAACTTGATGATCTTATTTTATCCCAAACTTATCGTTGGACTCAAAGGTGATGTTTAAAGGGTAATGATTATAGTGGGATGGATCTAGGTTCCACCCTTGTTCATGCTGGGGAACGATGTATTAAATGGTTAGGTGATGGAATGACTAATAAATTTCATTGAAAGTCAGGTATGGGCTTATGTGAATGTGCTTGTGGTAAACATGGGATTTCATAGAGGAAGGAATTTTGGTTCAGGTTGTGATATGTGTATCATGCTACCTTCTATATGTATACTATTTTTTAGTTTTTTATCATCATCTGGACATGAATTCATGGTTGTAAATTGTCATTGGCCTTTTATATTTAGTTTATATTATTCATCTAATGCTTTGTCTTTCATTTATTGTTGATTTAATTATTGTATGTTGTTTCTCTATTTATTATACCGCTATCCTACACTACCAAGAAGGGGGTCGAGATCCCCATGAAACCTAGGTGATCTCTATATTCTGGTTTGATTTAATTTTCAGGGCAGTGGTGTAGTAGAACCAAAATTATTTTTTTTCTAGTTCAACATTTAGCGGCGGTTTTAACTGCCCCTAATGCCATACTTGGTGGCATTTAGCGGCGGTTAAAACCGCCGCTAAATATATTACGTTTATATTTAGCGTCGTTTTTTACCGCCACAAAATAGGCGCATCAAACGGCATAATTTTGCGGCGGTTAAAACCGCCGCGAATAAAAAAATGTGGCAGACCCATAAAACTGCCGCAAAATGGAGAGAAACCACCGGGAAATGAGGCATCTACGAGACATTTTTTAAACCACCGCGAAATAGAAAAAACCGCCGCTAAATGATTACCGACGCCAAGTTTAGCGGCGGTTTAAACTGCCGCTAAATGGGAAAAAAACCGCCGCTAAGGGCTGCGGCTGTTGTAGTGATCCTAATGTTTCTTAAAAAATATATATTTAAAACAAAGTTTGAGGATAAGTTTATTTCCACTGATACAATAACATTTTTAAAAATTTTAGTCTATTTTTTCACCCTTCTGTCTTAATTCTATTCTCTGTTAATTCATTTAATGATTATCCAAATATAAAAGTTTTTTATTCTATATGAGTAATAAAAGTTACTAAAAAATTAATTTCAATAATAAGTAGAACTATGATGACATTATAAACCTTATTATACTAAATATACCAAATTTAATATTTTATTAATTTTAAATCATTAAAACAATTGTTTAACATAATATAAAATTATAGTCAATTTATGGAATTTCAAACAGTTTTACCTTAATGAAATACAGATGAAAATGTTATTAAAATACAAACTTCTAGAACATCACTAATATGTTATATCTATCTAAAAATTCATTCACATAATAGTTCAATCCAATTTTATTACTTTTACAGTTTTTTAAAAATCCTTTTAGGATTTTTCTATTACTTCAACAACCACTGTGTTTTTTGTTTCATAAACACTTGGTGTAATTATTCCATAACTAAAAAATAAAAATAAGAAAAAATTCTAAAAACAATTTATCAACTTCAAATAAAAATTTGTAACCAAACATAAACTATATTTCTCTATGAAACAATATTAAATATATTAAAATAATGAGAGTGACATTTTGTTCATATTATTTACATAAAATCATATTAAATTCATTATCAATTTTAAGTGATGATAAATTGACATATTTTAAAAAAAATGTTTATTATTGTGACGTCTTGACCTGGGTGCCAATAAACTATTCCCCAAGCCAGTTGATCACATGCCCCTAGCATGCCTCCCCATACTCTAGAGGGTTCCAAATAGTAGAGAGGGTCAGTTATGTCAGCCATGGGGAGACTACACCCTCTTTTATCAGAATAAGTCACCAACAGAAGAAAAAAACAATAAAAAAGTGTGGAATCACATAAATAACCAGAACAATACAATGTCACTGGATAGTTAATTCATGAAATACAATAGTAAACTAAAAGGGAAAATATAATATGACAATGAATGTGTCGATTTTCTCTAATGAAACTAAATGAAAAGGCACAATGACTCCAAAGTGGGTCCAAAACCACATCTGGTTACCTCACCCATGCCCCCCCTTATTTTGTCCTACAACAACAAAGTCTGCTAAGGTGCTGATCAAGCATCCCATGTAGGGTGTGAGTATGACTCATTAGGCCACCACAAATAGTTTTTAAAACTAGTCAAAAGCGAGTGTATACAATTCTATTAAGCCACAAATATAGTGAATAAATAAACAATTATCACATTTTCATTTATTCTTTAATCATCACATTAAATCGTTCAAGAACATCATGTCTTGCACTCACATTCTCGATAATTTAAATCATTCATCAATTAAAAGGATTAACCACATCATTACCTTACTAATCCAACGATTAGTTAAACATACCAAATCCCATTAATTAACCCAATAATTAACTAAACACATAACCCATTAACTAATTCATCAATTATTTAATCAATCAACACAAATATTGTTCCAAAATTAATTATTCATAATTAATTATGCAAATAAAATC
Organism: Viscum album; assembly: GCA_963277665.1. NCBI lineage: Eukaryota > Viridiplantae > Streptophyta > Magnoliopsida > Santalales > Viscaceae > Viscum > Viscum album. The sequence goes on along the minus strand of CAUJRU010001229.1, from coordinate 11,140 downwards.
TAAACTTATCATAATTAATTATCACAATTAATTATCTTTAATCAACATCATGGAATATAATTAATTCACCATTAGTTATCTTACATAGCCAAACATTAGATAATAATTAATTTACCCTATTTAATTACCTTAACATATCCGATTAAATATCTCAATTACAATTTTACAAATCATAAAAAAATTCAAAAATCAATTATCTATTTAGTTATCCCATTAGTTCCATTATTAAATAATCAATTAATCATCAAGGAAATCCAAAAGTCAATTCCATATTCCTAATTACTCCAATTGAGGAAATAAATTATCAAGGGAAACAACAAAATCAATTATCCCACATACACATAACAAATCCATGAATATGGGAGTTCCATTTATGCCACCTACCTCGGATTTTTGACGGATATCATCCTGAAGAAAATATCCAATATCTGGGAGGAAAAAAGGCGTTAATCAAGATCCAGATCTAAATCTCTAAACCCTGAATTAAGATTAAAAGCATAATGATCTTGCACATCTAGATCTAGATCCACAATCTTAGATCTAAATCTAAACACATAGTTTTGGATCCACTGAAAAAGTAGAGATATTTTTTAAAAGATCAAGGGAATATAGATGAATAAAGAGAATAAGAAATGGGATAAAATCCACTTACGAGGAAGAGAGTGGATCATCAATATGGGCTTTAGATATCGAATAACGGTTCTAGAATCAGCTTATAATCCTTCTAAATGTCTATGAGATCACCTAGAATTCATCAAGCTCGAGTCTAGGCCAAAATAAAGGGATTTTTGGAGGTTCATTTTTTTAAACTAATTTTTGGATGATTTAGAATGGCGCACATGGTTTCTTGCGTAGGGGCGCATTGTTAGGGTAAACCATGTGACAACCATGAGGACCCCTCTATCCATGTTCACACAGTTTTCCCTAGTAAGGGCGCATGGTTTTCCAAATCAATGCAAACTGTGCGTAGTCCTCCTCCAATTAATTTTTATTAAAATCTCACCGAAACTCACCCCATGCAACAACTCCATAGAAAAGGTAATTAAATCCCTCAAGAGTACCTATAAATGCACCCGAGATGACTCCATAAAAATCTGGGATATTACAATCTCCCCACTTTATAACAACTCATCCTCGAGATTCACTCCCTAACATCACTAAGATTCCATGCCAAAATTATTGGGACATTGTGTCATCATGTCTACTTCTCATTCCCATGTTTCCTCCTGAACACTTCCATGTTTCCATTACACATGAACTATCAGCATGATCTTTCCCCAAAACACTTTCTCACTATGATCTAGTACACATATCAGATTCTCCTCAAAGGACGCATCTATCTCAAGGTCAAAGTCATCCACATATTTCATGTGAGATGGGTTAGGGGGATACCACTATAGTTGTGACACATGGAAAACATCAGGAATAACATTGAATTTATGTGAAAGGTTCAATCGGTACACCACCAGCCTGATTCTCTCTACTACCTCAAATGGTCCTACAAACCTGGGTTCAAACATACCATGCCTCTGTATCCTATGGTGACCCAACCTAGGTGAGACCAAAAAGGAAACATGGTCACCCTCTATAAACTCTTAGGTTCATCTTCATCTTTCAGAATAAAAATTCTTCTTACTCTGAGCTGTAGCCATATGTTATCATATCAACTACACCAGCTCTGACGTCTCCTGCACGAGACTTAGTCCCAATAGCTCTGAATCACCTGCCTCTATCTAGCATAGTGGTGATCTACAATGTGTACCACATAGTTCCTTATATGGTTCCATCAGTATTGTTTCCTGATACTGTTGTTGTTGGAAAACACCACTAAATCTAAATGCTTCTCCAAAGAACCACCAAAGACATGTTCACATGACCACATGATATCCTCTAACAGTTGTATGGTACACTTCTACTATCCATCTGTCTAAAGGTGGAAAGTTACACATAACAAAACTTCTGTTCCAAGAACCTTCTATAAGACCTTCCAAAACATGGTGTGAAGCAAGAATCACAATTTAAAACTATAGTCTATGGCACCCAATACAAACAAACTATCTCCCGAATATATAGTTCTCCCAACTATTCTACTATGAAGGTTTCCCTTAATGGAAAGAAATGTGCTACCTTCAACATCTGACCCACAATGACCCAAATAGATTCATTTTTCCTATGCATATTTTGATGACCGTCCAAAAAATATTTAGTTATGTCATCCCACTTCCATTCTTGAATATTCAACAGCCATAATAGACCTACAATTTGTTTATTCTATCCTTTCACCTGCTGAAAGGTGAAATTTTTTTTATGACCTATACTCTCTCGTTTTTCATACATGGCCACAAAAACTATCGTTTCATCTCACGGTACATTTTTTTCACCCTAGGATATACCACCCACTTTTAGGAGTAAAATTCTCACATGAGTTCCTCTTGCATACTTGTAGGAACAATACATCATGTACTCCTCACCTGAATCTGGTAAGGGAAAAATTGGTTCTGATTTCTAGCCCTTCTTTTACTCCTTGAAATCATTATCGCATGATTCTATCCACTCAAACTTTATCCCTTTATTTTTTAAACCCAATAGTAGTGCTACAAATCAGGAAAAGTCTTGGATGAACCTCTTGTAATATCCAGCTAATCCAAAAAACCATTGGATATCCAAAACATTCTTGGGATGCTCCCAAGAAACCATTTCCAGATCTTTCATTGGGTCTACTACAACACCTTATTCCGAGATTATGTGACCCAAAAATTATACCCTATCATTGTAAAACTGACACTTAGATATATTAGAGTATAACTGGTTCTCTCTCAGTGAACTCATGATGATGTCATGATGTTGGTAATTATCACTCAGAGTCTTGAAGTACACCAAGATGTCCTATACAAAAACAACCACAAGATGATCTAGGTATGGATAAAATATCATGTTCATCAAGAACATAAACACTACTGGAGTGTTTTTCAAACCAAACAACATTATGAAGAAGTCAAAAAATTCTATACCTGAATCTAAATGTAATTCTTAGTATATCAAAAGTCAAAACTCTCACCTGATGATATCCTAATCTCATATCGATCTTTGAGATCACAAAAGTCCCCTTGAGTAATTCAAATAGATCATTGATATGTGGAAGAGGATATCAGTTGTTCAAAATCATTTTATTCCACTTACAGTAATCGACACACAATTTTAAACCCTTTTTAGCCTTCTTTTCAAACAAGAAAGGTGATCCCAAGGAAATGTACTTGGAAAGATAAACCCTTTATCCTACAACTCCTCCAACTGCATTTTGAGCTCCAGAAGATAAGTTGGTGCCATTCAGTAAGGAGGAATGAAAACTGGCTCATCCCCAATCATGAGTTCAATACTGAATTCCTCATCTCTTCTAGATGCAAACCCTGACATGTCTTCAATAAAGGCATATCAGAATTGTTCCACAACTGGTGGAAGGATGTCTTGCCTACCACCCCCATCATCAAAAAAATACTAGAAATTGGGGTTGTGAGCTCCCCCAGTTGCAAGGTAATTGGTACTTTTATTCTTGAATTGATATCCCATTATTCATGATGAACATACTGGTCACCCTTAAGAGATAAAAAGGTCACTCTCCTATGGTAACAATCAATGTGGGCTCGGTATGAGAATAACCAGTCCATACCCATAATCAAGTCAAAGGCCGTCATATTAAGGACATAGAGAACCCAAAGAAAATGATACTCTCCAATCTCTAGTGAGAATCCCTTGCTTTAAAAAATATCTCAAAATAGTGTTCCTAATGGTTTATCAATATTCATTACTCTTTTTATGGAATCCACCACCCGTATCAAACCATTAACAAGATTTTCAGATATAATGGAATGAGAGGCGCCGGTATCAATCATAGCACTAGCTAAAGTAGAAGCTACTAGAATAGTACCTCTCACTATAGATAGACCAGCCTCACTCTCAACAAGTGTAGGTTTCACTGCATATAACTATCATACCCCTCTTCCTTTAGTGTCGTATGACTCCCCTGAGTAGAACCACTTTTTTGATATGGGAACTCATACCCTAATGCACCACATACACTATCTCTACTATGTCTGTCAGTAGAACTCATGTTTCTATACCTATATGGTGTAGAAGATACCTTTCCCACACTCTAGATCTAAGTAGAGACTCCCTCAATACCATCCTATCTTTTCTTCCTACAGAACTTATGCAGGTGCCCCATCTTGACACAAAAATGGAACTCCACTGGTGGTCAAGGATAATATGTATGATAGTGTCCCGACCTATCTCATCGGTGGAAAATATCATGAGTAAGATCCTTTGGGATGGTTCCTCGTGATTGTCCACCAATCCCTCCATTTTCTTGAATATGGTTCTCATAACAACTCTTCATTCTCTCGAAAGGAATACTCTCTGATCATCCAGTGACAACTATCTATCTAGTACTAGAAGCCTCCTTTAGGTCCCCCTCTAATATTAGAGCATGATTAACCACTTCTTAGAACTTCTTCAGCCTACAAATATTCACATAGGGCTTAATTTCACAACAAAATCCATCTTAAAATTGTTTTTTAAGAAGTCTCCTCTGCCTTCAATGCTAAAACAAAATGATATAAATATTTGAAATATTCATCATGTTGGGAGGAGAAGTGATGGCAAGAGGGGGGTGAATTTACTTTTAAAAATTAATTAACAATTTAAAATCAAAGTAAAAAGTGCAGCGGAAATAAAATAGGCAAGACACAAAATTGATAACGGAGTTCGGCTTAAACCCAAGCCTACGTCTCCGCTCCCAACTCAACCGTTGAGAGATTTACTACCGCTTTCTTTTTAATGGTTTTAGCAAGAAACCCACTAGACTTTAAGGTTAGTCTAGAACCTATTACAGCTTGCTTTTAATGGTTATGCAAGAACCCACTTGCTTTCAATGGTTGAGCAAGAACCCACTAGCCTTCTTACAGGTGAAGGCTAGCTCACCTAAGACTCAAGCCTTTTAAAAGGGAAGGCTTGACTAACCTCTTCACACCTTGAAGGTGGTGTGAAAACCCAAATAGAAGGAAGATGAGAGAAAGAGGGGTTTGTAGGCACAAACCCAAATTGATGCTCAAAATAAATAAAACAATGAAAAACCGTAAGAGGAGAAGTCTTGGGAGCCAATGGATTGATTGGAGTTGATGAAGAGCGCTCCCAAGCTTCTATGGTGGTGCTCCTTGGATGTGGAAGAAGGTTGGAGCAAGTGAGGGTTTCTTGAGGGAATGCGCCGGAGGTTCTCCAAATGATCAAAAATGTTCTCGTGGGCTTCCGTATGTTTCGGGGGCTTCCTAGTCCTTTATTTATAGAGGGGGAACCCTCAAATGGCCTTTGGGAGGCTTCAGAGCCGTTGGAGAGGCCTTCGGAGCCGTTGGGAGTCAAGTGGACAAGCCTGGTCAAAGCCCAACGGCTAGTTTGACTGGCTCCACCGGCTGACCGGTGCTTGGCCACCGGTTGGCCGGTGCTTTGAAAAAGGGAGAGGGCTCGGGCTCAGGTACCACCGGCTGGCCGGTGAGGAGGCCACCGGTTGGCCGGTGCTGAGACAGTAGCAAACACTATTTGTCTGGGTTCCACCGGCTGGCCGGTGGTGAGACACCGGTTGGCCGGTGGTTTTGACAGAGGGATGCCTTCTGTCCAGGCCTCCATCGGCTGGCCGGTGGTCTTCCATCAGTTGGCCGGTGGACTGAAAATCAGTCCACTTTGGCTTCTTGGCCCAATTCCTTGGCAACCTTTTTCCTATCAACAAAAACACTTAAAACAAGATTAGATAAATAAGAGAGTGATTGTGATCATGAAAATTAGACCACGAGAGGTACGAGAGGTACAACAATCTCCCCCTATTTTGATGATCACAATCACCAAAACAAACAATGTAAATAAGAAATGAGAAGCATGCTTTAAAGGATAAATGGGAAAGTAAAGTAAAGCATGAGAGAAAGATTTCTCCCCCAATCAACCAAGAATTTCTCCCCCTTTGTGATTATCAAAATAGCACGGGGCATAAAACGTGATTGAGGGAAACGTTGAAAAACAAGATAGAGTTTTGAATTGAAAAATTTTGAATTGAAGATTTTTGAATTGATGATTTTGAAATAAAAATGCAAAAAGGCTTAAACGATCCTAACTCCCCCTAAATAAAAACAACAAATCACCGGGGAGAGGTTTTTAAAACCAAGACAAATTTTGGCCCGGAGAGACTCACTAAAAGGGATTTTTCAATCCACACTTGTCTAGTGACGGGTCTTCTCCTATAAAATTCATCGTTAAAGGAAAAAGTTTTGGGCCTTCCATACCGAGAATTTTTGCAATTGCACTCATAGATTAAGTGCCTGGGTTTTTTACAATAATTGCAAAATTTATATTGGGAGCTCCCCCTTACAAAAATAGTTGGAGCATGGGAAGAGGAAGCTTGCTTGGAATAGCCAAGCCCTTCGGTGGTTCTAGATATGCGTTGGGAACCAAGCAATTTGGTCAAATTTTGTTCACCTTAGGTGAACTTGGCTAGGGATTCCCTTAAATCTTTGATTGTTGATTCCATAGACTCAACATCGGGAAGGTTTTGGATCTTGAGGGACAACTCCTCCTTTTCTTTGAGAAGTTGTTCCTTTTCGGAAGAAAGTTTTTTGAAATTCTTTTTTAAAGCAACAAATTTGGAAGAAAGTTCGTGAAAACCTTCCTCCAATTGATCTCTAGCATGTTGGAGATCCTCATAAGATAAGTGATTAAAAGAATTAGAAGAACAAGAGAATGAGGAGTCGGAAGAGGTTACCTCATGAAATGCCATTAGGCATTTTTTACCGTTGTCACTTGAGGAGGAGGAGGAGGAGGATGTGGAGCTATCACTCCATGTGGCCTTGAATGCCTTCTTCTTTTCCTTTTGCTTGGCATTTTTCTTGTTGAGTGGACAATCGGGCTTGTAATGGCCTTTCTTGCCACACCCATAGCATGTTACCTCGGGCTCGGATTTTTCGTCGTGTTTTTCCTTTCGAGCCTTTCAGGATTTCTTCTTCTTGTACTTCTTCATGAATTTGTGCATTTTGCGGGCAAGATTCTCCATTTCTGAATCGCCGCTTGAAGAGGAAGACGATGAGGAGGAGGAGATTTCTTCTTGTTGAACTTTGAAGGCGATGTTCTTTGGAACTTTGATCGGTTTGCCTTCCTTTTAAGCTTGCCTCCTCATGGTGATCTCGTAGGTCATGAGGGATCCAATGAGCTCTTCGACCGGCATGTTCTTGATGTCTTTTGCTTCTTGGATTTCCGTGACTTTTGGTGCCCATGTGCTTGGTAGGATCCAAAGGATCTTCTTGACCATCGTCTCTGCAGAAACATCATCTCCAAGAGATTTTCTTCCATTGCAAACGTCAGTAAAACGTGTAAACATTTCAGTAATATTTTCAGATGGATGCATGGTAAAAGACTCAAAATCTTGACGGAACAAATCCAATCGAGTATCCTTGACTTTGTTGGTCCCCTCATGGGTAACCTCCAAAAGTTTCCAGATTTCATGTGATGAGGTGCATGTAGAAACTCGATTGAATTCATTACGATCAAGGCCGCAATGAAGAGCGTTCATGGCTTTACCATCAAGCTCGAAATTTTTAATATCGGCTTGAGTCCATTTGGATTCATCGGGAGAGGAGAGAGAATAACCATGCATGACAATTTTATAAATAGGATAACCTATACTTCTAAGAAAAGTGGTCATGCGGGTTTTCCAATAAGTATAGTCAGTTCCATCAAAAAATGGAGCACGACCCAAAGAATAGCCTTCGGGGGCGAAAGAAGATGAAGCCATCACAAAAGATCTTGAATTTGAAACCGGTTAGGGTATTACTCAAATTTTGGCTCAGATACCATGTGTTGGGTGGAGAAATGATGGAAAGAGGGGGGGTGAATTACCTTTTAAAAATTAATTAACAATTTAAAATCAAAGTAAAAAGTGCAGCGGAAATAAAATAGGCAAGACACAAAATTGATAACGGAGTTCGGCTTAAACCCAAGCCTACGTCTCCACTCCCAACTCAACCGTTGAGAGATTTACTACCGCTTGCTTTTTAATGGTTTTAACAAGAAACCCACTAGACTTTAAGGTTAGTCTAGAACCTATTACTGCTTGCTTTTAATGGTTATGCAAGAACCCACTTGCTTTCAATGGTTGAGAAAGAACCCACTAGCCTTCTTATAGGTGAAGGCTAGCTCACCTATGACTCAAGCCTTTTAAAAGGGAAGGCTTGACTAACCTCTTCACACCTTGAAGGTGGTGTGAAAACCCAAATAGAATGAAGATGAGAGAAAGAGGGGTTTGTAGGCACAAACCCAAATTGATGCTCAAAATAAATAAAACAATGAAAAACTGTAAGAGGAGAAGTCTTGGGCGCCAATGGATTGATTGGAGTTGATGAAGAGCGCTCCCAAGCTTCTATGGTGGTGCTCCTTGGATGTGGAAGAAGGTTGGAGCAAGTGAGGGTTTCTTGAGGGAATGCGCCGGAGGTTCGCCAAATGATCCAAAATGTTCCTGTGGGCTTCCGTATGTTTCCGGGGCTTCCTAGTCCTTTATTTATTGAGGGGGAACCCTCAAATGGCCTTTGGGAGGCTTCGGAGCCGTTGGAGAGGCCTTCGGAGCCGTTGGGAGTCAAGTGGACAAGCCTGGTCAAAGCCCAACGGCTAGTTTGACTGGCTCCACCGGCTGACCGGTGCTTGGCCACCGGTTGGTCGGTGCTTTGAAAAAGGGAGAGGGCTCGGGATCAGGCACCACCAGCTGGCCGGTGAGGAGGCCACCGGTTGGCCGGTGCTGAGACAGTAGCAAACACTATTTGTCTGGGTTCCACCGACTGGCCGGTGGTGGGACACCGGTTGGCTGGTGGTCTGGACAGAGGGATGCCTTCTGTACAGGCCTCCATCGGCTGGCTAGTGGTCTTCCATCCGTTGGCCGGTGGACTGAAAATCAGTCCACTTTGGCTTCTTGGCCCAATTCCTTGGCAACCTTTTGCCTATCAACAAAAACACTTAAAACAAGATTAGATAAATAAGAGAGTGATTGTGATCATGAAAATTAAACCACGAGGGGTACGAGAGGTACAACACATCATTACCCATTATGGACTTGATTCCTTAGGTCAGATTCATAAACTCTGAAGCCTACTCTTGTCTTAGTGTCTCTAGATAGAAGTTCTCCATGAACTTCTCCACAAATTCATTCAATAACATATCATCAGTTTTTCCAGATCGTACTTTAAATGTCCCACCAATGCTTCACTGACCCCCATAACATATAAGCAGCCAACATGTCCCTCCTTTCTTCTTAAGTATCCAAATGTTCAAGTACCATCTCTATGGATTCCATCTATAATTAACCTCCCTCATGTCCACCCTCTCCTGTGAAATTTAGAGGGTGATATAGTTGAAGCTCCATTTTTATCGGAGAAATGATTTTCATAACCCACCCTAGGGACTCTCTCCATGAATTTCATCAAATGAGCAAAGTTCTCTTGGAATTGCTGCCCTTACTTCTTAGCATTCGCTAAAAGTGCCTCAAGTTCCCTATCTAGATGTTCGTTCTAGGCCATACCCCTTGGTCTCCCTATCAACAAGCATCATAGTGGAATAAATCTACAAATCCAAACACAAATAATAGGTCACAAAATGCAACCTTATAACATCTACGTTATAGGAGAAGAAACACAACAAGTTTCTAAATGTCCTTCCCCATTTCTCGCCACATAGTCAACACCAAGGCCTTACCACTACCCTTAACCATCTTACTCCTAGGCCTTGGTTAAAATGGGTATGCACATTCTCATTAATTAATTCCTAAAATTAATTAATTAATTATTTAATTATTAAATCAAACCCATCTCATTATTCAGGTTTCTCATTAAATACCCATTTATTCTCAATCTGCATCATTATTTCAATCTCACACTAAAGAAAAATAGTTCAAGTCAACAACCTACTAATAACCCATTTTCCCATGACTATAAAAAATGATGCATGCAATAATAACCCTTAGTGCCTATAATGATGAATGCAGACTCAACTATTGTGCCTCTTTAATTCACAAATCAAAATTCATAAATTTTAAAAAAAAAATCACATCACACCACGTGTACATCACCAAAGGGGAAATAATATCCAAAAGAAACCAAAAAACCATCACAAAAATCCCACCCGGAGTACCCAGATATTCCCCCATACATGGTTTTTCAACTCCCAGGCAAGAGCTAATTACCAAGCGTCAACTCTTCCTAGTCTCCTTTATAACCTTCCCAAAACAATAATACGACATAAGAATAAATAAAAAAAAACCTTCCCTCGGATAACACTTTGTGATTTCCCGACCCTGGTGCCACTAAACGGTGCCCCGGGCTAGTTGGTCAGATGCCCTCAAGCGCACCTCATAGTATTCTAGAGGGTTCTAACTTGCAGTGAGGTTTTGGTATGTAAGTCATGGGTAGAATATACCCGCTTTTATCAAAATATGACACGAACGGAAGGAAACAACAATAAAAAATTGGGAAAGAATATAAATAAAAAGAACAATTCCATGTCACCTGATAGTCAAAACATGAAATACAATACTCAACTGAAAGGGAAAATATACTAGGAAAATGCAAGTGTAAAGTGTCTATAATTCATCTAAAAGTAAAGACACAAAGACACCAAAGTAGGTCCTAAACCATTTTTGGTTCTAGCACCCATGATCCATTCCAAAATAGAAACATATCCTAGGGACTTACCCTCATCATGTCCAACAATAACAATGTCCACTTGGGTGTTGATCAGGCGGCCCAAGTAGGGTGTGAGTACAACTTATTAGGCCACCACCAACGATGTCTAAAATAAGTCGAGTCAAAAAACAATGTTTGAAATTCCATGAACCAATAAATATAGAGAATAATTAAACTATTATCAAATTGTCATTTATTCGTTAATCATCACATTAAACATTGTTTCAACTCATGTCTCCAATTCAAATCATAATTCATTATTTTTTTTTCATTTGGTGTTGAACTCCATGTCAAGCATCCTAAATCCCATTCGATGTTGAACGACATGTCAAGAACCCCAAATATCATTTAGTATAGATCTTCTTGTCTAACACCCCACTTCA
>CAUJRU010001228.1:144077-181859 GCA_963277665.1 Viscum album | reverse complement strand
TGGTTCGGGTGTGGCAGCACCGGTCCACAATGGATGGAAGGATAGTAGAGTGTTCTCGTCGGCTGGGGGTGGTTGGTAAAGTTAGATCATGGAAAGGGTACCTCATCATGGATGACATGGCTGGTGAGTGATGGCCATCGTAGGAGGTCGCAATGTTCCCTATTGACTATGATGGGAGGCCACAGTGGTGAGTTGTGATGCAAAATCAGTGTCATGTTGGTGGAACGAGCAGCAGCAAGGGCATGGGGAAGGTGGTGCTATAGGAAAACCACATGGAATGTGGTACAACACCATGTCATCATGAGAGTTATTCAATTGGGGAAGACCACATGTGGTGTAGAGAATTGGCATACAGTGTGGGAGAGATTAGGGAGAGCTAGGTTTCTATAGCGAGTCTGGCTAGTTTTGTCACGACCCGCCCTCGGGTTCCGTGCTGTGACTACCCCAATCCCGCCTTCCATAGGCCAGGGGCTGGCGACTAAACCAAGGCGTAAATTCCGGTAAAAAGGGAAGGCATTGCCTTTGAAAAGTAAACAACACCACAGAGTAAGCAAGCGGAAAGTATACACTAAACAGAAGCAGAGTACAAATGGAAGTGCGGAAAAGTAAACGGGCCAGTATACAAACCCAAACTGAAAGTAAAGTACAACTCGAAAGGGAAAACAACAACTGAAAAGTAAAAGCCGCTACACCGAGCTGTCCACTGGAAATCCCACCTGAAGGGTGGGTACAGATAGCTCCTCTGCTCCACGGGTCCCGCCGTCCGCTCCGAGCACGTCCCGCCCAGTGGTCCACCTCCGGGTACCATCCCGCTCTGCAAGCCTCAGCTAAGGTCAACGTTGTCCGTCGTCTGCAACCAACACAACGTAGTGCGGGCAAAGCCCGTGCAGGGGTGAGTATAAGCTACTCAGTAGGGACCCCGAGACCCCTGAAGGTCTCTCAAATCCACAAAGGATAAACCACGAAGAAAGTTACAATCACGAAGTAACAACCGACAATGCTTAGGTATATGCCCATACATATACCTAAGTCATCAATTTCAAATACGCTCAAACCTCCGAGCCCAAGTACAACTCATTCCACACAGGAAAGTAAACGTATTCCACACAGGAAAGAAAAACGTAATCCACACAGGATTGCACAACACAATCCACACAGGAAAGCAACAGATTCAGCTCACACGGGAATACTTCTTCAAAGGACGATAAAGATGATCTATGATCCATCTAAGTCGTCGGACCCACGAAGGATCGATAGGTAACTAACCCCTGCAAAGACCCACACAGGATCGGGCCCACACAGGACCTGTAGGCGCTGGTTCACACAGGACCGTTGAGCGCAAGGACCCACACAGAATCGGATCCACACAGGATCGGGCCCACACAGGACCTGTAGCACTGATCCACGTAGGATCGCTGAGTGCTGTAGTCATCGTCTTCGAATCCACACAGGATCTCTGTACTGTGGTCGTCGCAGTCACAGTAGCAGTAGTAGCAGTAGTAGTCACAGTTACAGTCGCAGCCAGCACTAGGGTTCCCGCACACAGCAAGCTCGTTCGGAGGGTCCGCTCCACGAGCCGAGAGGCTGATAAATGAACTGTCACAAAGACCAGAGTTGATGTATCCAAAAGTTCTGTATCGTCAATAGGAACTCAACGCAACAGACGGCGCGTCGATCGGACGCCCGGTCTGAGAGTTATTGGCATTTTCGTCCCCGGGGCCCGGTTGGTTTTTAAGGCAAAACAAACCCGACCGTACTCCACCTGCGTCCAAACCTCGGGCAGAGTATGCCAAAAGATCTGTCTCACTAAGAGGAACACAACACAGTTTACGACACGTCAATCGGACGTCCGTAGCTCAAGATATGAGCGTTTCCGCTCCGAAGGCCCGGTTGGTTTCGTGAACGAACCAACCCGGCCGAACTCAAAGTAATCCGAAACCTTGAGTGAGATATACCGAAACGACCATCTCGATCCAAGGATCGCGTTGCCGCAGACGGTTCGTCAATCGGAGGGCCGTGGCTCAAGTTAAGGCCAAAAGACCGAATCTGATCCGAAACGGGGGGTCCGGGTCCGGGCCGACCCGGCGGCGCGGCGGCGCGGGGGCCGCGGCGTCCTGGCGCCCCACGGAGGCTGCACGCGGGGGGGGGGGGGGGGGGGGCAAAGCCCCCCGCTTCTTCAATTGGCGGCGCGGCTATGTCGCGCCGTTTTGTCAATCAACGACCCCCCTCCTGGGGGCCCGCTTCATGGAAAAACCGGGGGGCCTCCTGCCCCCCCCCCCCCTCAAGGAAACCGCCCCCCTCTTTATGAGGGGGGTTTTAATTGCTAGTCGGGGGATTAATTTCCCCCGGTTTATTTCCATCCGGCCGGCCAGCTGGCCGGCCGGTTTTCTCCAACGGGACCGGAAAATCCGGTCCCCTCTTCGGCTTCCGACGCCGGCGGCCCGGCCGCCGGTCTCCTCGTCCCGCCGCGGCCTGGAACCGGCCGCAGTGTTCGTCGTCCGGCGCGGTGCGACGGCACCGCGCCCCTCCGCCGCACCTTGATTCCCTTCAACGCGGCGCGACGGCGTCCCGTTCTTGATGTTTCTTCCATGGTGCGGCGCGACGGCGTCACGTAATAAGAATTGGCGAAAATCCGCGTGGTGCGGCGGCACCACGCCACCTAGATTCATCCGCAAATTTAAACACCAAGAACGGAGGAGGGGATTCGGCCGTGTTCATGCGGTCCGGCCCCCTCACGTTAAAACACAACTTAAATATTTAATCCTCACGTTAGTCATGCGAACCACGAGCAAGAATAAAATAAATTAACAATAATCAACAACCCCTACCTCGGGTATAGGATCAAAGATTTGACAACGTCCGCGGAAGACAACGTCGCGGAGGTCGGGCGTCGCGGTCGTCGTTCGTCAAATCCGTTGACGAAGAGATACGCCCGAAGAGATACGTCGTTGGCGAATCTTCGTATGCCGACGAAGAAGGTCCTAGGAGGAAGCGGCGTTCCCTCTCGTTGACACGGAAGGCGAAGAAGAGAGGCGGCGTTCTTCGTCGGAGGTTGAGCATTCTTCGTGTTCTTCGTCAGAGCTTGAAGAAGAAGAAGAAGAAGCTCTCAAAAGCTCTTAAGTTGGCTAAGAGTTCTAACCCAACAAAAAGAGAGAAGAGCCTAATTTAATCAAAAACTTAACACAAGAATTTCAAAGGTTTGAATTTCAAAAAGATTAACTCCAAAATTAAATAACCCATGTCATTTAATGAGGGGTTAAGGAAGTTTGAGGGAAGATGTAAAGTTAGGGGTTCGTGTGGGCCCCACCACACTTAATCCTCTCAAGGGAGGTTATGTGGGTGTGGGTCCCACCCCTAACTTCCTTTGAGAGAAGTTAACTAATAAGTTTAAATAAAAATATGTTAACACAATTTTTATTTAACTTATTCTAATCTCCCAAAAACTAAATCTCAACCCGAAACAAACGCAACTCCCGAAATGGTCTCTTTAAGCGAAAATTGGCACTGCGAGTTCATCGGTTCCCTCAGATTTCAATTCCGAGCACCGGATCAAATGTTAGAAATTCCCGCTCGTTCGTTCACTGAACGTACCCGAGCCAAACTTCGGAAATTGATTCTGGGCACTCCGGGCCTCGGAATCAGGTGCCGTCTGAAACCGCGCTCTTGTAAAATTCTAAAAAAAATTAAGAAAAAAATTCCCTTGAATTTTACGTGTCTTTACATTACTCCCACCTCAAGGATTTACGTCCCCGTAAAGATACATCAAAAACTAGGGAAACAAATGAGGGTACTGAGCACGCATCTGAGCCTCCCACTCCCATGTGCTCTCCTGGAGATTCCCGTGCTGCCATATGATGCGCACAAGAGGAATCGATCGCCCACGCAGGACCCGCTCCGGTCGATCCTCTATCTCCACCGGGACCTCCGTAAAAGTCGCTCCATCTTCAACGTCAAGCTCCCCATGATCAATGATGTGCGTCGGGTCGTGCATGTATCTCCTCAGTTGAGACACGTGGAAAACGTCGTGCACCCGGTGCAACTGAGGTGGTAGAGCCAGGCGATAAGCCACCTCACCAATCCTGCTGAGAATCTGGAAGGGTCCGATGAAGCACGAAGATAACTTGCCGCCTCGTCCAAATCTCTGAATACCACGTCGAGGTGAGACCCGCAAGAAGACGTGGTCGCCATCCTCGAACTCCAGTGGCCTCCGCCTCCTGTCAGCGTATGACTTCTGCCGGCTCTGAGCTGTCCTCATCCACTCCTGGATGACCTGGACCTTCTCTGTCGTGGCCTGGACCATCTCCGGTCCCACAAGTGCTGACTCACCAGGGTCTGTCCAGCACAAAGGAGATCTACAAGGTCGGCCGTACAACGCCTCGTACGGTTCCATCCCGATGGTGGAGTGGTAGTTGTTGTTGTACGCAAACTCCACCAAGGGTAGGTGGTCCTCCCAGCTACGACCAAAGTCGAGGACACATGCACGGAGCATGTCCTCGAGAGTCTGAATGGTCTTCTCCGTCTGACCATCCGTCTGAGGGTGAAAGGCTGTGCTCAGACGTAGCTGCGTCCCGAACTCCTCCTGTAACCCCTTCCAAAGCCGGGAGGTAAAGCGAGCATCTCGATCAGAGACGATAGATGATGGCACACCGTGGAGCCGCACAATCTCCTGAACGTAGAGACGTCCCAAGCTCTCCACTAAGCCCTGCTCTCTGATGGGTAAGAAGTGTGCCGACTTGGTGAGTCGGTCAACAATCACGCAGATGGAGTCGTGACCTCTGGAAGTACGTGGAAGTCCAGTCACGAAGTCCATAGAAATTCCGTCCCACTTCCACTCCGGAACCTCCAAGGGTTGTACCAAGCCTGCTGGTACCTGATGCTCTGCCTTCACCTGCTGGAAGGTGAGGCATCGAGAAACGAACTCTGCTACAACCATCTTCATGCCCGGCCACCAGTGCTATCGTCTGAGGTCCTGGTCCATCTTCGCCACTCCAGGATGTACCGCCAAAGGAGAAGTGTGAAACTCTCTCAGCACTTCCTCTCGCAAAGCGACTGGTACCATGGTACATCCTCTGAAAAGGATGTCGTGCTCTGCTCCAAAGGAGAAACCATCAGGTGCCTGTCCCGAGGATATCTGTGCACGCCGTGTCTCACAGTCAGCGTCCTCACGTTGTGCCTCCCTGACCCGCTGCAGTAGTGGAGGAGTGACTGTGAGAGACTGAAGGAAGGCTGCTCCATCTCTATCCACGGAGCATATCTGCAAAGAGGCTAGCTGCTCTGTCGCCTCCTCAAGTAGCTGAATGCCCGTCCTCCTGCTGAGGGCATCGGCTACTACGTTCCCCTTCCCAGGAGTATAGACTATCTCAAAGTCATAGTCCTGGAGGAACTCGAGCCGTCGCCACTGTCTCAGGTTGAGGTCCTTCTGCTAGAAGATATACCTGAGACTCTGATGATCAGAAAAGACTGCAAAGCACTCGCCCATCAGATAGTGTCGCCGTGTCTTCAGAGCGAAGACCACTACTGCTAACTCCAGGTCATGGGTAGCGTAGTTCTGCTCATGCGGCCTCAACTGACGTGATACATAGGCGATCACTGCCTGCTCCTGCATTAGAACACATCCGAGTCCGGTCCCTGATGCATCGCAGTAGACTACGTACCCTACTCCCTCCTCGGGCAACCTCAAGATAGGTGCGCTAGTCAATCTCTGTCTCAGCTCCTGGAAGCTCTGTTGACATCTGTCAGACCACACGAAGGGTTTCCCCTTCTTCATCAAAGCTGTGAGTGATGCCGCAACTCTAGAGAAGTCTGGCACGAATCTCCGATAGTATCCAGCTAGTCCCAAGAAACTCCGAACCTCAGTCACGCTCCTGGGTGGCTCCCAAGCTAACACAGCCTCAATCTTCGCGGGATCCACTACAACTCCCACCTCAGAGATAACGTGTCCCAAGAAGTGGACCTCACGTATCCAGAACTGGAACTTCGAGAGCTTACCATAAAGCTGGTGTTCTCGGAGTGTGTCAAGTACAACTCGCAAGTGATAGGCGTGCTCCTCCTCTGTCGTAGAGTAAATCAGAATGTCGTCGATGAAGACCGCGACAAACCGATCGAGGTATGGCTGAAAGATCCTGTTCATGAGAGCCATGAACACTGCTGGAGCATTGGTTACACCAAATGGCATAACCAAGAATTCATAGTGGCCATACCGACATCTGAAGGCTGTCTTCTTCACATCCTCGTCTCTGACTCTGAGCTGATGATATCCTGACCTGAGGTCTATCTTCGAGAACCACCGTTCTCCCTTGAGCTGATCGAAGAGGTCGTCAATCCTTGGTAGCGGATACTTGTTCCTCACTGTCACCTGGTTCAGGCGACGATAGTCAACACAAAGTCGCAAGCTCCCGTCCGCCTTCTTGGCGAACAATATCGGGGAAGCCCAGGGTGAAACACTGGGTCAGATGAACCCCTTTCCCTGCAAGTCCTCCAACTGTACCCGTAGCTCTCGAAGCTCGGAGGGGGCCATCCGATATGCTGGAGTGGATATCGGGGCTGTCCCGGGGTACAAGTCAATATAAAACTCTACCTCTCTGCGAGGAGGTAGCCCTGGAACGTCGTCGGGAAAAACGTCCGCAAACTGATCCACCACTGCAGGAAAACCAGGACTCCGCACGTCAACTGCTCCAAGGATAAGGCTAGCCAACTGATGAGTGATGGGCTGTCCTCTCCTCCGTGGAAGTCCATCCTGTGCTTCTAAGGCTCCCTTCTCGCCGGTGAAGGTGAACCTGCTCCCGTCGGTGCGTACACATCGCACCTTGCGCCTAAAACAGTCAATCAGTGCATGGACCGTGGATAGCCAATCCATGCCCAAGATGACGTCGTAAGGCTTCGACGCTGCTACAAGAAGATCCCAGCCGAAGCTCTCGCCTCCTAGAGTAAGCTCACACTGCCGGAACCAGTGTGTAATCGTCGAGTCTGCTCCCGTAGGAGTCTCTAGCCATAAGGATCGAGCCAACGGCTCTGTCAGAATCTCCGAGCTCCGAACAAGGGCAGCGACTATGAAAGAGTGACTCGCTCCAGTGTCTATAAGAACTGCAGCAAGGGTGGAGTAGACACAGATAGTACCTCGAATCATCTCGGGTGCGCCGTGGTCGTAGGCCTCTACTGCCTGGAGCTGTGCCTGTCTCTGCCCGCCAGCTCCCTGTGGTCGGGGTGGACCTCCTGGTGGTGGTGGTGGCAGAGCCTCAAAGCGTCGCCCACCACCGGCTGCTCGTCCAGCTCCTCTGCCTCGTCCGCCTTCTCCCTGCGGACCGCCACGGTCGACCCTCTGCCTCTGCCTCGGTGGTCCCTCAACCGTCTTCTACTCCTCGGCATGGCGGGTCGGGCAGTCACGAGCCATGTGGCCCTACCCGCCGCATGGGTAGCACTGTCTGCCTCTCAAAAGACTGGCTCCGCGCTGTGTGCCCCGCACTGCTGAGCCAGTGTCCTGAGATCGTCTGCCCGAAGGTCTGGTCTGTCTGGACCCCTGAGTCATCCGTCGACTGCCTGCTGCAGATGACTCTGCCATGTACCGCCCTGCGGTGGGTCGCTGTTCTGGTGTAGACTCAGCAAAGAAGCTCTCGATCAGAAGGGCCCGCTCTAGTACTCCTGTCTGAGTCGGTATACTGAGGGAGATCAGCGATGCCCTGATCTCGTGTCTCAAACCCTGCTCGAAGGTCCGGGCCCGGAAGAATGGGTCCCGTACCATGTCGGTCGAGTAGCGCGAGAGATCGGTAAATCTCGCCGAGTACTGAGCGACCGTCATGCTGCCCTGCCGCAGCTGTAGAAGCTCCTGGATACGCACCGCACGAAGGGTGGCTGGGACGAACTCCGAGCGGAAGAGGCTCTCAAAGTCCGTCCAAAGTAGAGATGCCTCATCGTGCACCTGGAGCATCAAGCTCCACCATCGTCCTGCTGCTGCGTGTAGTAGGCTCGCAGCGAGGATCACCATGAGGTCTGCTGGTGTCCTCACTAGCCTAAACACTTGAACCACTGCCTCCAGCCAGTCCTCTGCTGCCTGGGGATCCGTCTCCCCGCGAAACCTGGGCGGTCGCTAGCGCTGAAACTCATGCAGTGCGCTGAGGTGACGTGCATCATCAGCGGCTGCTGCTTGGAAGCATCGGGGGCTCGGCGGGTAGAGCTACCGCCGGTGCCACTGCTGACAAAGGGCCATGTACCGAGGCCTCGTCCCTCGGTGGGCTGTCGTCACGCTCGACTCTCGGAACCCTAGCTGGCTGCCGTCGTGGGGCCATCCTGAAAAGGAAACAGGTGCGCCACGGTCAGAACAGTATACCTGGTGAGCTGATAGAAGTAATCACAAAGAAAACTTTGAAACACACAAGCAATCAATGTTTTCGTGCATTAAGTCGGAAATCAGAAGTCGGGGTCCTGGTGTACGGATACGTCGGCCACCGCACCAACACTGGACTCCCTGGACTGATAACCACACTCAATACGCTAAACATTATTGCTTCACATAGAAAAGATCACAGTTCGCGGTAGAACCGAACTCCTCTGATACCAATTTGTCACGACCCGCCCTCGGGGTCCGTGCCGTGACTACCCCAAGCCCGCCTTCCATAGGCCAGGGGCTGGCGACTAGCACCAAGGCGTAAATTCAGGTAAAAAGGGAAGGCATTGCCTTTGAAAAGTAAACAACACCACAGAGTAATCAAGCGGAAAGTAAACACTAAACAAGAGCAGAGTACAACTGGAAGTGCGGAAAAGTAAACGGGCCAGTATACAAACCCAAACTGAAAGTAAAGTACAACTCGAAAGGGAAAACAACAACTGAAAAGTAAAAGCCGCTACACCGAGCTGTCCACTAGAAATCCCACCAGAAGGGTGGGTACAGATAGCTCCTCTGCTCCACGGGTCCCGCCGTCCGCTCCGAGCACGTCCCGCCTAGTGGTCCACCTCCGGGTACCGTTCCGCTCTGCAAGCCTCAGCTAAGGTCAACGCTGTCCGTCGTCTGCAACCAACACAACGTAGTGCGGGCAAAGCCCGTGCAGGGGTGAGTATAAGCTACTCAGTAGGGACCCTGAGACCCCTGAAGGTCTCTCAAATCCACAAAGGATAAACCACGAAGAAAGGTACAATCACGAAGTAACAACCGACACTGCTTAGGTATATGCCCATACATATACCTAAGTCATCAATTTCAAATACGCTCCAACCTCCGAGCCCAAGTACAACTCAGTCCACACAGGAAAGTAAACGTATTCCACACAGGAAATCAAAACGTAATCCACACTGGATTTCACAACACAATCCACACAGGAAATCAACAGATTCAGCTCACACAGGAATACTTCTTCAAAGGACGATAAAGATGATCTCTGATCCATCTAAGTCGTCGGACCAACGAAGGATCGATAGGTAACTAACCCCCGCAAAGACCCACACAGGATCGGGCCCACACAGGACCTGTAGGCGCTGGTTCACACAGGACCGCTGAGCGCAAGGACCCACACAGGATCGGATCCACACAGGATCGGGCCCACACAAGACCTGTAGCACTGATCCACGTAGGATCGCTGAGTGTTGTAGTCGTCGTCGTCGTATCCACACAGGATCTCTGTACTGTCGTCGTCGCAGTCACAGTAGCAGTAGTAGCAGTAGAAGTCACAATTACAGTCGCAGCCAGCACTAGGGTTCCCGCACACAGCAAGCTCGTTCGGAGGGTCCGCTCCACGAGCCGAGAGGCTGATACATCAATTGTCACAAAGACCAGAGTTGATGTATCCAAATGTTCCGTATCGTCAACAGGAACTCAACGCAACAGACGGCGCGTCGATCGGACGCCCGGTCTGAGAGTTATTGGCATTTTCGTCCCCGGGGCCCGGTTGGTTTTTAAGGCAAAACAAACCCGACCGTACTCCACCTGCGTCCAAACCTCGGGCAGAGTATGCCAAAAGATCCGTCTCACTAAGAGGAACACAACACAGTTGACGGAACGTCAATCGGACGTCCGTAGCTCAAGATATGAGCGTTTCCGCTCCGAAGGCCTGGTTGGTTTCGTGAACGAACCAACCCGGCCGAACTCAATGTAATCCAAAACCTTGAGTGCGATATACCGAAACGACCGTCTCGATCCAAGGATCGCGTTGCCACAGACGGTTCGTCAATTGGAGGTCCGCGACTCAAGTTATAGCCAAAAGACCGAATCTGATCCGAAACGGGGGGTCCGGGTCCGGGCCGACCCGGCCCGACCCCCCCTGGGTCGGCATGAACCGGGAGACCCGAACCGGCCCGACCCCCCCTGGGTCGGCCCGGCCGGGGGCGCGGCAGCGCGGGGGCCGCGGCGGCCTGGCGCCGCACGGAGGCTGCACGCGGGGGGGGGGGGGGGGCAAAGCCCCCCGCTTCTTCAATTGGCGGCGCGGCTATGCCGCGCCGTTTTGTCAATCAACGGCCCCCCTCCTGGGGGCCCGCTTCATGGAAAAACCGGGGGGCCTCCTGCCCCCCCCCCCCCAAGGAAACCGCCCCCCTCTTTATGAGGGGGGTTTTAATTGCTGGCTAGGGGATTAATTTCCCCTGGTTTATTGCCATCCGGCCGGCCAGCTGGCCGACCGGTTTTCTCCAACGGGACCGGAAAATCCGTCCCCTCTTCGGCTTCCGACGCCGGCGGCCCGGCCGCAGGTCTCCTCGTCCCGCCGCGGCCCGGAACCGGCCGCGGTGTTCGTCGTCCGGCGCGGTGCGACGGCACCGC
This sequence comes from Viscum album, assembly GCA_963277665.1. Lineage (NCBI taxonomy): Eukaryota > Viridiplantae > Streptophyta > Magnoliopsida > Santalales > Viscaceae > Viscum > Viscum album. The sequence goes on along the minus strand of CAUJRU010001228.1, from coordinate 171,121 downwards.
GCCCCTCCGCCGCACCTTGATTTCCTTCAACGCGGCGCGACGGCGTCTCATTCTTGATGTTTCTTCCATGGCACGGCGCGACGGCGTCGCGTAATAAGAATTGGCGAAAATCCGCGTGGTGCGACGACACCACGCCACCTTGATTCATCCGAAAATTTAAACACCAAGAACGGAGGAGGGGATTCGGCCGTGTTCATGCGGTCCGGCCCCCTCACGTTAAAACACAACTTAAATATTCAATCCTCACGTTAGTCTTGCGAACCACGAGCAAGAATAAAATAAATTAACAATAATCAACAACCCCTATCTCGGGTATAGGATCGAAGATTTGACAACGTCCGCGGAAGACAACGTCGCGGAGGTCGGGCATCGCGGTCGTCATTCGTCAAATCCGTTGACGAAGAGATACGCCCGAAGAGATACGTCGTTGGCGAATCTTCGTATGCCGACGAAGAAGGTCCGAGGAGGAAGCGGCATTCCCTCTCGTTGACACGGAAGACGAAGAAGAGAGGCGGTGTTCTTTGTCGGAGCTTGAGCGTTCTTCGTGTTCTTCGTCAGAGCTTGAAGAAGAAGAAGAAGAAGCTCTCAAAAGCTCTCAAGTTGGCTAAGAGTTCTAACCCAACAAAAAGAGAGAAGAGCTTAATTTAATCAAAAACTTAACACAAGAATTTCAAAGGTTTGAATTTCAAAATGATTAACTCCAAAATTAAATAACCCATGTCATTTAATGAGGGGTTAAGGAAGTTTGAGGGAAGATATAAAGTTAGGGGTTTGTGTGGGCCCCACCACACTTGATCCTCTCAAGGGAGATTAAGTGGGTGTGGGTCCCACCCCTAACTTCATTTGAGAGAAGTTAACTAATAAGTTTAAATAAAAATATGTTAACACAATTTTTATTTAACTTATTCTAATCTCCCAAAAACTAACTCTCAACCCGAAACAAACGCAACTCCCGAAAAGGTCTCTTTAAGAGAATATCGGCGCTGCGAGTTCATCGGTGCCCTCAGATTTCAATTCCGAGCACCGGATCAAAAGTTAGAAATTCCCGCTCGTTCGTTCACTGAACGTACCCGAGCCAAACTTCGGAAATTGATTCCGGGCACTCCGGGCCTCGGAATCAGGTGCCGTCTGAAACCGCGCTCTTGTAAAATTCTAAAGAAAATTAAGAAAAAAATTCCCTTGAATTTTACGGGTCTTTACAAGTTTGGTTTGGATCGGACCGAGACGGGTCATGTTGGCTATATTGGGTCATTTCAGGATGAAGGGTTTGGCCAAGTCTAGTGGGTTCGGTCGGACATGAACCGATCATAATCCATAATGTTTTCATAAAAATGGATATAACATTCAAATAGAAGGTTTTTTTAGAAGATATTTGTGGTTTTGGGACCCTTACAATAGGTTGGTCCTATAAATATTTCTCGGTGGGTTTTTATATAAGAGATGTATAAGTAGAGAGTTTTGTCATAGTTCATTCCAGGAGGGTTTAGTAAGATATATCATCCACATCACTTGGTAGTAGTCCACTCTAAAGGCTACGGCCTATATAGAGTTATGGTATACCTACATGATACATGAGCGTTCCTCTATCAAGCATGATGGGGTTTTTTTGGAATTGTTGTGAGTTATGAGCATATGGAGTTAATCCTCCATTCATTGGGAAATATCTATAAGTTATTTGGTATTATCTAATGAGGAGATCCTACGTTATGAGTTTCATAGGTAGGGCTGTTGGAATTCTCTCAAAAGGATCCCCTACATTGTGTTCAAATATATATTGGGTTACTGGTATTCTAAATAAAGGATACCCTCTCTATATGTTATGATCATTCATCAGTATATTTATCTTTAAGAGGGTCCAAAATTAGCAGGACCCATTTGCAAGATTCTCTGATTATATCATGGATCGAGAACTGTGTTCTCCAAAAATGAGGGCTATATGATCATGACCCTATGGAATATTTTTTTGATTTACTTATTTACATTTTGTATGGTTAAGAGTATATCTAGATATCCATGGAATATGTTTTATAGAGGTATTCTAGTCTAGAGTTTACTATAAAAATTTTATATATCTATAGAATACATCATATATAATTTGCGGAATGGAAATTTATGGATATTAGAGAGGTCATATGGATTTGATGTGATTCTACGAATTTAGATAGTTGTTCAACACCTACCCGTTAGGTAGGGTTTTTATGAAAATGAGTATTAGTAATATGTGTATTCTCTTTTGTAAAAACATTCATTTATGTTTATTTTATTATAGACATAATTATATTCCAGTCTCCAACTGTCATACTTTTTGGTTCTTATCGTAGTGAATGTATGAATTGTCTACATAGAGTTTTTTTTACATTTCAGTTTTTTTGCCTTGGATTTTTGTCCATGCATATGATTAGTTAGGATAATGCCACCCATTTCTTTGATATTCTTACTCATTTCTAGACACCTTTTCGTGGCCTATTGGGGGAGGGCTTGGGGTATTCATGGTATGGGCCCTTCTGGGATGGTTTGATATTGAGTGGTATCATACAAGGTCAGATCTAAATAGGGATCGGGTGTCTGTGAAGTTGTTTTGGGGTAATAGTGTTACGTGATTCAAGTTTATAATTATTCCAAGGACTCTAGTGTTAGTGTGGTTGCTGACATATTCATACACTATGATTATAGAAAAAAAATTCAACTCTATACATGAAATCACATATAACTGGATATTAATGGTACCTGCATCATATAGGAATATGTTGTATTTTACATGTTCTTATAGAGTCATCTATCTAGATATACTCACTTGAATATAGTCCATCATGTTTTTTTATCAGGATGCATCTATGTAGACTACTCATCATGATTCTACTGCATAATCACAAGTATGTCCCACATTGTGATGAGGCATCAGTATGGGGTCTTGTACCATATTTGGAACCTCCGAGTGTGATGCTTATTGTAGAACCAGCCCCCGAGTTATAGTTACTACTAGCACTCCTGGTCGAGGATGCTCGCAAGGAGTGTGAATTGCATGACTTCGAGTAACATTTTATTCCCAGGTTTTGGGGTGAGATAGTCACCCATGTAGCTATGGATTTGTTGGAGGGTGTTACATGTGTGTTTCAACATGTGAGGACTCCTTCTGACCTAATGTTGTTCTTATCCAATAGTAATCATCAGGGTTCCATGGGGCGATTGTGGAGCCCAGTGACCCAAGAACAGGGTTATGATACTCATTCTTGGTTAGAATCCATGTGGCTCTTCACGAAGGAGATAATTCCAGGTACTTTCTGATCAGTTCACATCTAGGAGCTCCAACTTCTACAATAGGGTAGTTAGACTATGGAGGAGTACTCGATAAGGATTTAAAAAACTTCATGCTACTCCACATATATGGGGTGAGACCCATTATTCATGGCTCAGACCAATGATCATGGACTAGGATGGGTGATCAAGGTTGTGATAATATCTTTTAGAACTATAACATGTTATGGGGTACATGCAAAATATTTACAATTAGAGAACTTTCTAGTGGAGAAGAAAACAATTGTTGGAGATACTAGTAGGCACCATGTAGCTGAGTGTTCGGTAGTAGATAGCCGAAAAATGTTTTAGGGACCCAATAGGGTCAAAAACATCATAAGACAATCCCAGGATACTAGTTCAATGATGTAGGGATCCCAGGGTGGCATTATTCAGCCCAAACATAAGCATTATCATGCATGTGGCACATAGGGGAATCAAAATCATGATTTACATATTTGACTTACGAATGATCAAGGGATTATTAAGGCACCATTATGGAAGAGGAATATACATGATTAGGGTGTTTTGTAGGGAGGAAGACATAGAAGTGGAGAAGGTAGATCTGTAGGAGGTGGGTTTATGGTTGACATGTCACATCAACCACCCCCTCGTGGTCCACAATAGGCATAGGGAGATGGTAGATATGGATGATGACAACTAAAAGTGATGTTGGATTATGACCTCTGTTCTCTATCGATGATTGAAGGTACGATCTATGTATTTCTCACTGTAGTTTTAGTTTTAATTGACATAGGTTCCTATAACACAACAAGTTTTTCTAAAATTTAAAATAAATTCATGGAACATTGTTTTTAGTAGATATTTATAACTAGACTTTAAACATTATTCATCCACTTCTATGTTAGGAATTTCAAGAAACTTTCATATACAATTGTGTTAAGTATGTTATTTCAAGTCTGATGATACCAACTTGTTTGTTTAGTGAATAGTATAATACCCATATGAATAGTAATATGAATAGTAAATAATCCTACTGAATATGAAATTTCATTTTTATTTTATTTTCATAAGGCATCGATAAAAGAACATCTTGGTTAATTTTTCATCATGATATACAATTATATTTCTTAATTTTTGAATAGGGTATTATTTTATATAAACATTAAATTATTAATATTTGAAATATTATTTTCAAAAAATGGACTTCATTTTTGAATTCTACACATTGATAAATGTTTAGTGTTAATTTTGTAGATTTTTCTAAAACATATGAATTTTCAATGAATAGGGAAATGTGATAAAATACCGTTTAATCAAATTATCATTAAAATAAACTATTTATGACATCATTAGTGAGGTAAAGAAACTTGGTTCAAACTCACATTCCATTATTACTATTTTAGATCACATTAACGTAAAATATTCATAATCTTGGGAAAAAATATTATAATAATGAATAAAATAATGAAAAATACCCTCTCCCCTCAACTATAAATACCAACCTCACTCCCCTCTTTTTCCCAACCCTATAAAGCCTTGATCCATGCCTAATTTCCACCCATTACTCTTTCCAAGGTTCTTACCCACGTCCTAGATCTTTTGGTCCCACCAAGAGTCTAAAAATAATCCCATAAGAAGGATCTCAAGGAGATTAGATCAAGAGGGAAACATCCTCTTTTATTTTCTTTCTTTTCATTCATTTTATGTTATTATCTTCCTTTAATATTGGATTATGTTGGAATATTTAATTAAATATCCCCACATATTATCCATATTATTTAAGAGTGGTGATATATCCCTTTTTTATCATCAAACTATTTTAATTATATTTTATGAGACACGGTTAGGCTGCTGAATTTTCATGAGAAATTTTTCATGTTTTCATTTATTTCAAGATTTTTTTCTGTTCTACTTCTTTCCACACCTACTATTAAACAAGAGTCATGAATGCTCTATAATCATTTATATTATTTATTTTCTCATGTTCATGTAAAATTCATTATCATTATTCATCTCCTATCCCACATATTCAAGGAATAAAAACATTTTCTGTGATGTGTCGAATTACCGACATCGTGGACGATGTGATTTCAATTTTCTTTAAATCATTCAAGTTTGTTAATTAAACCACTTATATGTTTGAAAAAGGATATCATATATGTATTATGTTTCACCCATGGTTATGAAATTCATTTGTATACACGGTTTTAATTTATAAAAAAATGAGGTTGTTATTTACAGAGAATCACTAAAATGATCTAAACAAACATCATTAATGATTTAACAAATGAATCATAATTATTTAATAAATCCAAATGTAAAATGGTATAATTTAGTGTAATAAAAAATTTTAAATACTATTCTATTCCAATTCTGGATTTTCACTTCCAATCGACTAGAACATCCATCATGAACCAATCCTGGGAATCTTGTAAAGAACTCACCCAAAAATAGTGCAAGGAGAAAAACACTAACAATTAATATATGAAATGATATTATGAAATGATCATAGAAGATGTTATAAACATAAATGTTTTTCCATAAAATACTAATAACTTTTTTTAACAATTATACATGATGTTTAAACAAGTATGAAGTTAGGCAAACCCGAGTTAAGGGAATTCTTAACCCAATTCTCATTCTTTGGGTTAACCTTCTACTTCTATATTTATGTTGTATTAAAAATGATCTACTATTGGAATTGTTTATATTATGTTAAATTATATATATATATAGTGTATATACATATTCCATCCACTCTATTATGTCTTTCTTCAATTACATGAATTATTTAATGGGAATTTCTTTTGAAATCCCCTTTTAAAATTCTATATTACAAAATTCAAAAGAAATGTTCTTATGCTAATATTCATGTTGTATGATTATGTTCTAGTTCATGGAAATTTTTTATGTTGATGGGTGGGACCTATATTTCCCTCTAATTCATTGGGTACATGTATGTAGGAGGTCTGTCATATGGTTACTCCATGTGTAACTGCGATGGTTACACAAATTGTAATGTATCCATGAGGGTTTCAATTAATAAGGTAGTCCCGAGGGTTACAATATTGTGTAAGTAATGACCCAATACACCTTTATGGTTATATTTTTGTTCTTACGTTTGTGGGAATATTGTGGAAATGTCATGTTTCACAATTTATGTATATATATATACATGGGATAAGTATGTCTTCTGAAAATGATATCATATTCATCGAAAAATTTCTACATTCCTTATATTATATCCCGTACTGAGATTTTGTGCTCATCTGGAGTTATTAAATATTTCTATAGGTTATAAGGATGTGTATGAAAATGAAGGAATCCATGTTTAATTTTTGAAGAATTTTCAAGAAAACATGTTTTAAGTTTTAATGTTTTATATTTTGAAAAAAAATGAAATCGGTTTTTATAATATCCACTCTGTAAAAATGTGTAATGTTATGAATGTATTATGTACGAATTATCATACACTGTAATCACTAAAATATCCTTACTGTAAAAGGAATTGTTTTCTTGAACTAATTCATGATTATGTAAATAATGTGTTTGGGTCCTTATAGTTCGTATTAAAGGATGGTTTAGATGACTTTAGGGGTTATGATGATGTTAATAAAATACCCTAAATGATTTTTACTCTATGATTAATTCAAAAATGTTATTGCATTTAAAGATCCAAATAATAAATTATCTAATGTATTTTTGTTCAGAATGGTTTTTCGTAGAAGAAACTGGGAAGCTGAAGAGGAGATGCATTGACAAAACGACATACTTCTGAATCTAAGCCCGAAATGGTTTTGATTAGAACCAAGCCGTTTGTGACAACAATGGATCACCTGATGCAGGAAATAAATGGTGGAAATATCCATGAAAGAGAATAACTAGATCTATCACAATGGAACATGATAATAGAGGATCATTTTATTATACAATACCCCCATGTTTTCAATGGATCTTATGACTTAGTATCAGCTGAAGGATGGAATAAATGCCTTTAAAAGATATTTGATGTTATGGGATTTTCAAATAATAAAAATCTATGTGTTACCATTTATCATTTTGATGGTGAAGCTAATCAGTGGTGTTCAATGGTAATGAATATCAGGGATAGAGATGATTTTTATGCTGTAGAGTGGGATGAATATAAAAGTTTTTCCCATGAAAAATATTTTCCTATGGTGGTGCGACTTAAGATAGTGAAGCAACTCCTTCAATTGAAACAGACAAAAGAATATTATGTGGCTGTTTTTGAAGAATACTCTACTCAACATGTGAGAAATGCTCCAAATCTTATTCTGGATCATTATAATAAAATCAATATTTTTACTCAGGACTGAAGCCAGGGTATCGAAAGGTTTTGGCCTCCCATGAATTCAAATGTTATAAGAAACTTGTTTGATGTGATGAGAGGAAAAAGATGGAGTTTTCTGATGATCCAGTGCATTTTAGAAACAAGGAGAATAAGAAGTCTAGATGGCATGAAATATGTAAGAATCATCCAAAAAAATCTGATGGTAAGAAAACAATGTTCTAGTTTGTGGAAAGTGTGGAAAAACGTACCCTGGGGAATGTCTTAGAAATAATTGGAAGTGTTTTAAATGTGTATTTTTGGGTATATGGCCTAATAATGAATTGAAAATGATCCTAATACTAATCCTAATAAGAAAAAAGTAAAGTGTTTTAAATTTGGTGAGATGAGTCATTAAGTGAGATCAGAATGATGTAAAGAAGCCAGATGATAAGCAGAAAGGTGTAGTGGGATCCTTTGCTACCACGTCAGCAGATATAGGGCCTTCCAATGATGTTGTATCAGGTAATTTGTTTGTTCACCCAGAGTTTTCTAAACTTATGATTGATATGTGGTCTATACATTCATTCGTCTCTGAGAATGTTTTGGTTAAATTGGATATATAAACTCGACAAATGTAACCACAACATGTTGTTAAACACTAGGGTAAATATTATAAAAAAGTGGAATTATTAGAATATTTATATTATGGTTTGTGGATAGACTTAACCTGAGAACCCTGTGGTTTTTCCTTTAGTCGAGTTTGTTGGGATTCTAGGAATGGATTGACTTTTTTTCATCATTCTAGGATTGATGTAGAGATAAACAATATGTTTTTTAGAAAGAGTTTACGTTTGTATATAATAATGAACCCATTCGCTGATAAAATATATGTATGTTGAAAAAATATTGAAAGATTGAAATGAAATTTATCATTCTCACATTGTTGGAAACAAAAGAACTATTCGTATTAATGATGTGCCCGTGGAAATTGAATTCCTTGATGTCTTTTCCGATGAGTTACCCATTTTCATACCTCATCAAGAAGTCAAATTCCCAATTAACATAGTTCTTAATGCAAATAAAATTTAAAAAACCCCATATCTTATGAATCAAATAGAAATTCATGAAATGAAAAATTAGTTTCAGGATTTTCTTGACAAAGGATTCATTCATCCTAGAACATCACAATAGGGTGCCTTAGTTTTTTTTTAAAAAACAAATATGGTTCCATGAGACTTTTCTTTGATTACAGGGCATTGAATAACATCACTATTAGAAATATGTATCCTTTTCCTCATATAGATGAATTTATTTATTAGCTTTATAGGGTTCAGTACTTTTCCAATTTTGGAAACCAATATGGATACCGTCAGATGAAGGTGATGGAGGATGAAATCCCAAAAACACCATTTCGTACTAGATATGGAAATTATTAATTTGTTGTTATGCTTTTTGTATTTACTAATACAGCTTCTGTATTCATGAACATTATGAATAGAGTTTTCATGAGTTCTTGGATTTGTTTTTTTTTTGTGTTTATTGATGACATTCTGGTATTTTCTAAAAACAAACAGGAGAATAAGAACCCTCAAAAGGTTGTTTTAAAAACCATAATTGAAAATAAATTGTATGGGAAATTCAGAACGTGTGATTTTTGGGTGAAACAAATTTATTTTCTTGGTAACATTGTAAATAAGGATGGAATAACAGTTGATCAAACTAAAAAAAAGTAGTTGATCAAAGGATGAGACCCACAAATGTTACTGAGATTCATAGTTTTCTGGGATTAGAAGGTTATTACTGACATTTTTTTAAGAACATTGCTCAGTTATCTATCCTGATATCAAAGTTAACATAGAAAGGGGTTAAATTAGTTTGGACATAAGAATGTGATGTTTGTTTTCAGGAACTGAAGATGAGATTGGTGAATGTTTCAGATTAGGCCATGTCTTCCCAAAATGGTGAGTTTGTCATCAACAATGCTAATTCGTTGAAGGGATATGGTTGTGTTTTGATGCAGAATTATCCAGTAATTTCTTATGATTAAATAAAACTAAAACCTCATGTGTTAAATTATCCAACACATGATATGGAATTGGAATCTGTGATTTTTCATGTGAAAATTTGAAGGCATCAGTTATACGGAACCAAATGTCAAATATATATTGACCATAAAAGTCTTAATTATATATTCAATCAGAATGAATTAAACATGAGACAAATAAAATTTCTTGAACTCATAATGGATTATGATTATACAATCAATTACCATCCTGAAAAATCAAATAAAGTGGTGGATGCCTTGAGTCGAAATCATCATGCATCATTAACCATGTTACATTTGGAACATGATCCCTTAATTAATGATATGATGAATTTTGGAATAGAGGTTGTTTTTGCAAGAAATACTTATGTTTTGTTTCATGTTTCAGTGTATTCAACATTGTTATACATAATTAAGTGACCGTAGAAGGAAGACAGTGAGGTATAGAAACGGTAGAATTGGTTAAAATTGGTATGTTTCAAGAACTTATCATTGATAAAGATTGTGTTTTATGATTAAGAAAATCATTGTGTGTGCCCATTGAATCTCATATGATGAAAGATTTGTTGTGTGAAACTCATATTTCTCCATTTTTAGTTCATACTAATATGTACAAAGACCATCAAGAGTATTATTGGTGGGATGGAATTAAAAATATATTGCTGATTTTATTGTGAAATTATTAACATGTCAACAGGTTAAAGCAGAGTAGTAGTTACTTAAGGGTATGCTTTTGCCTTTATCAGTTCCAGAGTGGAAAAGGTATAATGTATCTATTGTCTTTGTGGTAGGAATACCAATGACATCTAGATGTAATAATGTGATTTGGTTAACTATTGATTGGATGACCAAATCTAAACATTTTTTTCCTATTTGAGATAAATGGTCATTGGATAAACATTCTGGACTGTACCACAATTATATTGTCAGGTTACTTTGAGTTTCTATTTCCATTTTTTCTGACTGAGATCCAAGGTTCACTTGAAACTTTTGGAAGGGACATCAAAAGTTGTTGGGCACAGAATTAAATTTCAGTACAACTTTTCATCCTAAATCATTGTGGAAATCAGAACAAATGATTCAAACATTGGAGTATATTCTTCGAGCTTGTTTAATAGGCTATCGTGGAAGTTGGGATCAACATATTTATTTAGTTTAGTTTTTATATAATAATATTCTTCATTCCAGTATTTAGATGGAAACTTTTGAGGCATTGTATGGGAAGTACTGTCAGACTCCAGTGTTTTGGGATGAAGTCAGTGAAAGAATGTTGATGGGGCCATAATTAGTTGAAAAAGTGGCTGAGAAAGTGAAGATGACCCAGCATCAGATGAGGACAGCTCGAAGTAGTTAGAAAATTTATGTGGATAATAGAAGGAAAGAATTATCATTCGAGGTAGGTGACTTTTTTTCCTTAAAATCTATCCTTAGAAAATTGTGATGCATTGTGGTATGAAAGAAAAGTTAAGTATGAGATTCATTGGTTCTTTTGAAATCATGTAAAAAGATGGTCCTGTTGTATACCAAGTAGCTATGCCTCCATGTTTTAGTTAGGTACACATTATTTTTAATCTTTCGATGTTGAGAAAGTATGTGCCATATTCATCATATGTCTTGAGCCCAGAAGTAGTTCGGTTGGATGTGAAATTTTCTTATAAAGAGAAACCAGTTCAGATTCATGATCGAATGGAACAAGTATTGCAGAATAAGGTAATCCACCAGGCAAAGGTTTTCTGGAGAAAACACATCATTGATGAAGAAAAATTGGATTCTAAAAATGCTATGAGGGAAAAGTACCATTAGATTTTTATTATGTAAATTAAATTTTGAGGACCCAAATTCCAGAATGTGAGAATAATATAACAACCTAGGATTTTCTAAAAATAAATTGAAATGCATGGATCTTTTTTTATATAGATATTTATAACTATCCTTTAAACATAATTTTTCCATATCTATGTTTTGAATTTTAAGAAACTATCATCTACAATTGTGTTCAGAAATTTTTTTGGACTTTGATGAAACCAACTTGTTTTCTTGGTGAATAGTAGCATAACCTTATGAATACCTTTATGAATAGTAACAATACTCTAAGTAATAGTAAATTATATTATTATTTTATTTTATTAAGGCGTTAAGATAATAACATCTTGGTTAATTATACATCGTGATATAGAAGTAGGTATAGAATTAGAATTATTAATTTATGAATTAAGTATAATTTTATTTTAAAATTAAATTAATAAAATATTGAACTATATTTTAAAAATTAGGACTTAATTTTTTAAATATACACCTTGATAAATGGTTAGTGTGAATTTTAGGGATTTTTCTGATGCAGTTGAATTTTCGATGAATAGTGATATACGATAAGATTCTGTATAATCAAATTATTAGTAATATACACTATTTATGAAATCGTAAATGATGTAAGGACACTTGGTTCAAACTCAAATTCCATTAATACTATTTTAGTACACATGAACTAAGGCTATTCAGAATCATATGCGATATTATTATAATAATGATTAAAATAATCAAAAAATCCACCTCTCCTCCACTATAAATACCACCCCCACTCCCCTCTTCTTCCCACACTTCTCAAGCCTTGATCTGTGGATAATTTATTCCCAAGACCCCTTCTATGTCTCTTATCCATGTCCTAGAGCTTCTCGTCTCACCAATAGACAAAACCCAAAGCCCTTAACAAGGATCTCAAGGAGTAGAGGTCAAGAGGTAAACATCCTCTTTTATTTTTTTTCTTTTCTTTCATTTTTTGTTTTTCTATTCCTTTACCTTTGTCTTATGTTGGGATATTTAATTACATAGCCCCACATAATGTACATATTATTTAAGAGTAATTATATATCCCCTTTATCCCATAAAACTATTTTTATGAAATTTTAAGAGACGTCGTTAGGCTGCCGAATGTTCGTGGTAAATTTTTCAAGTTTTATTTTATATAAATATTCCTTTATTTTATTCTTATTTTTTCACCTAATATTAACCTATAAGAATGAATGCTCCAGAATATTTTATATTCTGAATGTTCTAATGTTCATTGAAAATTCTATATCATTCTTCTTCTCCTCTCCCACTTATTCATGGTATAAAAACAATGTCTGTTATATGTTGAATTACTAACATTGTGGATGATGTGATTTCAATTTTCATTAACTCTATCAAGTCTGGTAATTAAACCATTTTTATGGTTGAAAAAAGTTATTATATATTTATTTTACCTCATCCATGGTTTTGGAATTCTTTTTTATACATGGTTTTAATTTATAAAACAAAATGATGTCATTATTAACAAATAATCACTAAAATGATCTTAACGAACATCATTAATGTTTTAACTTATCAATCATCATAATTTTTAATTAAAAATTAAAAATTGTATAATTTATGTTACTGAAAATATGTAAATATTACTCTATTATTATGGAGTTTCACCTCCAATCAACAAGAAAATCCATTATGAACCAATATTGGAAATCTTGAAAAGAACTCACCCAAAAATAGTGCAAGGTGAAAAACACTAACAATTAAAGGGTGAAATGATATTATAAAATTATAATATAAGATGTTATAAACATAAAAATGTTTCTATAAAATTCTAATAACATTATTATAAGAACTATACATGAATTTTTAACAAGTTTGACGTAAGAGAAAACTGAGTTAAGGGGATTCTTACCCCAATTTTCATTATTTCTATTAACCTTATACTTCGTTATTTATGTTGTATTAAAATTGTTTGAGCTTTGTTTTTTGATTATATTATGATTAATTATGTTCATTTATAGTTTATATAAAAATTTCATCAACTTTATTATGTTTTTCTTTATTTATAGGAATAATGTTTGGGGATTTACTTTTAAAATCTTCTATTAAAATTTTGTATTAAATTATTCCAATGTAATGCTCTTATGAAATTATTCATGTATTATGATTTTTTATGGTTCATGGTAATTTTTTATGATGAAAGGTGGGACCTATATTTTCCTCCAATACAATGGGTATATTTATGTTTTAGGTCCCCCGTATAGGTACGCCATGTGTAACTGCGATGGTTAGACAAATTTCAAGGTAGTCGTAAGGGTTACAAATTATAAGGTAGTCGTGAGAGTTACAATATTATGTATGTAATTCTCCAAGATTACTTTATGGTTATATATATGTTCATAAGTTTTTGGTAATCTTTATGAAATCTCATGCTTCACAATGTAGGTATATATATATACATGTGATAAGTATGTCTTTTGAAAATGATTTCATATTCATGGACTAAATTGTTCTTTCCGTATTTTATGTCCCTTGTCGAGATTTTGTGCTCATCCCATGATTTTAAATGTTTATTTCGGTTATATGGATTTGTAGGAAAATGAATGAAGCCATGGAATTTTTTTGAAAAATGGTCAATAAATCATGTGTTATGTTTTCATGTTTTATATTTTGAAAAAAATTGAAACTATTTTTATAGTATCCACTCCATAATAATGTGTAATGTTATGAACGTAATAAGTCGTATTTCTATAAAGATCTAAACATGAAAAGATATTCAATGTAAAAGGAAGTGTTTTATTAACTAAATTCAATATTATGTATGTAATAAGGTTGGGTCCTTATAGTTCCAGACATTTGTTTCTCTCTATATACCTTATTCGGGGAACAACAATTCTGGTTGAACCCTTGAATCGACCCTTACTATTAGATACCATTATGGAATTATAATCGATGATCAAATACCAATACCTTGATAAATTAGTATTGGAGGTGATATTTGAATTTTTGATATCTTGGTAGTGGAATCGAGGCCTTATGATGTCATTTATGGTATGGACAAGTTATCTACAGTATATACTCAGATTGACTATTTCAGTCATAGATTGTGCTGTTTCTACTATGATGGGACCTTGTTTTCCTTTGATATAGAAAAAGAGACAAATTTAGTGTAGTCTGGACATACTCATAAGAGGGATCATCCAATTATTCATCATTTTTCTTTCCTCACCCTCGGTATGGTGCATGATATGATTCATTAGATTCATACAGTTCTGGTGGAGTATGTAGAAACCATTTATGAGGATGTCCCTAGTGTACATCCCCTTAGGGAAGAAGAATTTTTCATTTATCTATACCCTGGGACGATATCAATATCTATCCATGCAAATTAGATGACCCCAATTGAGCTTTGTGATCTAATGGAATAGTATGAGATCCAATAAATGAATGACTTTAAGAGACTCTCACAACCCGTCCCCCGAGGCTCCTGTCATAACTACCCCAAGCCCACCTTCCATAGGCAAGGGGATGGTGACTAGCACCAAAGGCATAAATCCCCATAAATGGGGAGGCATTTCCTTTACAAAATGTAAACTCACACACACAACTAGATTACATGAAGAAGCAAACTCTAAGTAAAGCAGGATCATGTGTGATGAGAGTACAAAGGGGCCGGAAATACAATCCCAACAGAAAGGTACATGTACAACTAAAATAAAGTACAAATGAAAAGAAAAAAAATTTGGGAGATGGAAGCAGCTCTTGGATCGTCCTCCGGGTTCCTTCCTGAAGGGTAGGTACAGATGTCCTCCTTAGCACTCTGCGTATATTGGTCCACTCTGTGTACCGTCACGCCGAGTGTCCTCCTCCAGGTACCGGCCAGTCCTCGTACACTCTACCTCGGTCAGTGGTGTCTTTCGTCTGCATCAAACACAACGAGGTGTGGGAATAGCCCATGCAGAGGTGAGTATAAAAATACTTAGTAGGGACCCCAAGACGCTCATGGTATCACAAAATCTAATGAGGATAAACCACAAAGAAAGATCTCAACAGATAAAATTTACTTAGGTATATTCCCATACTTATAACTAAGTTATCAAGTAACCCATCTCAATCATATGGAAAACAAAAAGGTCTTTGACTCAGCTCAATCCAGGATTTTTATTCACGATGCTGAAAACAGGGATGCTGGATAACTCCTCCTCTATCGAGCACAATAGTCCTGTCATGACTCCGAGGTGCCACTCACGAACAATAGACTACTGAGGTACTCCTCCTATCGAGTACCGCGGGTTTTCCACCTCACAAAGTAGTTCTCCTCCTCCATGGGTCTGCCACCTCACAAAGTAGTGCTTCTATTCCATGGTTCTTCCACCTCACAAAGTAGTTCTCCCCACTGGGCTATACAAGTCACTCCTTATCAAATCGGACAAGCAGTTATCAGGTCTCAGCTAGCTACAAGGTCACCGTAATCCATGTGATCGTCTCTGAGAGGATCCTTTCCACAAGACACTGTTATACACTACATGTGTCAATAAGACCCAAGAATAAGAATCATAAGGATCAGTCATGTCATATGGATCTCAACGCAACAGACGGCACGTCAATCAGACGCCCAGTCTGTGAGTTATGGGCTTTTTTGTCCCGGGGGCTTGGTTGTATTCGTGTATGATCCAACATGACCATAACTTAACTGTATCCAAATTCCCATTTGGTATTCTCAAAGGAAACATTTCTCAACGATATTACAAACACCTTTGATGATTCGTCAATCAGACGTCTAGTCTGAGGGTTATTGGATTTTCCGTTCCAAGGGCCATGTTGGTTTATACGCTAAACTAACCTGACCACACTCCAACAGCATCTAAACATCAGGTGGAGTATTCCAAAAGAATTTTCTCTTCAGGAGGAATCCAACGTAGTAGATGACACATAAATCGAACGTCTGGTCCTCAAGTTATAAGTGTTTCCGCTCTGAGGGCCCAGTTGGTTTCGGGTTCGAACCTACCCTTCCCTACTCAACCATTGTTTAAATATTCATTTTAATATACCAAAATGACCGTCTCGATCCAAGAAATCCTATGCAATTGACGGTGCGTAGATCAGAAGTTCGTAGCTCATGATATTTCCATTTAACAAAAAATGGTATGAAAATAGGGGGTCTGGGCCCGGTCCGACCCGGCCCAACACACCCCAAATCAGCCCGGTAGGGCACAGCCAGTCCCGGTGGGGCATAGCCCAGCCCGGTGGGGCGTGGCAGGGCGCGGCCCGGCCCGACAGGGCGCGACCCGTCTCGGCGGGCGCAGCCCGACCCGCATGGCCCACGTGGCTGGCCGTGTTGATGGCTGACTAGGGGTGTGGTGTTGCCTAGTGTGGCATGCCCTAACTTCTAATCTTGGAAGGGGTTACAACAACCATGTTCTTCAAAATGGCTGGCCCTGAAGGCTGGCCCTTGTGAAACTGAGGGACCCCCTTGAGTGCCGCCTGTTGGGGGAACCAGTGGCTGGCATAGACGGCCGCCCTTCGAGGTTTGCCACGGCGTGATGGCCCCATGCCTCACCACCACGACCCACCCCGGTTGTTGCCCTGTAGCTCCGCTGCGGTGTGATAGCGCCTCATCCCTCCTTCACGGACCGACTACGATGCGGTCTGGCCCTACTCCACACAGTACGACGGTGCCGCGCCTTTGCAGCGACCTAGAAATCAAGCACTGACGATCCGCTCAGGGTCATCTCGATGCTATCTGGTTCTTCGCAGTTCACCTCCATCGTCCACAAACAAAAAACGAGAGAGGAAGGGTAGGACTGTGTTCGTGTGGTCATATCCCTTCATCGTCAAGATGGTATCATGTGGCCAAACGAAACTCAAGAATTAATGAACGATAATGAACAATATAAAATTATGAACATAACAACCCCTACCACCTTTCGTTCGTTTCATGTCAAATCTGACGCATGGAAGACGTCAGAGTCAACGTAGTTCGTTTCTCCCGCACCATGCAACTGATCCCTGCACATTCTTCAGTGTCTCATCGAAGAAGATGGAACCTTAGTGGTGGAGCAACAAAGGAGGAAGGAGAGGGAGGGAAGGAAGGATAGAGAGTTCTCCAGTGGATTCCCCCCCATAAAAAAAGCTCATCTCTTAATTAATTAAGGGAGGAGTTACATGAATTAATTTGGGGTTGTGAAACCCCTACATTAATTAAAATAAGTTTAAAATTTAAAATAAAATAAAAAGATATTTATTTTATTTTTATTTCATGATATTAGGAAAACTAACATCCACTCCGCCCCAACTGCATTTGAGGCGATGGTCCCCTTAAGCAATTATCGGTGTTGTGAGTTCATCGGTGCCCTCATATTTCAATTCAGAGTACCGATTAAAGAGATAGAAAAACCCGCTAATTAGGTTACTGAATGTACCCATTCTAAACTTCAGAATATTATTTCGGGAGCACAAGGCCTCAGAATCATCTTCCATCAGAAGCTAAATACTTGAAAAATTCCAAAGAAATTAAGAAAAAAAATTCCCCTGAAATTTTCGGGTCCTTACAGAGACCTTGGGTTTCACCAAATGCAACCCCATTTTTTTCAAGTAGAATGATTGGGTCTTGAGGGTATGTCTGGACTACTAAACATGATTTGGGTGACCCTGAAGAACAATTATTCTCCACTTAGGATCAACATCCTCTTCAATCATTTGATTGGAGCGAGTGGGTACTCAAAAATTGAACTCATGATTGGATATCACCAATGACATGTACAAGATGAGGATGTACCGATGACAACCATCAGATTCCATCATCGAAACTATAATTAATATTGATGCGATTTGTCATTGTTAATGCCCCAATACTATTCATGGAACTCATAAACAAGATATTTCTACATTAAATACTATGGTTCATTGATATCTTCATTAATAACATCCTATTATACTCGACATCAAATGAGGTTGATACGATACACATAAGGATGGTCCTGGACACACTCCGAGTGAACTAGAATTATGGTAATATCTCAAAGTATCAGTTCTATATTCGAGATGTACATTTTTTGGGACATGTAATTTCAGAGGATGGAGTTGTATTAGATCTAGAAATGATTAAGGCGTTACATTCTTACAAGACCCCCAAATATCGTTAACAAGGTTCTCAATTTATTGGGATAATATAGGTACTATCAAAGGATTGTCCCAAAATTTTATATATTATAAACACCCTTGAAGAAATTGACATATAAGGGGAATTATTTCATATGTATAGAGATGTTCTAGATATTCAATCAGGATATGTGGTAGAGACTTATGTGTGCTACCATATTTAGACTATGATTGGAGGGTGTTAGGTGCGTAGTGTTCTGTGATGAATTTGATAATGGGATTCATTATGTAATAATGCAAGGGAATGTAGTGATTCCCAATGGTTCATGACAGTTGATAAAACATGATAAAAAAATGTGACCCATGATCTTGATCTGGTGGCCTTAGGCTTTAGATTGAATATATAGATACACTACTTGTTGGGCGAGCAGTTTATCGTCTACTCCGACCACAAGAGACTCTAGTATATCGTAACTCATATGGATGTTAAATTGAGATGTAATAGATATATATTTTTCTTCTAGATTTATTAATTTGAGATTGTCAATACTGTTGGGAAGTTTAATGTGATGGTAGAAGTTCTCACCAAGAGATAAAACATACAGTTTCTGAATGAGATTTATGAGCCATTGTCCACGTTACATATATCCTTTTTGGATGGAGATTGATCATTTTACCTCCAATCGATGGTTGTCACCCCACCAATAATATATTTGAGACAAGGAGGCACATCATGGAGATATCAACCACGAGACACAACATGGTCAGTTTTCCATAGGACATGACCCTAATAAATATTTTATATATTGGGAGAATATAATATTTTTAGAGGGAGTATAGTTGTACCATCAACATTTCCGGAGGAGGTTCTGAGGGAGTTCCACACATCCATAATGATAGTAAATATTATAATGGATAAGATTTAATATGACCTATGACATCAATTCTTGTGTTTAGGGATGAATAAGGTATTGAATGAGTTTGATTCTCGATATCTCACATTACAGCAAGTGAATGATGAGTATCAGGTTATAGAAGTCATTACCCGACCTTTTGAGGATCCATAGTTGAAGTGGGATGGGTTATTGAATGATTTTTTTGAAGTGTTTACTATGAATTTCTAAGTGTTGTGATACCATCTATGAGATCATTTACTGACTCACATATTCATCCGACTTCCTATATATCTAGGAGAAGAGTTCAATGGAGAGAATATGATACCTCTGTATAATGGTGATATATCAGATTCACTACATTCCATCGACGATCGTTTCAGATATTGATGATTGTTTCAAATCCTAGTTATGGAAGGAGCTACATTAGAAATTTTGAACTCAGTTATCCTTCAGAATGGTGTACCATCAACATATGGATGGCAAGATGAAGAGGAAAATTCAGATTCTAGAGGATATGTTTCAGGCCTGCATCTTGGCCTTTGGTTGTAGCTGGGAGGATCACCTACCACTAGTGATATTTTAGTACAATGACAGTTAACACCCCACCATTGTTATGGAACCTTTAGAGGCCATGTATGGGAGACCTAATTGTTCCCCACTTCACTAGAATGACCATAGAGAGTCATCACTCATGTGTCCAGAGTTGGTGTGAGCTACCACTATAAACGTGAAGATCATCCATGTGTGGATGAGGACTAAACAAAGATAGATGTACATGTATTCTGATAGGAAACATAGTCCTATGGAGTTCTAAGATGAGACCATGTGATTCAATGGGTATCACCTTGATGGGGATTGCATATATTTTCCCTGGGTGAAATGTTATCCCCATGATACATATGACCTTTTTAGATTCTATATAGATTTGGAGAGGTGGAATAATACCTATTTATACCCCCACAGTTCCACATGGTGAACAATGTATTCCATTTTTTGTAGCATTGGAGGTATGTGCATGATAGATAACATCTCGTTTAGTAGGGTGAGATGGATATTGATTATGGGGTGACTTTTGTAGTGTACCTAGTGGATATCAAGGACCGAAATGAGATGACCCTTCAAGGGAGGTTGATTCCATTTTTCCGCATTTCATGATAGCAAATGAATATCCAGGAGGGAACATGTGAGTGGGAGGCTTAGGTTGGTGTTCAGTTACAACATCTTTTTATTCACTATCCATTATTTTGGATTTCAGGGAAGTAAATCCTTAAGGATGGGAGAATTATTTTGAATCCTGCATTCTCTAGGTGCATTTTATAAATTAACTAACAATATTCTGAGAATAGGATCTAAGACTTTCGGTTATTATATTTCCCAGTGTTCCCGAAACAATTCATTGAAATGATTTTTGTTTTTAATAAATATTGCGGGTGATTTGTCATTAAAATTAAATAAAACATAAAATGATTTCTAGATTAGAAATCGGGGGGAACTGTTTCATTCAAGACATTTACATTAAATTAGTTGGGTCCTATAATCAACAAATGTTAGCCAGATGTAAATGTTATATTTTGGATGTATAAGTAATAAATTATTTAATAAAAATATATTATTTTGATGTACCAACTCCATTTTTCATTATATAATGTTTTTCTAGCGATCCAGTGTTATCACCTTTACTCATCAGGTTCCCTAACACAAAGTGAAGAACATTATATCAATGGAGATAATGGATCTGAGATTGGAACATGGATCAATGATCGATGGATTTATGAAGGATGACAATGTGGCATTACCCAACATCAATGACCACTCCAAACTCCTGGTAGGGTGTTGTTTCATTGTGATTGGTTTGCCATTATTAAATTCAACTATGAATGTGGACTGAAGAATGAACAAGTAGATCAATAGTTTTATCAGATGTAGGATGGTTGTTATGCTTGTTTGGTTTTAATGGCATGATTGATCGGTGTGTTGCTTCATTATTTATTAAACTTCTATGAAAGAAGTATCGAGGCTGACATGAAAAAAGGATATGATCTATTCTTTTGGGTGATTTGGGCTTCACTTTTTCCCCAATTCTTCATGATTTTTTGATATTATGAGTGGAAGGTTTCATTCCCTTCGATTCATGGATGATCAACCCGCGACCAAAGATATGACACAACAACAACAACACGGTGGTGCGATGATGAAGTAATTGAAAGAGTAATTCATGATAATGGCACATTGTATTGTAAGGAATCTATATAAGATGGAGACTCCAGCCAGTTTAGTTGAGGTGGTGTTGGTCCATGGTGGTTATCGAGTTGATAGGATGAGATCAATACTGGGGTAGAACGAATAGGCTGAGAGTGGTATGGGGGTTGGGTCGGGGTAGTAGAGTGTGGGCAACAGTAGGAGGCTATGACATTGAATTGGGTCTGTGGTAGGAGTCCATAAAGGTGAGGTGGAATGCGGCTTAATGATGCATCTGAGAAACATGTGATTGTGAGGTTGTGGGGCATGCAGTGTGTTGCTCTTTTAACATGGTGCGTGACTGAACATTACGTCAGCACAGGAGGCACACGCTTAGGGAGGACTGTGTGTGGCATGGTAAACATGCCCATAACATGGGCCTGACTAGGGGGAGTCTGGTCACTCATGTTTCCCTATGGGGCATGCCAGTTTGGGTTGGAGTATATTGGGCAGTTTTAGGTTAGTAAGACCAGGTCGATGAGGGATGTCGGGTCATGCAAGCTCTAGTGGATTGGTTCAGACCCAGACCAGACCTGACTAATAATTTATTACATAAAACGGATGTAAACATATAGAAGAATGTCCTTTTGAGGATTTTCTATGGTGTTGGTCCACTTGATATGGGGTGGTATTTTTTATATATCATGGTGGGTTTTTTTCATGACTAGTATACATAGATTGTTCCCCATTGGTTCGTTCCTTGAGGTTTTAGTATGGTATTTTTTCTACATCACTAGAAAGTAGTCCTCTCTATAAGCCATTTTTCTGATAGAGTTATGGTATCCCTCCATGGGATTATAGCACTCCTCTATCAACCCAAATGGATTTTGGGGGGGAATTGATGTGACCTTCGAGAATAGGGTGATAGTCCTAGATTTAGAGGTTTGTATTGATAGATTTGTTAGAATTCTCTTATAACGATCCCCTATGTTATGTATCACAATAGTAGGGTTACTGTTATTCTCTAAGAATGATCCAAATCTTTTTAAGATAATGAAAATTAGTTTTTTTTGGCATTTTTAGGAAGGATCACATCTTTGTATATTGTGGTCATTGAATATTAGATTTCATTTTTGGTGGGGCCCAAATAATAATGACCACTAATGAGAGTCTCTTTTTATATCATGTATCGAGAAGTGAGTTCTCTTATAATGAGAGCGCCTTGAGTAGAAACCTATGGAATTGATTGTTTGTGACTTACCTCTTTAATTTGTGGCTGGTTACGACTATATATATATCCTTGGTATATGAGTTATAGTTGTATACATATGTAGAGATGAATTTATTAATGATTTTTATTTTTTTTATTCATCATATATTAGTTATTGGTATTACTATTAGGTTTTGGTGTGTCCTACTGAGTATTCTTTTACCCACCCCTACACAGACTTGGAAAACACTTGAAATGTCGTGTGCAGAAGATAGATGCTTTGAATAAGTCATAGGTTGACCTAGTCTAGGTGGTTATAAGAGATTTAATATAGACGTTGAATGAATCTACAACATCAAACAGTTCTCTAACACCTACCATTAAGGTAGGGTTACTATTGAAATTTTCTAGGAACATATGTATTCACTTTTGAAGAATCATTTTTTGGGGGGCTTGTATTCTGGCCCTATTAAAATTCCTGATTCCTAATGTCCTACAATTAGGTTGGTATCTTATTGTATGCATGAATTTAATACTTAGAATTCTTTCCATTTCATCATTTTGCGATTGGATTTTTATGTGTGTTTATAGTTACTTATGAAAATGTGTCCCATTTGTGGGATATGCCTACATGGTTCTAGTCACCAGCTTGTTTCCAATTAGAGGCGATCATGAGGCAGGCACGATAGAGGAACTTTTTGGAGGTTTTATGAAACACCATTCCATATATTATTAAATTCTTCCATTTTATCATCTATTTATTAATAATTTTTGTATAAGTCATTGTTTCACTTAAGAAGGGTCCGTTTATGATTTCTGTTTTCATTCTATAGTTTTGTTCCTTTCGAATTGATGATACTTTCAACATCTACATTATTTTAATCATCATTTTTATATAATATATATTCATTAATTATTTTTTTATAATCTTCCAAAAATGATATAAAAATAAATTGAATTACACCATTCATGGTGATGGTAGGCTATATGTAGGCTTAAATGTTATTCTCATATTTTTGTAATTTCAATGAATGAATCCTATATATTAATTCAAATTAACAGAGTTGTTTTAATATCCTTTAGATTATATATTGACATTATATTTACCCTAACTCTTTTCAATGTCAAATTAAAATTAAAAACACACCACATGACTTTTTTGAGGTTGTAGTCCATATGTACGCATGAGGGATATTATTGGTTTTAAAATGATTGGATGGTAATAATGTAATTTTCAATTTATAATTACAATCATAAAATATATCGTAAATATAAAATATATATATTAAATCCATTATTATATCCACCAATAATTAGGGCAGATGAAAAATGAAAGAAATTGGTTTATGATGTGGTTGTCTACCATGCACATGATTGATGATTTTAATTCCTATTTGATAAAAGGGGATATATATATTGGTTATGCCATTATAATAATAAAATATCATTATGTGTTAGATAATGATGATAAATTTTTTTTTTCTTGAAACCTAAAAATAAAAGGTGTAGTGGAATCCATGAATTTGGTTAGGGGTGAAAGGAACTTAAAGACATGAATTTTGTTGAAGAAAATGTTGAAGGATGTAATGTAGAAAATGAAGTAGGGTTTCGCATACCAAAGGACACTATATGAGCTTCCACTAACGTTGGTGTCTCATAAAAAATATCTATTGAGGGATATATAGATGGCCGTCAAATATTGAGAAACCCAAATCGTTTGTGGGAATATATGATAATTTTACACACCCACAAATGCCTATTCCAATTACCCGATGAATTGTTTTTTTACTAAATACAATTATTCATTACACATAAATTATTTCATATTGTTACTATATTTTTTATTCATAATCCTTGTTATGATAAATTATTTATATCTAAAGTAAGAAAATGACTTATTTGAAAAAATTTTACAGATGTTTTAAAGACCATAAATTCCAGTTAACATATTGGAATGTTTAACTAAATATTTTTGGAGTATGGCTCTGAGTTAATGTGATATTATGAGGCACGAAATGTCTCCATCAAGAATGAATAAAAATATTAAATATAATATACTATGTGTTCATTTTTATTCAAAACAATTGAATAACTACTAAATAGTAAATCATATGATAAACTTGAGATCACTATTTTATCTAAATTTGATTTTTCATTAAGAGGGGTATAACATTTGATGGTGTGAACATTTGGATGCCTCTCTCATGAGATAAAGTTGTTAAATAAAATTTAATATTTTATTTTATGAAAAATAATTAAATATATCCCAAATGGTGCATCGTTTGAGAAATCACTGACAA
This sequence comes from Viscum album, assembly GCA_963277665.1. Classification (NCBI taxonomy): domain Eukaryota; kingdom Viridiplantae; phylum Streptophyta; class Magnoliopsida; order Santalales; family Viscaceae; genus Viscum; species Viscum album. The sequence continues at coordinate 146,055 of CAUJRU010001228.1, read as the reverse complement.
CCAATGGGTCCAGAATTAGGGGTTTACCATAGATGTGGTATAATATTTTTAAGCATCACCCATTTTGATGCCACTCTCTAAAAAATAACCCTTTTAATTGAAATTAATTATTTATTTCATTTTTTAAATAATTTATCATTAATATCTCTCAAATGGATTTTCATATGGGAAATATGAGACCATAGTTATGGTTGGAATGGGGGGTTTACCCTATACAGTGTATAATATTCACAAGAAACAAGCGTTTGGTCAGGTCGGTTGTGATGTTTATGTCATTAAATAACTATATTAAATAATTAAATATATTATTTTCTTTTAATTAATAATTTAATTAATTAAATGAAAAAATATATTGTTCATCATCACTTTGAATGCCTAAAACCCCATTTTTGAACCATAAGATGTTTTCAAACGTCAAATTTACTACTATATAAACCAGATATTAATTTTGAAATGAATTGATTAATGTAAATCAATGACACTACCATATTTTTTGGGTTCAATTGGTTTTTAAATTGGGTGTTTCAATGTTTACACTGGAACCATGCCCATTAAGGATCTATAACTGATTTTTTGGTTTTGGGATCAATTCTGTCAAATCCAAGAGACCTTGAGACTCTTTACCGATTATAGTGATGGAACTATGATAAATGTTTTCTTGGATGGTGGGTTTTGTTCCGATGGAGAAAGGTTTTTCCTCTTCCCTTACACAGAACAATTATAGGTGTGTTTTTTTATTATTTATTTATTTTCTATTTATTTTTTATTACATATTCAATCTTATCTATTAATTAAAATTATTGATATTGATTGGTTTTACACACCATTACTGTCATTGAATTCGTCTCGACGAGAAGAACCTAAATCATATTTTTTATTTGAAGGAATCGATGTATTAATCATATTTTTAAAAAAAAAATTAAGTGGGTTATTTAAAAAATATCAATGATTTTTCATTGAAAAAATATTATCGATAACATAAATATTCATTTAATCAATGTATAATAATTATAATAATCAAATTATAATTCCATTGAATTTTCAATGATAATTGCACAATGTTATTAAGTGGATATTTTTTTTAAAAAATTAACAAAAGATGATTTTTACGAATTATAAAAACGCAATTTCAACATCTTATCAATGAATATTTATGTGAAATATCCAATGTTTTTTATTGAAATTAGTTTCATGAAATTATTGATAGATATGTGAATAATTATCAGAGATAATTATTAGGGATAATTTTAAATAATTTTCCACTAACAATTACTTCAATATTGTGTTTGGGAATTTAATCTTTCTAATTGAAAGGATAATAAAAAAGAATTATCATGAAATGAATAATTTGGTGAAATTTTCAAGAAAATATCCATAATGATTTAACAAATGATAATTTCATAAAAATTTTGAATGGATAATTGTATGAAATTATCAAATGATAATTATTTTAATTATAAATAGATAATTAGTTATCAATATATATATATCAATAAACACACTTGGTATAATTTATTAAAAATAATATATTTTTATTTATTTTTATTATCAAAAGATAGAGATATATATGATAATAGTTAGATATATATTTTTGATAATTAATTTTGAATTTTAAGATAATTTTGTGAAATATTCAATTTTTATTGTTTTATTGCATTAACTATTGAAGGATAATTTAAATCATTTGTTTTGACATAAAATGATAATCCAAATATTAACTAAGAGGGATAAAATATAATCTCATGTAATATTTTATTCAATATTTTGAAATTATCCAAGTGAGATAAAATATAATTGAATGAAATACTTTTATCATTAATTCAAAATTTTACAAAATAGATAAAATATTATCGCATTATATATTTTAAATTTCAATATTATAATAAAAAATATTCATTCATATCTTGGTATACCTGAAGAATAGAAATGGGTTCCATGAAAATCAATTTGAAAACATCATAATCAATCAAGAATAAAA
>CAUJRU010001228.1:0-143877 GCA_963277665.1 Viscum album | reverse complement strand
ACACAATGGTGGTAGTTTTGGGAAATTCCCAATGAAATGAAGAAAGTTGCAGTGATAAGGGAGAAGTAGATGGAATAGTTGACCTTCATGTGGAATTAGAATATACTCTAGAAGATGTAAAAGGATGGAGAGAAAAAACAAAGAAATATAATAAAGTGGATTGTGATGCGAAACTCAATATACAACAACAGGAAGAAGTGATGTATGATCTGAATGAATAAATTGAAACACTGAAGACTTCAAAAATTGAAAGCTCAGAAAAGGTGGTTCGGTAGAAATTCATAAAGGAAGAGTAGAATTGAGAGATCAATAAAATGAAAGACACTTGAAAAGTTCAAATCAAACGCATTTAATAACATGAATATGAATTCTTCAGTCTGCGAAAAAGTGTTCTATATCAAGGAAAATTTTTGACTCCAAGAACAATATTGGAAAATATATAACATAGAAAACATAAAAGATGAATATGGAGCATGTTTGTCCTGCAGAAAAGAAGAAATAGTAAAATTCAATTGAAAATACTTCTATTGGAATTGATCTAAAATAAAAAGTAGTTATTGTTGATGTCAAACCACAAGAACCCACTCTAAGAATGAAGATTGATTTGGGAATAATATAGAATAAGAAGATTCAAATTACCCATGTGATAATTCGTGGTTCATTATTTCCACACAAGAATGTAACCTCATATGATTCTAATGTTGTGGAATGATGGGACACACACATGTTTTTTTGTTCTAGAGATAAGTGGTACCAAAGGGAATAGGACCAATAGAGGCATTCATAGTGAGATTAAATTTTCAGGTCATTATTTTATTGTCAACATTTCAAATGTGGAGGATTCAACCACATGGCATTATATTTCCCATCAACAAATATGAATGTGACAATGAAAACTGAGGTATGTTATAAGAACCATACAAAAATATCATCAAATGAGCTGAAAATTCTCAATGTGTTTTTAGCTCTAGAAGAAGAAGTTGGGTCATCATATTCTGATGAATGTCAAGAGTATAAATACATATATGTTATGAAGTGAATAACGTGGATCAAAATGAAAACATATGAGAAAGAAGTGGTTGAGTAAATTGAGTTCAAGAATTCATATCACATAGGGATATGGATGATTGAAAGTAGATGAACCTCTTATAAGAAATGAAAATATGATTTGGTTAGAGGAATCATATAAAATAAAAGAGGTATTGTATGAATTTTTAATGATTATGGGATAAAAATAATTGGCTTTGGGAATGAAATGTTTATGTTAAAAGACATCAGATGTGTAGATATCATTGTTGCTAAAGGTCGTAGTCACGAATTTTTAAGTGTATTTAAATTTTTAGACTCATGAAATTTTATATGTTCTTCCATGACATTTTGTGTTATCATGAAAAAAATATGGTGCTATTGTATTATAGGAAAATATTTCAAATGGGAACCTCTAACTCATGATTTAATAATGAAATATGTTCTTTCTGTCCATGGAAGAAGAATAGAAGTTTTGGCATAAACATCATGGCCACGCGAGCCAACCAAATTTGAAGATAGGATGATATATGATGCTACATTATATATCCCTATATTATCACGTGATCATATAGATATGCTAGATGCCTTCCAACATGGGATGATAATTCAAATGACATATAATTAATAAGAGAAAATGATATCATGATTTCATGAGTTTGTTCATATTTTTGTGTGTGGAAATATTTCACCAAAATCAATTGATAGAAGGATATATTATGGTCTCTTCCTCAATGATCATAGCATAATATAATGGGTTTCAATCATCATCCACAATTATGAGTTATTCAGTTTCATAATAACATATTGAATGTATTTTGATATGATATTAGGTCGAATAATCTAGAAGATCTAGACTGATAATTGAATAGTGTTCACAAACTTTCTAGCAGATTATTATCTCAAGAAACATGGGATTAAGAATCATGTTCCAGCGGTATGAAATCCAAACCATAGTAGAGTAATAAATAGAATAAATAGGATTATCAACATAATGTCCATAAAAATGATAATTGTTAAATACCTTTCAAAGATTTTTTTGATAGAATTAGTGAGGATGGATGTCTAGACATCAAATAGTTCATTACTATGTTCAAATAAATAGAAGACTCTATATGAGTTAGGGTTTCAAATGAAGCAATCATTGAAGTACTTTCAATTATTCAGATGTAAGTGTTTCATTATAAACATGAATAAACATAAGATGTTTGAATCCCATAGGGATATAGAGATATTTCATATATACTCCAAGAAAATATATTCATATAAATGATTCAATAAGAGAATAGAAATGATTATTGAAATACATGATGTATCCATATTGGGGAATGAGAAACATCATCAGAAAATACATTATTATATTTGGAGGATAGTGGTGAGGAAATTAGTAGATTAAGTGATGCTCCAGTAAGATATGATGATTTATAATAAGACTCAGATGATGATAAGGATGAGTATAAATTAGTATCTACACAGAAATCGGAGAGAAGAGAAGAAATTGATAGACTAAACATAATTTGTGATCAGATAGTTCCAGTTCCTAAAATGATGATTAATACTTAGTAGAAATCATCATACATATTAAAGGATGATCCTAAATAATTTACTGAAGCATTTGGAGATGATAATTGGGTTTATGGTATGAGAAAATATCTTGACGAAATATAGAAAAATCAAACATGGGAGATTCATTTGAGGCCAAAAATTAATAACAACATCCGGAAAAAATGGTTCTATTGCATAAAATGAATATATACGAAGTTTTTATTTGATACAAATACCAAATAGTGTTCAAAGGGTACTCTTTGATAGTGGGTATCAATGTTGATGAAATTTTTTCACATGTTTCAATGATAGGGACAATTCAATTATTCATGCATATAATTGTGAAATGAAAGTTCATTGATTTTTAAATAGATTCCAAGTCAGTATTTCCAATTGTGGTTCTGGGAGAATAAGTATATATTAAGAATATAGATGGTTTTATCATTCTTGAAGATGAGAATAATTTTTTCCTACTAAACAAGGATTTACAAGGTTTGACAAAAGCTCTATGAACATGGTATATAAGAAACACTGGTTTTTGAAAAAGCATGATTTTTAACATGGTAGTGTTGATTAAAAAATATATATATCAACAATTATAGTAATCAAATAATAATGGTGCTGGTACAAGCCAATGACATATTATTTTGAGGATCAGATGAAGCACAATGTTAATTGTTTTTCGAATTCAGGAAAAGTGAGTTTGAAATGTCAATAATTGGTCAACTTGCTTTTTTTCTCAATTTACATGTAAAATAAGGAAATAATGAGATATTATTTTATCAATCTAGACATTCCCTGGATGTTTTATTATGTTTTTAATGGATAATCCCATGGTTATGATGAATTTGTTGGCTACCAAAATGAAACTGTCATGGGATGATAAATGCATTGCTCTTGATATCATTGAATTCAGGAAAATCATTGTTAGTATATCATACCTGATAGTGATATGACCTAATTTCCCCACATTCCATGCATTGAGAATCCAATTAAATTCCATAGAAATACTCATGCTTCTAGTTAATTGAATATTGTGGTTTATCAAGGGCATTATGGATTTCTTTTTTATGTATAATGACAATTCTCAGCTAGTGATATTGGGATATACATATTCTGGTTTGGATGGATTAGTAGATGATTATAAATCTACATAAGGATGTTCTTTCTATCGTAGTGGATTGAGTATTACATTTCTATGAAAAAAAACATAATTTGATTTCATTTAGTGTCATTGAATCTGATTATGTTTTGGATAACCAAGGCTACACACAATTATTGTTGATGAAGTATGTGATTGATGAAATATGAGTTTGAGTGAGTCTTTTATTGAATTTTTTTTATATAATTCTTGGTCATCATTGAAATAAATATGTTAATCACTCAATTAAAATGAACATTGAAATAAAGTATCATTTTTTCATGGACAATGTGGAACAATGGCTTGTGATGTTGGAGTATGTTCCCACAGAACAATAGGGTGCCGATATTATGACAAAGTATGTACCCTAAGAATAATTTAAAAGGTGTGTATAGGATAGGGGAGATCAGTCAACTGCCTACTAATAAATAAGTGTGGATGTAAAACCCCCCTATCATAGAGGTATGGCATGTTTTTCCTTAATGTGTTAACTATGTTCTTTAAATTGTTTCTGACTTAAAATAAATGGTTATTGGGTTAATTGTAAATGAGTGATACATTGTGATATTAAAATTTATAAAATATCTTAGTCGTGCCAAAGGGAAAAATTTTCTAGGTGGAGGAGTGAGATATGGGTGTTGAAGTTATTAGGGGGAGAAGTAACATAGGGGTGTAATAAATATAAAGATGATAGTTGTAGTCAATCAAAAGTTTGAAATCATGATAGATGAGGATTATGATGAAAGTAGATGTGTGTTTTTGGAATGATGTGAAGTTATTCATTAATGAACACTACATTATACTATTGTTTGTCAAGACGAGGAATGCTCTTGTGGTCTTAGAGTGTGAGTTGAGTAACTCCATGATCACTATTTTAAACGCAATAATTGAATGATGGAAGACTAGGGAAGGAGGTTTAATGAGATATCGAATTATGAATGTGTTGGAAATTAACAGAAAGGGGTGATTTTTAGGAAACAATCCATCAAAGTTTCCTTTCATTATTTTTTGGTGTCATTTTGTTTGTTGTCAACGATAGGTGACCACATAAGATTTGTGGTTGGTGTTTAACAATGAAGGTGTTTTAGGTTGAGCTGTTTATCAATGTATTCAAAATTATTGTGCCTCTAAATCTGTAGTTGATTTTAGGATATGGATGTTTTCTAGATTGGAGTGATCAATACATTGACCACAAACTACAGTTTTTGGTTCCATGAAAGAGAGCAGTTAGTGGATTCGGATTACAAGAAGGCTAGCAATATGCAGAATTCATATGGTATGTGGGATGGTTTTTTATTCATAAAAATTAGGATATGGTTTATGAATCTATGAAAGTCATCATTGGAAAACAATGGTGATTTGGGCTTCCATGATGTAAGAAAGGTGGTAAGATGAATGCATATGGAAATGGTTCATGGGAGAAGTGTTAGGCGATGAAGATTTGGGTAAATCATGGATTAGAGGATTTTTTGGTCTATTTGACTATATAAACTGTTCAAATCCCATAAAAAATGAGTTCGATTATCATAATAAAAATTATTTTGTATGGGAATTTGGTTATGTCCAAATTGGTTCGTGGGAAACAAGTTTGTGGAGGAGAAGTGGTTCATGGTAAGGATTCCACAAAAGTAGGAGTTCTCTCCAATAGTTTGCGAATAGGGTTTGTTAGGTATTATATCCTGTAATGAAAACCTTTATGCACATGATATATTGTTTTTTGAGGACATTTTACCATTAATGAATAATTCTATAGAAGAAGGATGTCTGGTACATAGAAGAGGTTTGTGTAATAGGTTTGTATTGATGGTTTGTGGAGGTGGTACACGATTGTGAAAGTATAGGCATTACAGAAAAGAGGTGGTCCATGAATCATACATGCAATTAATTTCATATATAAAGTAGGTGGTTTGGGGACGGACTTAAATAGTTATTGAATGCAATTTCCATTGATGAACAGTTTGCAACAAATTTTATTTCATCTATTGGTGAAAATTGTAGTTTAACTGAGTACCTACCAACAGTTGAGGATGTATTCTTTTATTAAAATGACGGAACATACATGTCCATAAATTATGACTGGATCCCTTCCATTATTATTTATCAAAGGAAGGGTAAAATGGATATCCTTTCCACCTACAGGGATCTAGGGAAAGAGACAGTGGGAGTGACCCATTGTAATTTAGTGAGAAGAAAATAATGCTTGTAAAGTCAGTAAACACAGACATAGAAGTGTTCTATTCCGAACCCTGTTGTTGGTTGTAAGCATTAGTGGATTTGGTACATCAACATGTCTGCGTTATATGCACATTAGACATAGCCAATGAGGGTTAACCATGTAAAATAATTGTTTCATGTGAATGATTTTATTTCTATTAATATATTTATAAGAGAGAAAGAGGTAAGTGTGTTTTTATAAATGATTAAATAATATATGTATGGGAATTATTTTTAATCTATCATACCCTGATTCACCCAACTCTAAGGGAATTACAACTAGTGGATAGAATATTACTCAATCAGTTGATTCATGATCCAAAATTTGAGGAAGAATATTTTTTATAAATTCAATCAAGATTTATACATAGTTGAATTCTTATTTATGATAATGTGATTGAGTGATCGTTGGTGGTAAATATTTTCATAGCTGAGAAGATGTAGTGAATTATTTGTAAAAGTGGAAACAGAAGAACATAGACATAAACTAAAGGGATTGGATAACTATATTTGGGAAAAATATGTGCAATATGTTTTAAAATTATATCACAGGATAGAAGGTCTATAGTAGGGGTAAAAAAATATGGATCTAGTCGGCCTAAAAAGATGCATTGCTACTATTTTTATGGAAGGAAATATATTGTGTGTGTTTTATGGACCAGTAATACAATTGATTTAGCAAGTGTATATGGGACTCATATGTAGATTATGTGAAATGAGAAGGTATGTCTATAGGGTAGAAGAAAGGGTAGATGATTTGGGTGAGCATCTAAAGGAGGTAGATGTTTTGATTTTCTCCCCCCACCACCCCTAGGTGGTCCATAATTGGATTAGGGATATAGTAGTCAAGGGCTAGGGAATCTATAATTGGTTGAAACTGATGAACCAAATTCCTATGGGTTTGTATGGAGTAAGATAATTTATTTTCAATGTTATATGACGTAAAATTGACACACATTTGATTCTTTACATTATTTACAGAGCATTTTCCGTTACTTAGAGATTCATTGTGACCGTTTATATTGACCATTTCACATAGTGACCCCTACATTGGGAGAGCAAGTGATTATAGAATTTGGTCGATAGTGTGACATAACTATTAGAGTTGAATATTTCTAATACTATATATTTATAACATCAATGTGGATTTATGATGTTATCTTATGTGAGTACTAGTAATATATGGTTCATGACTGAATAAACCATTTAATGAAAAATATGTCGTGTGTCCATGGTGATGGGTTGTGTTTTCCGTTATGGGGATATGGATTTAAGTAAAAGTTTTATATTCTCAAGTATAGGAGTTTGATGATGAGTACTCGTAAATTGGTTAGCTTGACACTTGGAAAAGTGGTTTCCATGAGTATTCCATTCCCTGTTCTAGTGGAAAAGTATAGAGAAGTATTTCTTATGGATGATCTAGAATTAACTCCCAACAAAAATATATAGTTATTCATTGATGTACATGAGGAGATGAACTAAATATATATTATATCATTTCATATGGATATTGTAGAGCATCATGAAATGAGATAAAATTTGGAGGACTTCAAGAGGAAGGGTATTGTTAGACACAATTTTTCAACATGGAATTCCAATGTATCTTTATAAAGAAGGAGGATATGAGATGGAGGTTATATGTTGACTACCGTATCCTATACCTAGTAAACATAATGAAATATTTTCCACTTCCATGAAATTAGGATCTCTTTGATTCATTGAGAAGGTCATGATGGTTCTCAAAAAATTTCCTTTTATTAGGTAATCACAAGTTGAGAGTTTAGAATTGGGACATACCAAATACAACATTCGTGTGTCCTTACGATCAATATGAGTTTTTGTATTCCACTTGGCATAAATAATTATCCAGTAGTGTTATTTGAACTCATGAATACGACCATTATTCCATTCTCAGATGGGTCGATGGTAGTATTCATTGATGATATCCCAGTGTACTAAGTGTCTAAGGAAGAGAATGAATAACACTGGATAACAGTTATAGACATACACCAAGAGCACTAGTATTTTGAGTAGCACTCTAGATTTTAGTTCTAAATTTTAGAGTTCCAATTTATAAGAAACATCATCTCAATATTTATTTATTAATTGGACCTAGTAACATTAGAGGTGGTGTTAGCATAGATTCTAGGATACAATGTGATCGAGTAATGATGATTCCATGTGATGGAAATATATAATTTGTGATTTATACTTAATTTACCTAGGATATCATTTATCTTGATAGCTATGACCATAACAGGAAAACATTTCATGACGATAGTGAGGTTCCAGAAAGCTTTCTAGGAGTTGAGATAGATACTAATGAGCAACATAGTCTTTATTTTTTTATAGGGGGGTGTTGATTATTTTGTAAACAAGATAAATAAAGAACAATTCTTCATTGGGTTTTGATGCAGAGATTGGTAGTTATTTTTTTGGCTAATGTCATTGGATACTACATGGAAAGATATATGGGACCAACAATCATGAGTTAATAGTGATTTTGTTCGCACTGAATATGTGGAGACTTTATTTGATGGGTGATCATTTCATCATCTATTCACATAATAATTGTCTCATGTATATCATCTCATAGAATAATCATATCATGAGTTAGATGTAATGGTTAAATATCCTCCAGGATTATGAATTTCATACTATCTATACTCCTGTGAAGATAAACATTATATACATTACTCTACGAAATATATTTTCATTTCAGTTTCTCATTGAGAAATCAGAGTAGTTGGCCTATTTTTAGTAATCCATTGCAGTTGGGGTTAGACTAGCTTTCCTGAAGTCATGGGTTATTACCCATAATCTAGTAATGTATGTCTAAAAGGCACAAACATGGTGGTATGGAATGTATCAACCAACATAGATAGATATCATCTAGACATTCTTGATATGAGTTTTCCAATTGTGCGGGGAATATAGTATTTTGTGTGAACACAATGATAACTATTGTATTTTGGATATGATTCTAAGAGTATTTTATACATGATTTTTGTTCATATATCTAGGATTGTAATATTTTATCATAGGTCTTATGACATTATTTTTTGTTGAAAATAATTAATTAAGAAGATGTAGAGATTGTATTTTGATGCCTTACTTGATCACATGTGAATGATGAGCACCATGTTCAAGGATGTTTATCATCATCCCTTGAGGTGCCTGAGTCGAAGTGGGATTGTAAATCCATTGAATTCATGAAGTGGTTACCATGTATGTCTATGGGACACAATGAAATATGGATTATTAAAGAGTGACTCCCCATGTCATCCAACTACCATTTTATTCAAGAGCATAGTTATTTGAATTATTGTGATTCCACTATGTGCAAGATATTGTATAACTCGATGTGGTTCTGTCTAGATTCATTTATAGTCATTATCGTAACATAACATATCAATTATGTAATAGATTAAAAGAGTCATTTGGGACTCAAATACATTTGAACAAAGATTTTTAACCTCAAATTGATGATTATACTATATAGACCATTCAGAAATGAATGGAAATGTTACGGGCAAGAGTGTTATAATTTAGATGTACTTTGGAAGATCATGTACTATTGTTGGGGAGTGAGTACAACAAAATATATCATTTCACCATAAGTATGGGTCAAATTGAGGACATGTATGAACCAAAAAACTATTCACCATCATAATAGACTAACATATAAGGGTTAGAATATATGGTCCTATAGTTAGTGAGAGACAGTTTATAGGAGGTGAAGATCATACAAGAGAGGATTATGACTATGCACAACAATTATAATTCCTATTCTAACTAATGAGTGGGTCCATATGACTTTGATAAGGGAGATAATATCTTTCTATGGTATTTATATTGGAATGAATTTTAGAGATTTGGTGGGGGTGGAATGATATCTTTTCAATTCATTGGATATTTCTAGATAGTTCATAGAGTTTCATAGGAGGTGTACCTCATAAGACTATTGATGAAGTTAGGTCATGTAAACTATATCTTCCTCATTTAATAGATGTGGAGGTATATTCAGGATATGTCACATGTTATCTAATGGGGAGATAAGGACCTCAATGAGTAAATACCATTACTATGTACCTAGTAAATTATGACTATTATAATAAAAGGATCCTTTGTGGCAATGGTATTCCATTAGTGTGTGTATAATGGAAATACATGAATCTTCAGGACAACACATTGAGTGGGAAAGTCGGCTAAACGGTAAATAACAATATGTTTTTTATATAAAATTATGATTTATTTTTTGTATATAAATTCCAATGGTGGAGAAAATGTAATAAATATTATTTCTTCATGTTTTATCTTTGAAATATTCTATGATTTATTATTGGAGTTTGCTACATAGAAGAAATGATATTCCAAGGAATAGTGTACTTGGACATAATTTCAGAAATATATTAAAAATATGGAATTCAAATTCTTGTTGTTTTGTTAAAAAAGATGAATAACATTTAAACTTTTGTAAATATAGAAAATTGAAGGCTATTATTGTGTTCATAGAGATGGAATTACTATATATGTGATATAACCTTTTTTGGAATTTCGATATTGGGTAATGTTTCATCATATGAATAATAGCATAATTAATTAAATCATTTCTATATTTTATCTAATGTGACATGATGACTTAATTTCCCTCTATCAATAAATTTATATTAAAAAATTTATAAGTTCTTGGAATGACCCTAAAAATTTAAAGGAGATATCTAAGAGTGTTTGAGGATATATTTATAGAAATATTCGTACCAGATCATGGATCATTGATCACTGTGAAATGGGATTCATGTATTATGCCAATTAAAAATAACCAAATAAATTATATGTCAATGATCGACCCATATTGAGTTAAAATGATGGTCTATTTTAAATTTTACCCCATTTACTTATTTAATAATAATATCTAATAAACTGACCAATCGATTGATTATTAGATTAGTCATATTATGGATATGGGATTTTCTATAGGGGTATTTGACGTATTTTTTTTATTTTATTGTTTTATTTTTTATCATTATAACTGAAACTAATTGAGTGCAACCAAAGACATCCATAATTTATTTCCCCTTTTCATTTTCTTGGATTTCTCGAATAGTTCTTGTGCTTTCATCAATAGTAATAATTTTTACTATATGTTTGAAAAAACATTGGTAAATTAATCATTGCATGAAAATTTCATGGTACATCTGATTGATATCGAATATTTGAAATTGGATCGATGATGTGAATGAGATAAGATAACACATAAAATATCATGGTTGTATTTAGGTATACCGTTATTCTTTTCTTTGGTGTGAGATGAAGAATGATGCTTGTTGAGGATTCATGAATAGAATCAAAGGGTCTGAACCTAATGATTGATGTTGGAATGACATGGATGGTTGTGTTCCTTGAATTTTGGAGAGGAGGGTGGCTAGATTTATGGCCAATGGAGGATATTATATTGGGTGGATAGATCAAGGATTCTAGAGAACCCCATAGAATATGACATGTAATCATTCATTAGATGGTGTATAGGGCACTATCCTTTGAACAATTGTTTCTATGAGGTGGTTAAGTATCATATGGTCGGTGACCGATGTCACACATCATGTGATCAGACATGGGGGCTTAGCGTGTACCAATGGAGGTACACAAGCATAGGAATGACCAGCTGGACACGGAGAGGGGCAGATGTACATGGGCTCAAATACACTATATTCATAGCCAAAAACATACACATAGTCATGGGTCATTATGCATGATCATGACATAGTCCAAAAGAAAGATGAATTTTACAACCAGTAAATACCATATACCATTTAATATAAGGCTTAGAGAGTTTATTCAATTCATATTGGAAATTGTTTTTAGGGGTCATTCCCATGGTCCATTATTTAGGGGATAGTATAGAATTACATTCTACCCATAGAATGTTTATTCCATTATTGAGAAATAATGCATTGATATTTAAGAATTCATCTGTGAGTATCAAAGACAAATCCAATATAATCATCATTCACGATTTAGAGTTCTTGGTATCATCATGGCCAACACTACAAACTCATTGTTCACTTATTCAGATAGTTATTCTTCATTATGTTGTTGGTATACAACATTTAATTTGGTGTGATCATCATCTTTGTGTACATCTATTCATACAAATAAAATAAAAAAATTATGTGGACATCATATGTGTAGTATTTTTCCAACACATTTGATCATTACTATCTTATTTATAGAGATAATTATCCCAGACAATTGCTATGTGGATCCTTCAAGCTTGATTCCAGGGCTGGCGTTACAGTTTTTACATTACATTGAGACTTACTATCTTTATTTGGTATATATTGAAATAATTTTTATATTTTATATAGACATATACTATGATGTGATAAATATTATTCCCTTTTTATATGATTAGTGATTTAGGGGTGTCCAACTAGGTATTGTGATACACACCCATGAATTTTATTTTCCTACTCATATGCTTTCTTATACTGATGATTAACCATTTAAAGGCGTCATAGAGGGACCAATAATAGGAGAATATTTGTGAGACTTATTGACTAATGGGTGATATGGTGGTAACCTTGACAACCCTAACCTTATATACTTTCAGGTTAGAATTGTTTTCAATTTAACTATCATGGGATTGTATTTAAGACTGTTTCTTTCAGTTACATGTTTTCATATTCTAATAGAGGTATTTTGATGAATATATGAATGGTTTATCAGTTTTATACATTTCATAATTTTGTGGGTTTGAAGATGTGTGTGTGTGTGTGTGTCTATGTATATATGGTTTTATTAACCCAAGTATGTTATATAGATACTCGATGAAAATAGACATCCCTATTAGAGGTGAGATAGGGGTAGTTGTGGAATGGGACCCACTGTTACATGTCACGAAATTATAAAATTAATGGAGTCATGAATTGAATATTGAGGATATTGCAAACAAGGATAATGCTTCCCCTATAAAGTGCCTAGATTGTATCACCGATTATAGCATGCATAGACTATATTGTAGAATAAATTCAATTACTTGTGTGTTATGGAAACACACCCAAATATTGTATGAGATGTGTGAACGATAGTCTGAATTATGTTCTTAGTGGATATATTTATTCTATGATATAGATAAAAAACCATCAGAAGTATAACACATGGATGATTATTATAAGGGAGGGGAGGTTGTAATGACCTGATTATTTAGTAATGTAAAAACCATTTAAAATTTTTAACAACCTAATATTTTTTTAAAAAAATTGATGTCAGAATGGGTAAAATGATATTTTTGGAGAA
This sequence comes from Viscum album, assembly GCA_963277665.1. Classification (NCBI taxonomy): domain Eukaryota; kingdom Viridiplantae; phylum Streptophyta; class Magnoliopsida; order Santalales; family Viscaceae; genus Viscum; species Viscum album. The sequence goes on along the minus strand of CAUJRU010001228.1, from coordinate 130,652 downwards.
TTCAAAAAGGAATCAGATCGTAGTGTGTGGGTTTATAAATAAATAGGATATGTTTCATGATCTGCACATGGATTGACTAACCACTCACCTTATACATAAATATCTAAAATTGAAAATTGATGTTTTAAAAAATTGAACACATCAGACCTATATCCCTTGCAAGGAATGTAATTATATTAGCACTAAATTTCATGGTTTTCATATGGTTTTCTATCCTTGCACACAATCGTTTAGGTTGTTGTTCTCTAGGACTATAGAGATGCATGTTTGGTAAGTAGTTTGAAAAAAATTTCTTTGAACTATAAACCCTTTTAAAAATATGAGAGTGTATTATTTTTATCCAATTACCCAATAAAAATAATATTTTCTATTCCTCCCATAATATTCAAACACTATCACAATTGTAAACTTCCCCTCCTCCTCACCATGATATGAGTGAATCACATTTGACTTGTCCTAATTTTCTTTATCATAATCAATTTTGGTACACCCTTAGTATTGAAAAAAATCTCAATCCTCCAGTCCTCAAACTCTATTTCTATAAAAAACTATTCTCACATATATAATATAAATTTCATATATTCGGGTATTTTATCTATGTTTCCATTATCTCTCATTCAAACTATAAAATATGATTGATTCTTTTTGGGGAGTCTATTATGTTGAATATGAAGGTGTTTAATATTTTTTCTATAAAATACCACTTTTATAAAATATGCCATCATCCTTCATTCCAGATTATGTATACATTGCTCTTAAAAGTCATATTTCATTAAGTAGTCAAATAAACATTGAGGTAGTTTTGATTTAATACCCATAGACAATGTTGGATGTCGAAGAAATCAATATAAACCACCCTATAATATGTGATTGATTTTATTCACATGAAATGAATCACTAATGTAAATCCAAAACACCCAGTAGGTTGTTTTGGGGGTCTCCATTATCAGAACTGATTTTACAATTTAATAATATCAACCCATCAGGTTTTTTCTGGAATGTCATAGAAATGAGGACTATCCAAACTAGAATAATTAAATTGTTATATGGAATGAGTATCATAATGAGTTTTATTATTATATTCCTTTATTACCCAAATTATTGATCATTATGGATACATGTCCTTCTATTTAATAGTGTTATATGATTTTGTTATTTTAATAAGGATCATCTTTATAACATTAATGGTGTCTCATTTCATGAGAATCATTTGGATTCCTAACATGGAATTCCATGAGTGAATTAATTGGATTCCACCTAATTCATTCATGTGAATTATATATGGAACAGTAATAATAGGATTAGTCATTTTATAACATTGATAAAATCATTATCATGACATCATAGATTCATATAGCTATCTAAATAATATAGAATGCTCAAAATTGTCTCCATGATTCGTCAATATTTCAATCTAATAGGAATAGGATGGGTATTCCAATTGATATATAACATATAAATGGATTATATATAGCTAATGGTTTAATTGGTTGGGTTAGAGACCATTAAAATTAGAATATCATGGTTTCATGACATATATTCCACTCAATCCAATTAGCTAAATTCACGGGATAATCACAATGAGTTGGATTGAATTTCAAATTCAATATTCATATGGTCCTCCCATGGATTCAAAATAGATTTGCTATAAATAAAACAATAATTTAATTACATAGATATTAAATATTTTTAGATGAATTTTAAATTCATTTTACAATATCTTTACCGAAGACTATATGGGTTTAGTGTCCTTATAGACAATGTAAAATGTAATTTTATTTGGTTAATGATTCTAAAAAATCCCAGAAATATCATACCCATAGAACTATTAACAAAATTAAACAATATAAAACCTTTCATTATAATAAAGGGAAATAAAACATAAGAAAGGGTGTGCTCAGTTTCTCAGTATGGCTAAATAAGTGATATATATCAACATAACATGAAAATAATTGTACGAGAACATGAAAATGTCATTTGAAACCAATAACCTACATAAAAATTATTATAGTATTCAATCAAATAATAATTATTTAATTTTCATAATAAATTAAATATAATGTAAATGAACAACAGAAACCCTGAGATCATAACATTGACCTAGGAGAATTATTTTGGTAATACAAAAAAACATTAATATTTTGCAACTTGAATAAATAGATACAATTTCAACCATCATGTTATAGACATAAAATCTGTCTCGAATAATGATATGTGCTTCAAAATAAGTCCACAAAAAACAAAATGAACTAGTCAAAATATAACACCATGAACATGTGATCAAGATCACAAATAAAATTATTAATATGTGATCAGTTATCTGTATAATGAATTTTAAAAGAAATCTAGTGGATTTATAACATTTTTAACATATAATCAAGTTTATGAATAACATATTTAATCATGACAAATCCACTTTTGTCAAATAGATAATATTGATATATAGCTCCCACAAATCACATAATTAAAATCATATCTACATGTTATATATGTCCATAAAACAGTCATAATATCATAATCCATGATATGAAATGGGTTTAAAAAAAATTTACGTATATCATATCTTATAGAAAATAGATTAGTTTCATAATCATATCATCAGTTCGTCAAAGAATCACCCATGGAATACCATGTCTATTTCAGAAGTATTTTCCTTTTGTTTAATACATTTAAAATAAATCTATTTTATAATAATATTTTTAGGACAACCAAATATGATAGAGAATTATTTTTGAAATATCATATGGAACTTTTCAAAGGAAATTTTTTTTAAAAAAAAAATTTTCTAAAACTAAATTTCCAAAACAACATTTTAAATTCCTGTTCTTTTTAGAAAAATGAAAACATAAATGAATCTTTTCAACTATTATTAAATATAAAATTAAAAAAATAATCAGCCAAATTGAAAGAAAAACATATTTTTTTTATAATTATTTCACTGAAAAAAAGCTTGAAAACATATAATAGAGGGATTAATGAAAATAATATTCATCACATTGGGAATTTCATTTCATAAAAAATATTAAAAAATGATTCCTTTCATAGTGTCTGTAAATAACAAAAGTGGATTTGTTTTAAATTGAATTATATATTCTAATAAAGTATTTTTAAAAAATATATATTAATGACATCGGTAAATAATTTTTATAATTTTGAAATCATTTTTGAAAATAATCATAGATAACATAGTTTTGATGTAATATGGATTTAGTCCAAAGTGATAAATAATATTATTCCTCATAAAATTATTCCTTTGAATTATTTTGTACCTAAAGAGGAGAAAATTGATGGAAAAACAAAATTCTCATAAAATAAATAGGGAAGAAGAAAATTCAGTAGTTTCTTGGGAGATAGACCATAATACTTCATCAATGTAATCATAGTCATAAATAATTACGATAAATGAATATAATTTATCATAAAACCATTACAACTTTAGAGAATTAGAATTATAATCCACATAAAATAATAACATTTAATTAAGCATATAGTATCATGAGAATAAAGAAATTACTTATATTAAATGTTAATGGTGCTTTATAAAAACTTGATAAATAAATAATGGTTTATAGCATAATATATTTTTTCAGGATAGAATGTTGAGAGAAAAAATCATTACCTATTTGTTAACATTTGAACCACAGTCCAATTAAAATATATGTCCAAAATTTTATATTTAATCACTAATATTTTTCAATATAAGAATATAAAATAAATCTTTCGTAGTATACAAAACACATAATATAAATACATGGTGAATACGACATGTGTCTCATAGTAGTAAAATAGTTTGACGAAAAGCTGCGACACCTTTAGAAAATTTTTGAATCATAATGCACAATAATGCATAAAATAAACATTCATTTAATATAATTTAAAATTTGATATTCATTATGTATAATTTCATTTACAATGTATATAAATCATATAAAAGATATCATTTGTTATTTTTCATATGTCCCCCAAAAATAAAAGAGAGAATAAAAAATCATAACCATAGGTATTGACTGCAGTATTATATGATTGAGCATCCTATATAGTAAATATTAGATTATTATTAATATTTTATAGAAACATATTTATATATATATTAAAATAAATGATACAATTATGACCAATTAATATATTTTCATTATCAATTCAATGTTAAAATCAAATTTCAGAAGATAATAGTTTTTTTTTTCAATTAATATTTTGAATTTTTGTTTTCGATCCAATTATATTGATCATGGTATCAAAATCACCAGTATAAATAACTTGAAACGATTATAATTTTAATTCATGAGTGAAAATTTAAATACCAGTCATGAAACGAGGTTTTCATAAATGATTTTTTTGATCATCGATATAGTATGTCGTATGTATGCATGAATAACATTTCCATTTTTTCATGACTATTAAAGAGAGATAAGTAATATTTTATATATTATTGAAATATATTAATATAAATTATTATTTTGTAAAATATAATTATAAAAATATTCTATGTGGTGTGGTTATAAAATTATAGAATTGAATCTATTTTTAATGGCGGTTCTCTAGTAGTATATAAAGAACATTATCATCATTTAGTGAATGAAAATGTAAGCAATAAATTGATATTTAATTTTTAATACAGATACATATTTCATTAATATATTAATAATTTATATAGATTATATTATCAAAATGCAAATTATTGAAATTATCTTCCATAAAAAGAATTAGTGAAAAATGAATCACATCACTACGAGAGGTAGTAGTCTGCCGTTCAAATGAGCATCATTATTGTATACCTTATTAAGTGAAAATAAAAAAGGTATGTATTATATAATGATTCAATAGGTTTAAATATTTAATTAATAACCAATATATACTTTATATCAATCTTGGTACCATACCATTAGAGGTGGTAGTGGAAAATTGAATAACATCAATTCGTGATGTGGTAGTTTTTCTTATACATTAATGATGATTTGGTAACAAATGTAAATGAATTAGAGATGGTTGAATGTAATGAGAATAACATAAGATAATATTAATATAATTTATATATCTATTATTTTACAAAATAACGGTATGATAATAATTTAAATTGGTGAAGGATAGAATAAAAGAAAAATTTTCATATATTAATGTAAGATATTTTTTCTAGTAACCTAGTTATATTATCACCAAAAACATTTCTATGAAGGATTTATAACCAAATTAAATAATCTTTCATGATAATATAGAAATTGGAAATTTAATTTCAGTATCTCTTTGTAGATGTAAAAGGAATCCATGGTGTGAAGGAGACAACAATGTAATAGCCATTTATATATGAGTTGAGTGACACACATGTATTTTTTGAAATGAAAATTTTAAACCCATATTTCACACAATAAAAAAATCAAAAAAAATGAATATAATTTGTACTTAGATATTATATGGTTAAAAAATATATATATAATACATTTTATACAACTCCTAAGTAATTTCAACCCTTATATATTTAGTTTAACATCACTAAACACAGTTTTACATAAACATAGAGAATAATTTTCATTGTTTTATGAATTCATTATTATAAAACATTGTTTTGAAATTAGTATATAACAAAAATTATTATTATTAAAAATTATTAATAAAATTTTTAAAATTTCATGAATATAATTGTAAAAAAATTATTTTTAAATTAATCACGCCGGCATGATGGGAATGAGGGTCTTCAAGGAAAAAATGTTTAGAAGATTACAAGATTTTTTTATCAATATTAAATATTGAAATGATTCGAATGATTAAAATTGGATTAATAGATATATAATTGACAAATATTTTAATTTAATATCAATTTAATATATAATTTATATTCATAAATAATTTTAAATAAAGGAATTTTTTAATTAAATTTCATTATTTTTCTAGTATTCACCAAGAAATTAATATTTTAAAAATATTAAAAAAAATGATCATAATTAATTATGAAATTGTTACTTAAAAAAATATATTTATTAAATTTTTTTTCTAAAATATTCAGAAAATATTTTAAATTTATATATATAAAAAGTGAGACAACAAATTTTTAGAAAAATATATTAATTAAGTATAAAATTGTATTTATTCTAATATATTTTATAGAAAATATATATTATTAATATTAAATATGTTATTTAATATAAAATACATAAATTGACCTTAATTATTTCAAGAAATGATTTTTTTCCATTTATTTTTTTGTGAAAAGTGTTTTTCTTGAATAAAAGGTGTCTTTTCAAAAACAATATTTCTATTATATTCAAATAGACTTACTGAAATATTAAATAATTATTTAACAACAAATAAATATTATATTTTTATGTAAATAATATACTTTCATGATTTATATAATCCATTTTACAACATTCATTTCAAAGGATATGATATAATTATCAATTAACAAATAATATTTTTATATTAGGTCATTTTTTTGTTTATACTAAATGATCTATGTGCCGCTAGATAAACTCATTGTTGTATGTAATGCAATACAAACACATTTTTTTGTGTACTAGAATGTAAAATTATTATTTGATATATTTATGTTAACATTAATGTTTCACATATTGAAACATATAGAAAAGTATATATTTATTTTAAAAATATATTTATGATAATCTCATGTTGTATCATATTATTTATTAAATACAAGAATTTTAACATAAATATATTTTTCTAATGTATTTTTGGATTCCACAAATATAGGCTATGTTCCCTTTACTATATATATATTACATGATTATGGAGATTGATATGAGGACGAATTTGGTACAATCGGTCTGGTATCTAGTACAAAGGATGACCTAGAAATGATTTAATTTTCTTTTCAGACATAAAATAATTAGAACATCACACTGTAATATTTTTTACAAATATACTAGATTTGTATTATTCACTATTGGTGGTGGCATACCGAGTTTTAATTAATCCATTTTGACCTAATTTTTTTACCTATGTAGATTTCATGGATACAACATAGGATACATGGATTATCACTGATGTGTATATGTTACTTCTTTTATCGATCGGAGTGTGGGAATAGAGGACTGAGGAAGTTCACAAGATGCTCCCATAGATATTTATTTATTAAATTTTCTTCACTTTTATTTATATTGGAATTTTTTGAATGGAAACCACCATGCCTTTCTTGATTCATATTTATTTAGTAATGACTTCATCTATATATTATATTTTTTACTACATAATTTCTTTAACACTAAATATATGTGGATGAATTATGTGCTGAATTTATTTTATTATTATGTTTTACTCTGATTTGGGGGGGGGGTGTAGTCATTTCACAATACCACCATATTTCCCCACTACATGTTATCAACCACACAAATACATGAATGTGTGATTGAGGCTTTATTGAACATTAGATTAGTCCAAAAACTATTTATTTAGCTAGTGATGTATCTAGAATCATTGAAGTTAATGGAAAAGAAAAAAATCCTCATTGATGAATTTTTTAGAAAAGTGATACATATATTAATAGGGAAAAAACTAATAATGAAATTTGGTTTTAGATTAAAATTAATTATGAGAAAAATATAATGTTGTGGAATCCATATTATTGATTTGTATAGGTATATTCGGCGTTATTAGAATGGATGATGATTATAATTTTAAATAACATATTATTAAATTCAATGAAATAGTCAACAATATTTTGGTATTTTTTTATGAATCGGGATCATAGTATTATTAATAAAAAAATTTATTATAGACTATAAAAATAATTTTGATTCTACATTTTCATATTTATAAAAGAGACATGATCTTAATATATATAAAATTTACATAATTCTAAATCCCAAAAAATTGATCAAAATTCACTTACATAAGTAAAAGATTAAATAAGAAATGTATTTTGAATCCATGAGAATGTCCAAAATTAAATATTATAAAGACAAAGAATCATGTTATTTTTAAAATAACGATAATGAAAAAAACAAAATATATTTTTTTAGTATATAAAAAAGTATCATACAAGGTAATTTAAAATGAAAAGTAAAGAGACCACCAAAATAATACCACATTAATAGAAATGGAAAATTTTCTATAAATTTACAAATTATTAATTCTAGAGAATATGGTTTAGATGAATATAATGTGAACCATTAGATGAAAAATATGAAAAAAAAATTAAGGAGACATTTTTTGGTAAAAAAATGTATATGTTCCCAATTAGGGAAAAGATAAATATTAATATTAAAGAAGAATAATCCAACCCCGGATAAATAAACTAATCATAAAATAATGATTATTTTATGGATCATATTGAACTTTTTTAATACTTCATGAATTGAATATTATTTTTGAGAGAAAAATAGCATGAATAAAAGATAAATAAATAATTAAAATATTATCCTCATAAGATAAAAAATGTTTATAAATGTAATATGATGTTGAAAAATAAATCAATACTATGGATTACTGAAATTAACAGTGAATAAATAAATATGTAGCTTGTATAGAAGATATCGTGAAATAAAAAATGATATTTGTTAGGAATGATAATTTATAGATTGATAATGAATGGAATCATTAAGTATGTGAAAATGATTTTTCCATCATATATTTAAATATTTTTTTATACTATTTGATGATGATAATAAAATTAGTTAAAAAAATAGTTAGAATTAAATCATAGTGATCACAAATTTTTTTAAAGATAGACCTAGAGTGGAATGTTAGATATACTTATATTAAATATAAAATTAAACATGTTAACAAAAATAGTTCATCATATAATTACAAACACTAATATGTTTGAAATTATAATACCCATGAGAAACATACTTCTTAAATAAAGGAATATTGGAATAATCTACGATGATAAGATAACTGGGATAAATTATAACTAAAATTTATAGAATGTTAGTATAAACAATAATGATTAAAATTCAATAATAAGTAATTACGATTAATGATAAGAGTATAAAACTAGTGTTGATGACTGTTTGTCCAAAATAATATTTATTTTGATAATATATTTCATTAAAACTGGAGATGCAAGAACCAATGGTGGTTTTAATGACAATACGAGAATGTATTTTAATATAAATCATGTAGTGGTCATGAATATATCTAATCCACCAACATAATTTTTTATTTGAATTTTTAGAATAAATATAGGATAAATGTTATTTGAGATGAAATAGATATAAGGAATAAATGAAAAAAATAAAAGCATAGATATATTTTAGTATAATGGTGATGTAATTTGAAAAGTATAAGGGATATAATTCATGTTAAGTTGATATAAGAAATAAACCATGGGATAAAACCCAAAATGAAGATGATTTAAAAATGTAATTATTAATTACTTTCTTATACCATTCAAAAAATAGTTAAAACATAGATGAAGAAAAAATCGTATCTAATGATAAATAAAGACACAATATTTAATATAGTGATATTTAATTTATTTAATGTCTTATTGAATGTTTTTCTCTAATGATTACAAATATTATGTGAGTAAAGTAAAAAAAATAGATATTATTTATTGTGATGTATATATATACTTCCAGCTTAGAAAAAATTGATGTCAAATATGAATCAAGAACCTTGAGATTAATTTTTTTTGATGAATAAACAAAAACACCAAGAAATATTTGAATGTATGAAGAGGATGAATATAATTACAATGACATATAATTGGAATTGTATCATTAAAAATACTATCTATCTTGAGATTAATAGTAATATAGGATATTGTTCTTTCTAAACACTCAGGATATCTGTTATAAATGTGAAACAAATTCATTCATAATATTTCACTTATTTAAATTATCCATACATAAAAGAGGGGAATTTTGGGATGTTAATTAAATAGAAATTGGATGAGTTATGTAGTTGATTTATAGTAAAAATATTTTATTTTTCGTGATTTCTCAAACAACCATGATGAATATTGGATTACAACCCTTGATGGGTGTGATTCCATTTTGAAGAAGCTATCCATGAAATTTATCAATAACTAATTTTTGAAACTACAGAAAAATAATGAATTTTGTTTGACAAGCTCTTCCAATCACACATTTCAACATACTCATTTTTTAAAATTATTATTTTCATAATGGGTTTGAAATGATTGATGGGTATTAAAAGAAATGGTTGAGTTATAAATCATGGAAATTGATATTTATTTTTTATTTTGGTGAAGGTGACTGAACATTATACATTAAATGATGAATCTATGTGTATAAAACAAATAATGGGATAGATACTATTGTATCTTATGATATATTATTAGTGAAAAACATATATATCAATTTAAATACATATTTCTCACTAAATTGAGTTATCCAATGTATACATTGAATTAATTATATAATGGATAATTTCTATGACATGTGGGATTCCATACATTGTTAAAATAAGGAACAAGGTTGATATTATAAATGAAAATAGGACATGTTTATGTTTGAAAAAATAGTGAATGTTGTTCAATTTGGGAAAACTGTCCCATGAGCTAGTTCAATTATATTAATTTTTTTTAATTGAGATAATAGTTAAATTTGATTAGAAAATTTAATAAATTGGATCTAATTAAAAATAAAAAGCTGGTTATTGGTCAGCCATTATGAATTAATGAAGTTGATATTGATTTTTTCAAAGTGGAATGTCAATAGGTTGTTGTAGCTATACTCGAAAGATTTTCAAGGTGCTTGATGATGTTGGTTATGTAGTTGAGTTCAATGAAGTTATATTTTGTTAAGGAGTATCATTGAAATAAGAATATTTAATAAATTATAATACCAAACAGAATCTTAAAAAAAATTGGTAACATTGGTTAATATTTTATTAGATGCTTTATTTTATGAAGACTATAAAATATTCAATGGTTGTATAAGTCTTTATAAAAATTAATATCAAAAATGAAATTGTATTTGGAGATTAATTATGAGAAGAATTTTATCTAACTATTACTAATATAGTCATAGTGTGTAGGAAATGTTTTGATGATACTTAGGTGAATTTTTTTTATAAGTTGATACAAGTTAATGCTGATGGTTACATAAATTTGAGATTGAACATTAGAGGATTTATTGAGAATCCATCCTTGTGTTTATTTGGTTTTAAATAATTGGGATTAGATTAAAACATAGAGGATGATTAACAAATTAATAATACATGAAAAATATTATAAAATAAAATATTATAGATATTAAAAATATTTTAAGATTCCTCAGATATTTAATATGAATGATACAATAAAAACAATATATAGTGGATTTTTTTAATAATAATAATTATTATGAAAGAATATCAACGATTATTTCATCACTCTAGATTTTATTATTATTATATATTGTTTTATAGGGAATGCATTATTTTTAAAGGGGCCCAATTAAATATTGATATAAAGGTGTATATTGAGTACCATCATTGGTTAAATGAATGAATAAATGAGGTCTAGTGGAGCTAGGGTAAAAGATTCAGTGTAGGGTGAAATTATTGTCATGTTGAATAGGTAAATTCAAGTGGATTTAGATTTTCTACAATTGGTCATGTAGTGTAATAAATAATATGGTTCTCACCGGTAAAATCGTTATTGGATTTTCATAAGAGTGGGTTTTGTTTGTCCATTTATCTTTTCTTCCACATATATGTGAAATAATGAGATTTTCAAAATTTCATACAAGAATCATGTTTGTATTTAAAGAATAGGAATTCTTATTCTCAATGGGGTGTGTATAATTTTAAATAGTTGAACCAACTACAATGTGATATTTGAAAACTATTGATTAGAAAATTAATAATCAGAATGTAAATATATTTTTATAATTAATTTTCTAACACTAGTATTTATATTGTTCTACAACATGGATATTTAATAAGATAAATTAAACAATGAAAATTCCATGTACATGAAAATTTGGTGTATTTGGGAAACTACATCGACACTTTGTGAAGATAGTACAAGGGAATCAAAATGAAAGGTTATTAATAAATTTAATGTATTATGTGATAAACTAGGCATTATATGAGCATGATGTTTGAGGAAAACTAAAATCATATTTATTTTATCAGAAATTAATGATTGTGAGAACTTATTATCATAATTTTAAAGTAAATAATATAATTATAATGGCCTATAAATATACCATCACCACACTTTTAATGTATTCAATGAGATTTAATAGATATTATTGTTATTTTGGATTATTTGATCTAGAATTTTAGTACTTGACATGATAATCAACCATACATAGCATTCATAGAATATGAGAATATTCAATATTCGTGACTAATGATATAATAATAATTATTTTCACTGTTTTTATTACAAATATTATTTTATAGAGAATTGTTTAGTTTTTGTAGAGGTATTTGTAATTATACATTTTGTACCATATTTTTTGATCCATTCCATTTACATTTGTAGAAATAATATATGAACATAAATTGTACGGTTGGAAAAAAATTCACAGTAGAAAGTGAAAATTCAAATTGGTTGTTGTTTTTAGAAATAAAACATAATAAAAATATATTCATTGGAGGGGGGTAATCATGAATATAAATTTTAACAAAATTGATGAGTCAAAGAGGTGTTTTTATTTATTAAATATATTTTCTAAAGGGTAAAATATCTAACCAACCTTTTAAATTCATTGTTAATAATTATCATTTAAAATATGATTCCTACATATATTATACAATAGTTTCTTATTTTTAGCCATTTGAATATAATCATTCAAAAATGAAATCAAATATTTATATGATATACTAACGATGGGAAGAAAATTCATGAATTCATTTATTCATTATCAATACATTGTAAATAATTGGTCAATGGTAAATTAGGTAATGTATCCAAAATCAGAATTTGATTGATTGTTTTTTGGGAATTAATTAAACTCTACAAATTTATACTATATTGATATTTTTAACCAATTAAAAATAATTTTTAAAAATTTAAAAATTAAATGACCTTACATGATATGTTATAATTTTCATATTCATAACCCATTGGTAACTCAAAAATTTAATCAAAATATGAAAAATAATATTATATTATGATCTTCTGATAACATTTAATCAATTTAAAATCATTTATGTTAAACCAGTTACATAAAACTATTATTTCATCTGATTTTCTGTCATTATAGATATGTTTTGAATTTTTAGGAAAATGGAAAACCCTATTAGAATAATAATATCAGTATCCTTCCTAAATAATTGAACTCAAGAAGAATAAAATAATAAAATTAATAAAATGAAATTTGTCGTGATATTTTTTTTTTAAGAAATAGAATCTATAAATTTAAAAATATAGAAAAATTGAATTTTAGAAGTGATCAGTGTTCGAAGGGTGTCTATTTTAAAATTTCTATATAAATGTATTGATATCACTTATTTGATTCCTTAAATCATAAAATTTATGAACCAATACCATGTTATTTGAATATTATATAATTATATGGTGGAGGATAGGCTAGATTTTACAAAAATTGAAATATAATTTTAAAAATTGATTAAAATGCATCTATTTTTTCAAAGATATTATCATCCAATCAAATAAATTGTACTAAGAACCAATTTAATTAAACACATTACATTGAGTACTTCAATTTCATAAAACAGAAAACCCAATTTATGAATAGATATTGTTCTATGTTTAAAATAGTCAGGTGAAGTCCAATATATCAAATATAATATCTATCATCATTATTAAAATCTCACATCTCACATGAGATCCAAAATATTATACAAATTAATATTATTGTAGAATTAGTGTCAAATAGTTCATTAAAATCTAATGTAAATATTCATCTAAAAATAAATTGTCGGATAAAAATTATATAGTGATCATAAATTAGTGAAAACATGGTTTCCATGCAATTTATAATTTCATTATCTATTTATAAATTAGGATTAATTTTATAATTATATATCAATGTGGTCAAGTTATGTAATTTAGTACAAAAAATATATTTAATGAATTTATGTTTTATCAACTCTTCAATAATTATACTTTTACAGTCGTAGTAAGGCATTTCTATATTAATTATCGAATTCAAAAATATAAAACAATGAGAAATTTTATGATCTAATTTCCTATATATAATATATAATGACTTATATATGGAAACAAATTACCTAATATTTTCTTCTCTGACATTGAAATTTGTTATCATTGTAATTCCATTAAGGGACTTATCAAATCCCTCTTTAGCATAAAATCTATTTTAGTCATTAGTAAATGGGAAACAATCTATAGCTCTATTCATATATCACATAAAAGTTCCTTACTATTTAATTGAATTGAATATAAAATCACAACCCATTGAGATTTAATTGGAAAAAACAAGAGTATTTATTGATAATTATCTAATGAAAATAAGGTAGAGGGTTGGTAGGTAATATTAGAAAAAACACAAAACTATGAAAATATGTTAACCCTTCATCACAATATGTGATAATAAATAATAAAAAGGTAAAAAATAAACTTTTCCAAGGATTAGATACCCACAGTCTGCAATTATATGAAATGTATTATAAATATAGTAAAAAGTAATATGATTGGTTAACATTGAATTTTTTTATTTTTTCAAATTACATAGAAATTTCAAGTGAAATATATTTCACTATTATAAGTTAACCAATGATTAATATCCTCATAAAATTATTTCTAATATTTAAAACCGGATCACATTTTGAAGAATATTGGTTTTTGACATTCCAAAGAAACAATTTTTTTAATATGTTCTTGTTATTCATTGTTTCATTATTTTCTAACTTTTTTTCTTTTTGAACGTTTTTTAATTGAATCCAATGAAAAATAATTGTTTATAACATATGTTACTATCCTTATCAATGAATGAAAGTACCCAAATTTTTTTCAACAATTGGAATAATTACTTTATAAATTGTAAAACCTATCCCATACACATAATCCAATAAATATCGAGAGAAAACATGATGAATTGTGTAGGATGGATAAAACAATAATGTAATATGTCATTATATATCATGGTTATTCATGAAATCTTTGGGAATAAATAATGATACTAATGTAATGGTTTTCTCGGGAATAAGTAATTGAGAACAAAATATTCCACAAGATTATTAATGAGACTTCATATAATCACTATTGACAAGGCCCATGTCACGTTCGTAAAGAAAAAAATGATTGTTAATCATATATGTTATTATTGTTACCTATAATTAGGAAATTTTTTATAATTATATTTCACTGGATGACAATAATATCTCGTGATAGTGTTTCCTATGAATGTATTTATAATGATGGCCAACTCATATTATTTTTGAAAATAAATTCATTATAAAATAATATATATAATAAATCCTTACTAAAAAATCATTCTAAAATATTTTTAAAATATTATAAAAAAATCTATATTGAATTATTAAGACAGACATTAGTTTATGCTCAAATATTTAAAATTTTAAACAATTAATTCAAATTAAAAAATACAATAAAATTATAACAAAATTTTTTCCCCCTAACACAATATGTGATTCTATTTACTCCATGTAACCTTATGCAATTATATATTCCCTTGAAATACATAATTTGAATGATGAAAATTGACATAAAATAAAGAGAGATTGTGAAAAAATGTTGTGTTCATTGAAATTAACAACATTATGTAATACAATGCCTTTTTTGAGATGTATCAGGATCGATTGTATGTAATATTTTTCATTGTGTTAACTAAATTTTATTTATATTTAAACTTGGGGTGTTTTTGGATTCTAATTTAAAGAAAATGGGGGAAAGTGGAACTGAAATCCTTCACTAACTGAACCAAAATCAATCTCAAAACCTCCACGATACAAACAACAATCAGAAACATCACATCCAACTCCAGCAACCATCACGAACATCAAAAACAGGTTAAACCGCATCAACTGGAATGAGGGTGATCTTCACCAATGTCTGTCATCAACACTATCAATTGTCTAGATCCAAAACACCAACCCTCTAGGATAAAACTCCACCACCTGCAACTCTCAAAGACAACACCAAAAAGAAGCACAAACAAACAGAAATCCAAAACCTCCAGATTTCAAGCTAAAAAACCGCAAGAAAAAATCCCTCTGCTGCCTTGTCCACTGCAAGGAAATGCATCCGCTGAAGCCCGACCCCATTCTACGAAAAAATTTAACAGAATTTATCCATACCCAAAACCAAATCACGAGAATCGGAAAAAACAAGGAATGAAAAAACATCACCATGAATAAGGCTCTTGAATGTCAAAATATGCTAGAAAAAACTTCTGCAAACCAGAATCAAATCTCATTACCGCTGTCACGATCGCTCCCGGAGCCCAAAAAAATCCTCCGCGCAAACCGATTTGATAAAGAAGCTATGACGGAGAATCACATACAGAGGAAATTTCAGGATAAGCATACATTTTTACATAACCGTGCGCAATGGCCCGACAAACCATAAAACACTTGACAAATTGTATTATCATGGATATGGAATGAATTTAAAAACCATGAAACCAAAAAGGAGAAATTGTGCATCCCCTAGAAGAGGAACACTGTGAAAATTAATTGTGTGAGGAAATAGTTCTCCCCATGTATTAAATCATAAATAGGATATTTTAATATAGAGAAAATTAGTCTTAAAATTTCCCAATACCCAATTTTAATCTCCATTTTGACCCAACTCATCCACTAATTCATTTCACAATTTTGGAGCCTCTTGGATATATTCCATGACTTAGCTATCCCCATTAATGAATAATCAAATGGAATATTGAATATTTTCACTCCCCCTGGTAAGAGGATAAGATCCAGTGTGGCAACCTTTATATTTTCATTTTTCTAACATATATTTTATGGTAGTTCATAATTGTTTTTGTTTTACTCTATATTTTTTATTAGGGATTTTAATTTAGATTTTTTGTATCTTGAATCAAATGATCATGATTTTAGGATTATGATCTAGATCTCTCTATAAATTATTGTTCATTTCAAATTTGGGTTTTCCATTTGGAAAAAATCATCAATGAATTAAGGTTGATTGACTATAATTAAAATCTCAATATACTCATTGAAATAACATTTATATAATTGTTTAATTGAAATTATTTGAACCTAAATTTGTATTCTTGATTTAATTATTTAATTTTTTGATTTACTTAATTTCAGAAATTTTGAAATAAGGGATATTTATTCATGTTTGATAATGAATTGTTCAATTAATTGTGGGATATTTAGAATATTTATTTTAATAATTAATTGATAAATTAATAATTAGATATTTTTGTTTATTATTTGATATAGTGAGTGGTTTTATTAATTGTGAGACATTGATATAATTAATTTGAGATAATTAGTAGTTGAATTATATTTTTAGAAATTGTAGATTGGATATGGGATTTAGGGATAAGAAATTTTTGAGTAATTATTCGAGATACAATATTGTCAATTGAAAATTTATGTGCGGAATTAATTATTGGAAATTTAGTTGTGGTTATTTATTAATTAATTAGTGAATTATTGAACGATATAAATGTAATTAATTAGTAGTGGAATTAATTTAGGGGAATTATTTGATGAATTAATTGTATAATTAGTAATGAGATTGATATGATTATTAAATGTTTGAGTGAATTAATGTGATTGAGGGGATAGATATATTTTTTATTAAATTATTTAAATAGTAATGAATAATTAGTTTTTATTTAACTATTGAAATTATATTGAAATTATGAATTGTAAAAATGGAATTCATGTATGAACTGAGACAATGAATGGTAACTATTTGATTCAAGCATATAGGAAAAATTAATGGTAACGACGTCCTTTATTTTTAAATTTATACTATGAATTGAAAAATTTGAATTCATGAGTAAAATGATATAAATAATGATAACAATGTCATTCATGTGTCATATGAGATTAATATTTGTTACAATGTAATTATGATAAACGATATTTGTTTGTTTTCTTGCCTGCCCAGGTGCTATGTAGTTAAATGAAGATTAATTGGTTATGTGATAAATAATAACTTATACATTTAATTTATTACATTATACATCTTTATTCATTGTTATAGATCGGATATTATTTTAGACACTATTGGTGGTGGCCAACTATGATGGAATCACACCCTATTCATGCATAATGATCGATACATAAATTGAATTCATTATCGTAGGAAAAGAAAATAGAAAAGTACATATGCTAGATTGATGAGATGAGAAAGATAATGGATGATGGAACTATACACCATTTGGGAAATCTTGGTAGATTTTTGTGTATTTAATTTTTATTTTCAATATTATACATGAAACATATTTTATTCCATATATATTTATTTGTTTTTGAATTGTATTTACATTTTTGGTCTCATGATTCTAGTTAATAATATATTATTGGTTATTGTTTATTTAATTACATGGTTTTGATACTATTATAATGATAGTATAGAATCCACAAAAATATTATTAAACCCTCATTTCTAGTTAGCATCCTCTAGAAAATGAGGAGGCACGTGTGAGGTTATGTGACCGACTAGCTCGGGGCACCTGTGGTAGGATGTTACAGTTTTTTGTCAGATGGAGGTTTTATATTCCTTTAGTTTTTATTTTTTTACTCAATGGGAATGGTATATAAGATGCATAAAAGATATGGGCTTGGTTTCAATTTAATTAATTGGAGTAGTTTAATCATGTTCGTGGGAGAACCCTAGTATATAAATTTGTATAGTCGTTATTTTTGTTTGCTTTTATAGTTGAATATTATTTCACAAATGGTGACCCAATTTTCATGATATCGGGTTATTGTTTCAAGGATTATATGATTTGACATGTGTCCATGTAAGACATGATCATTGAGTATTATTGAAACTTTTTTGGAACATAGGATTATTTTGATACATTGATCAATCTAGGCAGGCCTGATAAAACTAGTTTTGGGAAAGTTATTGTACTTGAAGTGTATTTCAAAGACTGGAAAATTGAAAGGAAATAGTTCCTGACATGAAAATATGAAATATTATTAAATAAATCAGAATGTGAATAATTTTTTTAGATAGTGAGTCTATTTGGATAATTTGGTGGGGATTGGGTAAATGACATGTTAGGATATATTGTGTTTCCATTAAATTTGTTAATTTTGGGAAATGTCTTATATAGTGAATTTTTAATTTTCTATTGATATTCATCTTTGATGATGATATTAATGTGGAAAAAATGGATACATAAGGATTTTATCTTCCAATAGTTGATATAGATGTGATGATAGTTATGGGTTTGGAATCATGATATATGTTTCAAGATAAATTCCCTCGCTTCATGTAGTATATTTGAAGATATACAAATTCAGTTATAAGGAGTAGCATTTCCTTTATGTGGGTGTTTTTGTTGCATCACCATCCACTTTGTATTCGATATGGTGTACCTCAGGGAGATGAGTTGTAGATTGAGTCAATCTATACAATTCTAGACCATTTGGAGACTCATATTGAATGGTGGATCCATTTAGATGTTAATATGATATTGGGATCTATGAAGTGTTGGTGTCACATTTAGGATTAGACTACACATTCTGATGGTATTTTATGGAAGGAAATACTAGACACATTTTTGGTGTACCTTTATCTATAAATTTTGAGACATGAGACATTGGATATGTTCAGGAGGATGAATTAATGGAGTATGTATTTGATGGACTATGTTGAAGGTTTATAGACATCAAACATTTTTTTAATACATTGGTAGGGGATGAGACATACATGGTGAGGTGTTTCAATGATGGAATTAAATGTGAGATTATGTCCCAGGTAAAACTATTTTTGTTAAAGATTCTTTTTGAGGTACTGGATTACAATCTCAATGAGGATGTGAACTTGAGGGAGGATTATAGTTCAAGACATGTAGTTTCTTATAGATGTTCAATATGTAGATCTTCTGATACCTGGAAGCATCTATATAATGGTGTTAGGTAGGGGGATATCATCAAGATTCGAGAGGGGAAGGTAGTTCCACACATGACCTTTCATGGATTATATGCCACTGATGTGTTATAAAAGACCACTATCATAGGCACTATCGGATACCACTAGTAGTGTCTGTATTTTTCAATATAATGGGACATATTTAGATGTTCTATGGGAACCCTTGATAGATTATAGTGATGGAGGAGAATGAAAAAACCAACTCTCTATAAGGGGATATTCTTCCCCAAATCAGTTAGGCAGCTGGACTTATACTACTGGAGGAGGTTGAGATATAGACATGGTGCTTCTGCGAAGGAGTGATATCATTATTATATTTGTTTAACATAGGGGACCAAAACTATATCATTGGGAATAGGAGTAGGAAATGTGAATTTTTTGAACCCATCACTGTGTGGGTAGAGAATCTCATCCATGGAAAATGTGAGGCACTATTCATATAGATTCTATGATTGATATTTTATATTTGATATTAATGCCTCTAATTTCATTATTTCTTCACATATTATGAATTGTTTGATTGGGCCATTGGTGTACATATGTGGGATGTTAATTATAGATACACCATTGGCAGTAAGATCTAGATACATTAATTTATGAAAGGTGTGTTCTCCTGAGGTTGGGGTGTATTATTTTTTGTTGGGTGTTTATATTATAGGCATCTTAGGCTTTGATTTAATTACGGATACAGTATGGTTGGTAGTATAGCACGACCCTATTGATTTTTACCATAGAATAGTTACATGTACTTATCATATGTTTATAAAATATATTTACCATGGAGTGTAGGGTCCCATTCTTGCAGAGTAGGGGAAGTTACAAAGAAACAAGAAGTGATCACAACCCCTGATTCTAGTCAATCTCAGAATGATGGAGGTATAAAGAAGGATGTATTTCCACTCATAGTGTTTAGGTTCCATTTTGTGTTTTTGGTGACTTATTATGAAATAAACTAACGAGTTATTTGGAAATTAAAATTCATCTCATACTAAGGGCACTGATAGTTTATATTCCACCATATAGAATGGAACTTCCAGATGTTCAAGATCTCAAGACTCAGACAAAGGTGTTGGATTATTAGGGGTTTATCCAACAAAGTATTTCACCTTAGGTTTCTTAATTGTTTTTTGAAAAAATGGCTGATTGAATTTTATGCTTATGCATCAATTAACATTAGTTGTACTAGATGAAGTAGAAGAAAATGTTTCATCCTTATTATATTGCACACAAATTTTACCATTCAAAAGGATCTTGTTAATTGATAATGATCAAATTGAGATCATGGTATCATCACTTAATAGTTCAAACATCTGATATACTAAGGACTCAATCTAGAAGTATGTATTTCCTTTATAGGGTTTTTGTAGTTCCATTTTGGATGATGAAATAACCGACTTTTTTATGGACATGGTTAATAGAGTTATCCCTTTATATGTCAATCAATTTTTGGTAGTGTTTTTTGATGATATATTGATGTACTCCATGAATCACAATGTTCTTTAACAACATATTGTTATCATAAAAATTACTCTAAAAGATCATCCACTATACACCAAACAATCAAGGTGGTAGTTTTAGATTTATTCGGAACATGTCATGAATCAATTCATCTCCGATGAAGGTGTGTATTTGGATCCAATTACATTTCACATTGTAGATTATTGGGATAATCCCAAGATTTTTTTCAATGTCTATTTCATTCAATAGTTAGCTAGATATTACCATATGTTCATTTAGTACCTCTAACGTTTTTTAGTTCCACTTTTGGTCTAGAAATAATCGGTGGTAATGATTTAATAGTCAGAAGATCATGATGACTCCATAAGAAAATATATGAAGTTGTTGATATTAACAACTTTATTGATCCTACAAGTTCCAAGTGATATGTATATTTTGTTTTATGACACATATAAGATAAAACTTTGAGATGCGTTTATTCAAAGAGATGAAGTGGGGAATATGGGTTTCGATTGTTGAGGCCAATGAATGGAAGTATACTACACATGGACTCACATTGGAGGTTGTTGTTTATGATTTTATGTTGGTAGAGTCAATCTATTGGGAGATAATTTTAAATTGTAGATAGATCAAAATATTTTAAAGTATATATTTTCAAAAATAGATTTCAATCTCCATAAGTGGACGTGTATTGTGTATTTGTAGTCATTGGATTTTGAGCTAGCATATAGGCCTATAAAGGGGAATAGTGAGGCTCACAGTTTGAGCATGACAAAATAGACTTAGGTAGTTCAAGAGTCTAGTGTTATATGGTAGATGATGAATTTGATGGTTGATATGAATATTATGATTTAGGTGATCCAAAAGCAGATTACTCTTATATCAATTTCAGTAGAGTCTGTAAATCTGAGACAGATTACAGATAGTCAATATGATGATCCAGAATGATTGAACACAAGGGAATTCTATGAAGGTTGGTAGACCCCTATTTATTAGAGAATAAATGAGTATGAGACAATCTATTTCAAGAATTAGGTTAATGTGCATATGAGTATATGGTAATAGACAATTCATTAGATTAATCCATTGATGTGGGTAGTACATATAGGAGAGAAATTTTATTCCATTAGCAATAAAAATATTTTTGGTGGGCCGACATGAAAAATGAGATATAAGGTTTTGTGAAATTATTCAGTAATTGTTTGTCGGTCGAGGTGGAGAATCAATGATGTTGTTGATTAATGTAACAAATTTTCATTGTGAAATTAAATTTGGATGATTTTACTAATGAATATGTGTGTGTATACTGAGGAAACATTGGAATAATGATACCATTTGAGTTTTTTTTTCGGAAAAAGTGACAATGGATTAACATTTCATTCCAACATGGGAACCCATCTTAGTAGAATAGATTGGAAAGTTATATTTTCTATGTATTTTCCATCTACAGAGTGTAACACATACAATATTTTTTGGACTGTGATTAATTTTTTTACAATATGCATCTAGTATGTATTATAAAAGTCTCTTGGTATAGAGTTTTGGTGGATTAAAATTCTCCAACCGTATACAGATGGAATTTTAAAGCATATTATTCGTGTTCGTGAAGATATGTTTCAAGTGCGTGATGTAGAATTTGTTAGGTCTTAGTATATGAACATATATTTTCTGTAGTTAACCTATAAAAACAGTTATGGGGATACTATTTATATTGAACCATAAGAGGATCATTATTGTAGGCCATTCACACCACCTCTATGACAGATTTGAGTAGTTGAGACAGAGTTGCTGGGGCTGAGTCTCTTGAATGAGATGATGAATCATGGACTACTGATTTGAATGATTATTACTACAGATCATATTATAACGACTTCATATGTTGGTAGTCATTGATAACCCCTAGTGTTTATGCGTAGTGATCATGTTTACCAACTTCTATAAACTATATTGGGTCACTATAGGATACAAATATAGCGAATGTTTGGACCCATGATTTTTGGACTATTTGAGGATGTAAATATAATAGGGATGAGGGTGTACCAATTGTCTCTTACACATATATACACATATATGCATGATTTTTTCAAAGTGTCACAACATTTTGGTATCATCCCAAACCGTCTCATGTGACTAATGCTGTGGATTTTGAGCTTGACATTGATGTGTCCTTTAAAGAAAATTTGATACATTTGTTTAATCATTGATAGAAATTATTGTGAGGAAATAAAATGATCATATTTCATGTATTGTGGACTCATGGCCCTGTTGAATTAGAAAAATTGGAGGGAGAATCATTAATAAGGGATTAGTGGACTAATCCTTTTTTACATCAGAATATTAGAGATTTTTGGGAGTATATATCAAGGACAAGATATTATAAGATGGGAAGATAATAAAAACATGTCCATTTATAAAGACCCAATAGGAACGTTTATAGGTTAAATTTTTTTAATGTTTTAATAAAATATCATTTTGGTTTTATCTTCGACTGTGTTTTCGTAAAAATTTGAGAAAATTGGGAGAAATATTGAATTGAATGGTTGGTGCATGAATTACTCTAACCATTCCACATGGACCAAAAAACCATGTAACTCAGCATAAGAGGTTATTTGAAAGGAAGGCACATCGTTTGGTAAACTGTTTATCCTAAAAGGAGAAATCATGATCTCCCAAGATGAGGCACATAATTATGTTTCAAAAATTGGGGAAGCCTTATACCCTATGTAGAAAACTCTTCCAATGGGGTATTAATCCATAGTAAATTATTTTTAGAAATTATTGAGCCCCATTTTGAATCCATATAAGGCACTAAATCGACCCCTAACTCATTTTCAAAATATTGGACCCTCAATAACAGATTCCAAGCATTTCCAACCTTCGTTCTTATTGAATCGAATGGCATATTGATGATAAGTGTCCTACCCAATAACATGATTTTCCATGTGTGGATTCCATTATATTATCCACTTCTCCAATACAATATATGGTTGTTATTACCAGTTTTTAGAGGAATATAGATCTCGGATTGGGGATATATATCTAGAATGATGGGATCATAACTCATATGATCTAGAATTTAGCATTATGATCATGATATCATTCTACGTTGTTATACCATTCTGACTAGTGATTTCCCTTCAGTGAATGATCTCTAATGAATCGAGGATGGTGGTGTATAATTGAAATAATACATTATTGATTTAAATTCCTTGTATCTAATTTATAAATATTTATTAAATGAATATAAATTAATTTTCAAATTAGAATTAATAAAATTAGGGAAGTTAATTAATTTAGATATTTAGTAAAAATGGGATATTGAATTTATTTGGATAATAAATTGATAAATAGGTTTATTGTGATTGTATTTTATTTTTGATATTGAATTGATGAATTAATTGTGAGATATTGAGAATATTTATTTGCGATAATTAATTTTTTTAATTAATTGTTGATATATTTTGGATAGATATTTCTACATGGGGATAAATAATTATTGACTTATTTGTTGGGATATATGATTGTTAATCGAATACATAATTTTGGGATCATTTATGGGATATTGTGTTATGGTTATATAATAATTAATTGGTATATTAATAAATTGGATTCATGTTTTTAATTTATTAGGGAAATAATTATGTTGAAAATTTGATGATCTAATAGTTGAATTAGTAATGAGATTGAGATGACTGATATATATTTCATTTATATAATGTGATTGATAGGATTAATTAATTGCTGTGCTAATTAATGGAATATGTATGATTAATCATTTTCTGAATAATTAATGAAATAATATGGAAATGATTAGTGGTAAAAATTTAATTCAATTATGAATTGAGACAATTAATTTTGAATATTGAATTCATATATAAACCGAGACAATAAATAGTAACAACGTAATTTATGTGGGAATTGAGCCAATGAATGGTAGAAAAGAAATTCATCAATAAAATTAGACAAATAATTATAATAATGGTATTCATGTGTTATTTAAGTTTAATAATGGTAACAATGACTTTCTAATATATGATGTGGTTTAGGTGTCCTTGGGAATCTGCGTGTAATGTTCTTAAATAAATAATTATTCATAATGTGATAAATATTACTTCTGAATTGAATTTATATCATTATACAACTAACTATAATGTTATAGATGGGGTATTTTTTATGACGTTGTTGGTGTTTACCTACTATGTTTTACACACACCCTACTCGGTCTTCGTAGTCATTACCAAAATAGACTTCATGGTTGTATTATAATATAATGGGGAATGACCTATGTTAGAAAGGTATGTTGGTATGGATCATGGATGAGTGAACCATAATTGGTTCAAGACCCACATCAGAGTTGTATGTGTTTTTAAATTTAAGTTTCATTATGGCACAAGACCCGTATTTTTTGGAATACCTACTATTTTTTGTCATTTTCTTATTTGGAATCATGATACAGGTGATTTTTATATTATTTTCTATTTTGAGCTACTTTTAAAAAAGGGTATATCCTCCCCACGACTGATTTTATAACCTAACTACTACATGAATGCCTCTATTGTAAAGGGTGGTGCATATCAAGTAATGTGAATAACCATAATGAGGCACTGGTGTGTGCGAACCAAGACATGGAATTACACATTAAAAAGGATTCCACTATCATTCATTAACATGAAATTCATATGATGAAAATAATTTATCCCTGGTTAAATAAATATATAAAGTAAACGAATCATAGAAATGTAAACTGAGGTTTCCTCAATATAATCCCTCCAGTTATTAATTTTATAAGTTGAATTTTATTGATATTGATATGGAAATTGAAGGTGATGTGGATTCATTATTTCCAACCACCTTCTAAGACATCATCATATAGTATTGTTTCCCTAAAAGTGCCTATATAAAATGAAATTGTTGTTAACCTCATTTATAGTGCACTTAAAGTTTAGATTACATGGGAAGAGAATGTTGTGTTACACTATCTCCACAAAATAATGGAGAATTGTAAAATATATGGTGTACTATGTGTCAATTATAGGAACTATAAATTGAAACAAAAAAAATTAGAAATCTATTTTTCAATAGTTTCCGTTTTTCTTCTATCATTCTTATATTCCTATGAAATGAGTAAAAAGGGTTCCTCCATTATTTATTCAAACCCAACCACACATTTTGTGGTATCTTATATATTAAACAAAGAAAGTGATTATTTAATTATACTGTCAATTTAAAAATAATATATGATTATTTTTATTTTCAATATAGCATAGATTAAAATGTTATGTATATGAATTTAATGATATCCTATAATTTCTTCATCTTGCATATCTTATTCATCATGAAAGATTTCTAGAATAAAAATTTAGGGGATACATAGTGGGAAATATTCTATAGTATTTGTGGTATTTGATATTTTTAATTATAAAATATTTTTGGAAATATTTCTTCTATTTGGGGATCAACATTAGAATGTGTAATTTTATACATATACACTTGGATAGACGTTTTCATCTTATCAATTGTTAGTTTCAACTGAACCATAACTATATTATGTTATTTTATTTTTTTTCTATCAATACCTCCCCCATGTAATTATCTATTATAGATTTTGTTTTTTACTTGTACTTTTATGAATAGAGGTTGAATATTTTATTAGTGGTATACTAAAAAAAATTCTTCTTATTGGTTTAATACATTCTCATTAAACATGTATTTAAACCATTTATTAGTGTACATTAATGGATTTTGTAGTTCTAAATAGTATAATATAATCCTCCAAACCATGATATGATTATCTTACAATCGTTTATAAAAGCACTGATTATATTAAAATAAATAAATCCTAATATAAATTTTCATAATGATTGATTAATTAAGGGAAAATAAATAATTTTTGATGAGTAAAAATTTAAAAAAATTAATATATAACAAAAAAATATTTTTTTAAATATAAAAAATCATAAAATTGTATATTTTTTCTTATAAATGATTGTATAATAACATTTCCAGAAAAGAAATTGTACGAGTTTGATGTAATTTATTATTGTATATCTCATGGGATATGTTTTTTTATAAATTATTGGTGTCACAATGGCTTGTCTAGGTCATATTTTTAATGAGGAGGTAGATTAAATGAAAAAATAGGCTTTAATATAATAGAATGGATGAAAAATAAAATAAAATTTTTTGGATTTTATTTAATGTTTTTTAAAATAGAAATAAATATTTTAATAACAAATGATAGAAGAGGGGGTCAATTGGAAGTCTATTGTTTTTATTTAAAAAATAAAGAGTCGGGGAGTGGGTTTTATTTATAAAATTTTTCTAGAATTTAATAAAAGATATTACTCTCAAATTAAATTATACATTCATCATTAACATTAATATTTTGATTTGTACAATAATGAATAAAAAATGGTTTTAATCCAATCCCAAAAAAGTAAACATGAACATATCAACAATAATCATTGAAATCAAGGCCAATATCAAGATAAACTGTAATGCAACCTTAATTAAAAATTCATTCCAAGGTAACATAAATTATTATTGTAAGTTATGGGAACATTTATACACTATAACTGAGAATAATTTATGGTTCTGGACTATATAAAATCATTATGAATATATCTTATGTTCATTTACATTACCAATTAACTTTCATTTCATCAAATTTTCACATTTCCCAGACTCACATGTATTGTGATTATTATGGAAATGGATGAGAATTGAAAGATAAAAAAATTTAACAAATTATAACTTCAATATCCTCCGATTCAATAAATTATATATAATTTCATTACATGAAATTTAATCTATAGTTTGAATAATAAGAAAAATTGATCGTAGAAAAATTCTTTTCTTGAAGAGATATCATTTTTACAATTTTTATATCAAAAAAGTAAAACCCATTATTTTTCTACCTACATCATTAGAGATCTAATCCAAACTATCTAAATATTAATATTTAATTTTAATTTATTGGATTTCATGCTAAGGATACATGACATTAAAAAAATAACTACAATATATTTAAAATAAATCCTTATTTTTTCCACACCATCATTCCTCCAAACTATTTCATTATAATTATTTATTGTAGAAATCAATATGTTAAATTTATTGCTTTGAAAAATATCAAAATTTCACCACAATATAATTGTATATGTAAAAATTATAGCCCAAATAAAGATGTAATTTCTAACATATTTAATCAACAAAAAAAATTTATTAATGAAATATTTTCACATTCATACATAGGATCAAAATATAAATTTCTAAAAATTTATATATAAAAAATAGTTTTTAACACATCTAAAATATTAAATAAAAATATTATTCATTAATAAAATGATTTCTTAATAATAAAAAAGTAATTTTAAAATTGTCAAAACGATCATTCAAGAAATTTCAAAACTCCATATATAACAAAAAATTCAAATTTATTTTCAACTAAAACTCTTTGTGGTTGAATAAACTAAATTCTTTACTAACAAAAAATTGAATAATTGTTTTATTATTTTCAAGGGATTCAAATAAGTATGAATAATTGAGTAAAATAAAGATATTATTTGTATTATAATATGTGATGATGGATTGGACTACTCATCATAATATAGGTGTAAAAATATGGATTCATTATCTATTAGTGATGCATTTTCCTCAATCTATATTTGTAATGGCCCGGAGCCCTCTGGTCCATTCCATTGTGAAAATATGGTGTTTTGGGTGTTTCGGGAGGTCACGGTGACTTATCCCCAACACTTTACAAAATTTCCATTTCGATGAACAGTTCCAACACTAGACCTTTGTGAACAGTGACATCAGTGTCATTCTGTGAATAGTGAAATTGGTGACTTTTAGTGAACAGTGACATTTGTAAACTTCTATGAATAGTCACATCAGTGACCTTATATGAACAGTGTCATCAGTGACCTTCTATGAACAGTGACATCGGTGATCTTCTATGAACAGTGACATAGGTCACATTATGTGAATAGTTTCCTCAGTGACCTTCTATGAATAGTGACATCTGTGACCTTGTGTGAACAGTGACATCGGTGACCTTATGTGAATAGTGACATTAGTGACCTTATGTTATCAGTTTCATCAGGGACCTTCTGTGGAAAGTGACATCGGTGACCTTCAGTGAATAGTAACATCGGTGACCTTCTGTGAACAGTGAAATTGGTGACTTTATGTTAAAAGTGGCATCGGTGACCTTTTGTGAACAGTGACATCGGTGGCCTTCTATGAACAGTGACATCAGGGATCTTCTGTAAACATTGACATCGGTGCCCTTTTGTGAACAATGACATCGGTGACCTTCTATGAATAGTGGCATCGCTGACATTATGTGAACAGTGTCATCAGGGACCTTCTGTAAATAGTGACATTGGGGACCTTCTGTGAATAGTGTCATCTTTGATTTTATGTGAACAGTGACATTGATGACCTTATGAGAACAGTGACATAAGAGACCATAGGGTGTATAGTGTTTCAAGAATGGTATGTATAAATTATTTCCAGAAAGTTATGTGTACAATGTTTCCATAATGATAGGTGTATAGTGTTTCAAGAATGGTAGCTGTACAATGATTCCAGAACGGTAGGTGTACAATGATTCCATCTTCCTATAGTTTTTCCCTTTTCACATTTCATCTAATGTAAATTGCATTTTAATCCCCGTTTGAAAGACTTTAAGCCTTATTCAAAGGCCATAAATCATATATAAATTATTCCAATGGCTCGAGATGTTTTTACTTGGTCAATCCTCATGGTTTAATGCAATCCTCTTTTAATGGGAAATCATGCGTATCTTAAACCGATTCTCAATTAAATCCTCTAATGGGACGAGATATCATCCTCCCTAGTTATTCCTCTTTATTCTCATATATGAGACGCTCGAACCTTTCAGTCACTCCCGTAGTGTTTTGTGATCAAACTCTTTTCCTTGGATTGGATCCCATATTTTTTTATGCAACCTAGCCATATCGATCAATCTTCGATATAAGGTATGATCTATCGTCATTCATATGGGTTCATCTCCTTTTGTTTCTCCATTCCATATGATTTCCTTTGATCTCCATGCTTGTAATGGAGTTTTTGTGTGTCTCGTAGGGCGTGGTCATACAGTGTTATCCTTAGTTGGATGTTGTTGTCTCAAGATGATGACATTGTGATGTGTTGTTGTGGACAGTAATATTACAAATATTGTCATGAACCTTTTGAGGTAAGGGATTCATTTTATGTTAAATTTTATAGTTTTCATGTTTTATCCCACATGATGACAATGGAAATGACATAATAAATATTTGAACCAGACAGATAAGTTGATATTTATCGTATGTTTTTGCCTCTTGTTTTTCTAGATAGCGTTATATCTCTGCTTTCATTGTTTAGTTGTTCATTATTGATGTAAATCACTAAAGAACATAAACCAGGATTAATTGATAATTGGTTGTCTAAATATTAGGAGGCATGTAAACGAATATGGTTCTTGTTGTAATTTGATGTTTATCAAATTGGCGTAGTAAGCATGTTTAATTATTTGTTATAACATACTAATTAAGTTCCCTGAATTTTGAACCAAAGAATAATACTCAGTAAATCCAAGATGGATTGAAGAACCAATTGTTTGATTTAAGACAATTCCATTAATGGTTCTCAGTTACCCTCTTGATTGTTATAGGGCCAAGAGCAAAATTGTTATGATGTTTATTTTCCTACTACTTGTGTTGTGATGCTAGCCAAGATGTTTGTATCGATATTTGGGGGCATGGAGGCCTTTTGGTTGTGGCTTTAGATTACGCCTAGAGTGGAAAGATGCATTGGATTATGCATGTGGGAGTCAAGGATGAAACCATGGAAAATGGGACAGGATGGATGTGTTTTTTGGATGCGTGCTGATTCTTATTGGTTGATTATTGGTTTAACTTTTCCCCACTTCCTAAGGTAGCTGGTATTTCTTATCCTTATTCCGAAAGAGGTGAATACCTGCAAGGTATGCCTTGTTATTTCCTTGTTATGATTTTCAAGGGATGATAGGTATAAGCTCTTACTATAGGAGTAAAATACTCAACAGATAGTACATCTACTCATAGTGCTGAGCCCGCTTGTGTTTAATGGGATAAAATATTCCTCCATAATGCCTAGGAATATGGGAACGTAATTTTGTGATGAATAATTGAATAAATGATGTTAACCCATGGGGTTGTAGTATGTTATAACATAATGATGAGGTTGTAATTATAAAAGGATAGTGGAATTTTGGTGTGATTCTAATGAAATTTTATGTCGATTTGTAAATGGTTAACTAATGTTTAAAGAATTAATTAATGTAAACTAGAACTGATAAAAAGGAAATATAGTAAGGCAATAATTCTTTTTAAATGGTTGTGTGGTTATAGGATACCTAGTATTAGAAGTGGCAGCCGAGAATCATAGAGATGTTAGATGCAGTTTAGTCTAAGACTAGTTTAAGCCCATAGTTTGGTTGGGAGCTATACTATATTCTTTACCTTTTGTGTTTCTATATGCTACTCCACCCCGTCAGTATGGGAAACTGAGACCCTAGGGATTCTGAGCCCAGGGGGTGTTTTCCCTAATATTCCCGTGGGAGGATGGATGGCTGACAACCCCCCTTTGGCCCCGCTCTCTTCTCTTTGTAGATACATATGCTGGTAGGCACAGTGGATAGTTTTCCTCATATATGATTATAGAGGGATATAATGTCTTGTGGTTATTCACCGACTTATATTCTAGATATAGTATCTTATGTACTACTATAGGTGTAACGTGTATAGGCTTTAATGGCTTGAGGATCCTTACTCGGTGTATGGGATGTAATGGGTTGTGGTATAATAATCGATGTATGATACACATTATACAAGATATGGTGGATCCCAGAAACTTCCTGGATACTTTCTTACATGTATGTGGTGGTTTTGTTGCACGAGGTGCATGTAGCGGTGCTTCGCCCAAGTGTTAGAGGGAAAGACTTTTTGGAGAGAGATGCTTAGGATGCGTGACATTGGGGCATAGTGGAAAACCAGTGGGGAAGTAGTAGTGGGGTACCATTGATATTCTTTTTTATATTATATACCCTTGTATGTGTTACTTGGTGAGAGTATCCATGGTGAGGCTAGAAACATGGTATACTTGTTTAGGTGATGAGTTAGTTTTACTTGATGTTCACTGTGATTTAGAA
The DNA here is from genome assembly GCA_963277665.1 of Viscum album. Lineage (NCBI taxonomy): Eukaryota > Viridiplantae > Streptophyta > Magnoliopsida > Santalales > Viscaceae > Viscum > Viscum album. The sequence continues at coordinate 98,043 of CAUJRU010001228.1, read as the reverse complement.
TTATTTTTATACATATTCACGAGGGGATTCAAGGAGGATCCTTATGAGTATAATTTTATTCTCACCCTATCTATATATAAACTTATTTCAGGTCACTTGGACCAGGTTGGAGATTAGGATGGTTACTACTAGCTTGCAGTTGCAGGAGATGTTCTGGCTTGTGTTTGCGGTTGTTTTACGTTATTTTGGGTGCTTGTAGTTTTTTTCCTTTCAATTGTAGTAGTTTTTCATGAAAATTCATATTTAAACATGGGATTTCATTAATCTTTCTGGTTGATTTGGAGTTGGTTATTGTCTATCTTATCTATCTCTTCCGTATCTGTTTTCTTTTAGGGTAATTCCACCCATTTGTGTGTTTACTATACACTCGCTGCTAGTCACCAACCCGGGGCCTACAAGAGGCTGGACTCAGGGGTCATTACCTCCCTTCTCAAATTTCCGGCCTAAGAGGGGTACACTTGGTGGGGAGGGGGTCATGACCAAGTGGTATCAGAGGTCAGGTTGAGGGATATGATGGAGTTTGGTGTTTGGCACAGGTGAAGATGCATGGGTTGGTCGGGTAACAATGTCATTCATGTTTATCAATTCATATAAACATTGGGGTTCAGCTAATACATAGGCATTTAGGTCCCCCTATTATCTTATTTACAGACCTTTGTAACACCCCGAGCTTCCACGATACGCCTCTCTTTCAATAATGCAATAGCTTGCATTGTACGCAAGTTCGAGTTCTAACACACCGCGACTAATCAAAGTAGCCGTTATGAATAGTAATAACCACTTTTTAAAATTATAGAAATTTTATATTTCAAAATGGACTTCATTTTTGTATTCGTAATATCGAAATTACCCTAAGTTGAATTTTTTGTAATTTTCTGAGAACATCCAATTTTTTATGAATAGTGAAAAATACTTAAAACAACTTTTTTAATCAAAATAATTTATAGTGATAAGTTATACTATTGAGTGGTTTTAATGTATAATTAGAATATTTTTTTATCATTTTATCCAATGGTGGTCATTAGAATTAATTTAACATTAAAATTGGACATAAACAATTGCCAATCTTTTGATATAAATTGTTTCTTAAAAACACGCTATTTGTTGTGACAACGGGAATTAATTATAAAATAATTTAATGCAACTTATATGTTTGGAATTCATTAAAATATACATCATTTTTGAATTCGGAATATCAATTATTTTTTAGGATGAAATTTTGGCATTGTTTTGAAAAACTTCAATTTTTGATGAATAGTGAAACCACTAAGTGGTAGTTAAATAACTGATTTTTCGTTTAAATGAAATATTACCACTTCTGTGATTTGATTTTCAAAAATATGAAATACATGGTTGTAATTAATAAGTAAAATGTGGTTCAATGAGATTAAAATAATTTTTGGTGAATAGTAACTTTTAAGTTCTTAATCGCGATTAGAGGTAATTAGTGTAGTTTATGGTAAAAATAATGTTTTAATAATATGAGATGAGCTTGACACATGTCCTACCCTCATTTTATGTGCCATGTCCGGCCAATAAAATCCATGGGTCAACTTGGGGACCCCATGGAGACACTTTAGTTGGAAAATGACATAAATACCTTTTATATAATGTTAAAGTAAAAAAAATGACACAAACATGAAATGTTTTACTAAAACAATTTTTACATGGGGTTATACAAGCCATTATTTTGACTATAAATAGTAATTGGAAAGATAAAAAGATTTCATACATCATAGTATTTGTTTATAATTTTAGACATTAAATAAATTAAATTATTTATGACATCATTATGATGCAGCGATGACCTCATTATTTAACGATTTTAATAAAATGAATAGATAATTTAAAATCCAAGGCATAAACTTGTCCAAAAACTATTGGATGGGTATATTTCGAACCCTTATCACCTTATCCACTAATTATATAAGTGTGGGACCTTTAGAATCCGAAAAGCATTGTATAATAATGTAACATTTCAATCTTTCCGAAAGAGCCCCTCCTCTCCTCTTATAAAAGACCCCCACCTCTACCACCTTATTCACACTATCAAGCCTTTTGGATCGGCCAAACTCTGCCCAAATACTCTTCCAACTTCTCTCCCTTCATCCTAGAATCTTTACTTTAGTCAGAAAGCCATCCTAAGGAGTCTTTTTGATCAAATCAAAAGAAATAACCTGAAGAAGAGGTAACGTTTTCATCACCCTCTTTCAAGTTTCTTTCTTCTTCCATTCCCTCTTTGTTTATTATTTCAATTATAAAATTATAACTCCAGTATATTCTATATAATTTTATGTTATTATAAATATGGAACAACCATATTCAGTATTCTACCCTTCATTTGAATGACATGTCACCATACGTACGTACGTACGGCTTACCGTCTCCATGTCGTGGTGTAATTGTTATTCAGTATATTATTATTTAGATGGGTATAATAATGATATGTAATTCATGTAAATAATAAATATAACATAATAATGATTCTGTATATATGATATAATATCCAATTATATAATATTAAAATAATGATATTGTCACTCGTGCGTACGTACGGACTACTGTCTCCACGAACGCGATGGGATTCATTCTCCGTCGTATCCATTCAAGTATAATTACCATTTTATGATTTAAAAATAATGTTTAAGGACACGATATCATTATGGATATGAATAATATACAACCTATCCATGAAAAACACGACTTACGTAACAAAACATATAAAAGAAAACGAGTAAGTTAACACCCGAAACAACGATAAATCTAAGATATTGTTAACAAAGCAATGTTAAAAGATCATATATGATATCATATGAATGTATATGATTCTTGTATAGTTTAATAACAATTATTTCACCATTATACAGGAGGTTAACCTACCCTAACCAAGGAAAAGTACAAGGTAAGGGAACATCTTAACCCAATTACCATTCATTGGGTTAATCTCCTACTTTCAAATTATGTCATGATTTTATTATGCCCTCTCTTGTATTTGTAATTTATTAAAATAAATGAAATTTTTAAGGACTTCGTCTAAATCTCCTTTATTGAGCCATATTTGGTTTTATACACAACTTTCCTTTATACGGTGTATAAACCCCTTTGACTTTTACGTTTATTCAAAAGGAATCTTTTTATACGAAGCGTTTTACTAAACGGAAAAAAGGGAATGTTTTTCTTTCCGTACTTATGCGATGACAACGACTTCTCCACCACCGTGACCATTATTTGAGTTTTGGCTTCCTCTACAATCCATAAATGTTTTAAATGAAAAAATACAATGTTTTACTTTTCTTTTATTTTGGTATTGAAAATGGTATGTATCAAATGTTGTTTATGAGTTTTAATATATGAAAACCCAGTGCAAATGTATATGTATTTAATGCAAGCTTAAAAATGTTTTCAGAAAACCCGAATCTCGAGTGTGGTAGATGGGAAGGGATTGGGAGTGGACCCATCATGGCCTGTAATTAGTCGAGCAGTCTCAGAATTAGTTATTTTGTTTTCAGAAGCTTGCATAATGTTTTCATAAAAACACTGGAGTATATTTGAGCAATTTTAAACGTAAGTATCTTCTAAAAAAAGATGCATCGGTAGGTCTAATGAGACAAGTAGACGTGGAATTGGATGAGACCCTTTCCCAATTTGATTTATGGTTTTGGATGATGCCTTAATCATTTTAGACGTCTTGGCCGAGGCCTTGACAAAATGTTTTAGAATGTCTAGCATTATACATTCCCTCATTATGAAAGTGGTTATTGATATTTCATGTAATTATTCGTCTAGTAGAATATCCATGTGAGTAAGTAATGGAATTATTTAATTTTACTTTTTCCATATTATGTTGATGTTCATGTTTAAAAGGCTTTTGTTTTAGTTATACATTGCCTTAAATGTTTATGTTTATTGATGAAAGCTTCCGCTATATTGTAATCCTTACTAAGCATCTGAGCTCACCTCTTTCAATGTTTTAATATTTTCCAGGATGTGAAGATGTATTTTAGGAATGACCTGCAGGGATAGTCAGAAGAGGATATGAGTGTGGACTATGAATACTTTCTTATTAGTTTTTCACTTTATGATGTAATGTAAGACTTATGAATGTATCTAGTGTTTCCAAGGATACTAAACTAATCGGTCTTTCAAGACTTTATCTTTTGTGATCATGCCAATGCTACGAAGTAATGCACCGACTCTGGGTAGCTGGGGTCGGGGCGTTACAGTTGGAATCAGAGGAAGTTTAGTAGAAACCTTGGAAGCTAGATTTATACAAACTCTGATTAGAGCACGTAGACCTAAGATGAACATTGAGGATTAGTATAGATGAACTTCCTAAAATTTTGGTATTGTAGTGATTTTGTGAGTTTTCCGAGAAATACATCCATGTCTGGATACGAGCAGGTAGAGGCGGCTCTGGCAAAGATGTACCTAGGGGTAAAACCCGAACACACCACATTGAGATAGACTCGAACGTGAACTGGTGCACGACAACGGGCCTTAATGCACTCTTGGTTACGACACTCCCTGGGGATATGCTTAGGATAATTATCATTTTTCATACAAACTACTATGAAGGGTTATGAGTATATACTTCCTCAAAGAAAACCGTTTTATGATTATGGATTATATCCATAAATTGTTCAATTTTTGTTATGTATTTTATAAGTATGGAATTATGTATTTTGATTCATAAACTAATCTAGTTTATGGAATTGTATAGAAATGGCGCCCAGTAGAAGGAATGTGAACTCCATCAATACGTATGATCCAAAGAGTAAGAATGATCATATCTTTCATGGTATTAAGCTAAAATTTAGAAGGGAAATATTCTCCCATGTGTTATCAACATATGAAGAAATAGTATCATGTGTTAATATGATAAGTAGAGAATTCTCTGAGACTTATGGATTTTAAGGGATGAAAGAGAAGAAAAGGATGGAAGAGAGAATGATGGATAAAGGGATGACGGAAAAGATGAATTTTCAAATATGTGATAACTGTGGGAAGAAGCACCTTGGAATTTGCCTGAAGGGAATGGGAGTTTGCTATAAGTGTGGAGAAAAAGGACACCAAGTGCGTGACTGCAAGGGTAAGAAAAAGGTTTCAAATGTACAATGCTTCATCTGCAAGGAGTGGGGACGCTACGCAAACCAATGTTCAAATCATCAGAGTATTCCCCAAATGATGTTATTGGATAATAATCAAGTTATGATACAACCAATGATGAAGAGGAATGATTACAGTTATTATGTTGTTATTAAAGAATTTTATAATTTGAGTGTTTCATAAATGATGTACTAGTTATAATAATTATGGAGTATATAACGATTGTACTTGAGTACTATTTCATCTAGGACTTGAGATTTTGTGGAACCAAGAAATGTGACTCCACAGTAGGTTAATGTTTTGGAAAATATATGGTTGAGAGAAAGAAAAACCATAATATGGTTCTGATACCGAGATAGTGATTTTGGAATAAGACATGATTGATTCGGATAAATTATATTGGATATTCTTAACATCCTTGAAACTGATTAATGATTTTTATACATTTTTGGATAGAAGGATTATATCTAGTTTTCTATAAGGAATAAGGGATCATGAATGTAATCAATAAAGATTTATGGTAATACAATATGTTGCAGTGTTTTAAAAGAATACATGATGAAGGTGTTCACATGTTGTTACGCAGAAAAAAAGGAGCTTCAATATGTTTACCTTCCTCATAAAATCTGGACTGTGAGTTGGACAGAAGTCTTTTGGATAACTATAAAGTATTGAATGGATTAAGTTGATCTTTTGATAGTATTGTTTAAGGTAAAAACATTTATGATGATTATTTTTGGAATATTATAATACTATAGTTTTAGGAAAAGGACAACCAGCAGGGTGGGGCATAACCCGTCGCATCGGACAAAGCTGCAGGAATCGAACCCACAACCATAGTGCGACATGCCTTTACTTCCTACCACTAGCCTACATGATATCCCTGGTTATTAAAAATTAGTTTTACTAATCTAAATGGTATGTGTTAATATTTGGAACCTTATACAATGAGGATAAATAGAATATTTTAGAGTATTATTACCTTTTAGAGTGAAAGATGGGTTTTTGGTAAAAATTTATTAAAGAATGAAAGTCTACATGAAAAGTATGTATATTCCCTTACGTTCTATGTAAATCTCCTAAATAAATTCTTTAACATTATAAAAGGTAACTTCAAACAAAAACGTTGTCGGTTAACTTTTCCAACTGGGGATTCAATGACCGTTTAACCAATAACAAGTTTGTGATTTTCTTATTGTTAACTTTCTCCTAATCCAGTTTTCTACAACTCTCCATCAGACCTTGATGGTTTGTTTTTTTTCATATCCATATTTTCATAGAATCCTAGTATGGGCTATCTCGGGTGACCTTTGTACTTATCTTTCTTTCTTTTAAAGGTATATTTCTATTAACCTTATTTCCGATGTGGGTTTTCTACAAAGGTATTTTCTATTTTCAACCTTTTATTTTCAAAGAAAAATTTCAAATTGTGAGGATGAAATTTATTAAAGGAGGGGATAATGTAACTCCCCGAGCATCCACGATACGCCTCTCTTTCAATAATGCAATAGCTTGCATTGTACACAAGTTCGAGTTCTAACACACCGCGACTAATCAAAGTAGTCGTTATGAATATTAATAACCACTTTTTAAAATTATAGAAATTTTATATTTCAAAATGGACTTCATTTTTGTATTCGTAATATTGAAATTACCCTAAGTCGAATTTTTTGTAATTTTCTGAGAACTTCCAAATTTTTATGAATAGTAAAAAATACATAAAACAAATTTTTTAATCAAAATTTAATATAGTGATAAGTTATACTATTGAGTGGTTTTAAAGTATAATTATAATATATTTTCACCATTTTATCCAATGGTGGTCATTAGAATTAATTTAACATTAAAATTGGACATAAACAATTGCCAATCTTTTGATATAAATTGTTTCTTAAAAACACGCTATTTGATGTGACAACGGGAATTAATTATAAAATTAATTAATGCAACTTATATTTTTGGAATTTTTTAAAAGAGACATCATTTTTGAATTCGGAATATCAATTATAGCTTAGTGTGAAATTTTGTCATTGTTCTGAAAAACTTCATTTTTTATGAATAGTGAAACCACTAAGTGGTAGTTAAATAACTAATTTTTTGTTTAAATGAAATATTACCACTTCTGTGATTTGAATTTCAAAAATCCGACATACATGGTTGTCATTAAGAAGTAAAATGTGGTTCAATGAGATTAAAATAATTTTTGGTGAATAGTAACATTTAAGTTCTTAATCGCGATTAGAGGTAATTAGTGTAGTTTAAGGTAAAAATAATGTTTTAATAATATGAGATGAGCATAACACATGTCCTACCCTCATTGGATGTGCAATTTCCGACCAAGACAATCCATGGGTCATCTTGGGGACCCCATGGAGCCACTTTAGTTGGAAAATGACATAAATACCTTTTATTTAATGTTAAAGTAAAAAAATGACACAAACATGAAATGTTTTACTAAAACAATTTTTACATGGGGTTATACAAGTCATATTTTTGACTATAAATAGTCATTGGATAGCTGAAAAGTTTTCCTTCATCATTGTAGTTTTTTATAATTTTTATACACTAAATAAATTAAATTATTTATGACATCGTTATGATGCAGCGATGACCTCATTATTTTACGATTTTAATAAAATGAAACGATAATGTAAAGTACAAGGCATACACTTGTCCAAAGACTATTGGATGGGTAGATTTCGAACCCTTATCACCTTATCCACGAATTATATAAGTGTGGGAACTTTAGAATCCGAAAAGAAATGTGTAATAATGTAACATTTCAATATTTCCAAAAGAGCCCCTCCTCTCCTCTTATAAAAGGCCCCCACATCTAACACCTTATATACACTTTCAAGCGTTTTGGTTCGGCCAAACTCTGCCCAAATACTCTCCCAACTTCTCTCCCTTCATCCTAGAATATTTACTTTAGTCAGAAATCCATCCTACGGAGTCCTTTTGATCAAATCAAAAGGAAGAACCCAAAGAAGAGGTAACGTTTTCATCACCCTCATTCAAGTTTCTTTCTTCTTCCACTCCCTATTTGATTATTATTTCAATTATAAAATTATTACTCCAGTATCTTCTATATACTGTGATGTTATTATAATTATGGAACAACCATATTCAGTATTCTACCCATCATTTGAATGAGATGTCACCATACGTGCGTACATACGGCTTACCGTCTCCACGTCGTGGTGTAATTGTTATTCAATATATTATTATTTAGATGGGTATAATAATGATATGTAATTCATGTAAATAATAAATATAACATGATAATGATTCTGTATATATGATATACTATCCAATTATATAATATTAAAATAATGATATTGTCACTCGTGCGTACGTATGGACTACCGTCTCCACGAACGCGATGAAATTCATTCTCCGTCGTATCCATTAAAGTATAATTATCATTTTATGATTTAAAAATAATGTTTAAAGACATGATATCATTCTGGATATGAATAAGATACAACCTATCCATGAAAAACACGACTTACATAACAAAACATATAAAAGAAAACGAGTAAGTTAACACCCGAAACAACGATAAATCTAAGATATTGTTAACAAAGCAATGTTAAAAGATCATATATGATATCATATGAATGTATATGATTCTTTTATAATTTAATAGCAATTATTTCACCATTATACAGGAGGTTAACCAACCCCAACCAAGGAAAAGTACAAGGTAAGGGAACTTCTTAACCCAATTACCATTCATTGGGTTAATCTCCTACTTTCAAATTATGTCCTGATATTATTATGTCCTATCTTGTATTTGTACTTTATTTAAAAAATGATCTTTTTAAGGACTTTGTCTCAATCTCCTTTCATTGAGGCATATTTGGTTTTATACACAACTTTCCTTTATACAGTGTATAAACACCTTTGACTTTTACGTTTATTCAAAAGGAATCTTTTTATTCAAAGTGTTTTACTAAACGAAAAAAGGGAATGTTTTTCTTTCCGTACTTATGCGGTGACAATGACTTCTCTGCCACCATGACCATTATTTGAGTTTCGGCTTCCTCTACAAGCCATAAAGTTTTTAAATGAAAAAATAACTTGTTTTACTTTTCTTTTATTTTGTTATTTAAAATGGTATGTATCAAATGTTGTTTATGAGTTTTAATATATGAAAACCCAGTGCAAATGTATATGTATTTAATGCAAGCTTAAAAATGTTTTCAGAAAACCCGACTCTCGAGTGTGGCAGACAGGAAGGGATTGGGAGTGGACCCATCATGGCCTGTAATTAGTCGAGGAGTCTCAGAATTAGTTATTTTGTTTTCAGAATCTTGGATAATGTTTCCAGAAAAACACTGGAGTATATTTGAGCAATTTTAAACATAAGTATCTTCTAAAAAAAGATGCATCGGCATGTCTCATGAGACAACTAGACGTGGAATTGGCTGAGGCCCTTTCCCAATTTGATTTATGGTTTTGGACGAGGCCTTAATCATTTTAGACGTCTTGGCCGAGGCCTTGACAAAATGTTTCAGAATGTCTGGCATTATACATTCCCTCATTATGAAAGTGGTTATTGATATTTCATGTGATTATTTGTCTAGTAGAATATCCATGTGAGTAAGTAATGTCATTATTTTATCTTACTTTTGCCTTATTATGTTGAAGTTCTTGTTTAAAAGGCTTTTTTTAGTTATACATTGCCTTAAATGTTTATGTTTATTGATGAAATCTTCCGCTACATTGTTATCCTTACTGAGCATCTGAGCTCACCCCTTTCAATGTTTTAATATTTTCTAGGATTTGAAGAAGTATTTTAGGAATGACCTATAGGGAAAGTCAGAAGAGGATATGAGTGTGGACTATGAAGGCATTGTTATTAGTTTTTCACTTTATGATGTAATGTAAGACTTATGAATGTATCTAGTGTTTCCAAGGCTACTAAACTAATCAGTCTTTCGAGAATTGATCTTTCGTGATCATGCAAATTCTACGAAGTAATGCACCGACTCTAGGTAGATGGGGTCGGGGCATTACACCTTTATGTTTACAATGGCTACAAAACAAGGAGATACTCGTTGTAGGGTAGATACCTACGAACGGATCATCCATCATTATTATATGTTCCAATGATTGATTGGGTAGACATTGCGGTTGGTTAAACTAAAATTAATAAAATAAAACAATTAATTAATTAATGTATAGTCTTCCTTATTCTAGGTTTAGGAGACCAAACTGGTTTTATTTTATAGGTATGGCTCCAGGTCAACGTCCTCATCATGATCGCATAAAATATATCCAGCAGGCAGTTCCAGCAGATCGACCTAGGGTAGAGGTTGACGATGACAACACTTGGAGGATGAAACTCTAAGATGTTCACCACCAGTGTCTGAAGAACTACGAGGGATCCATTATATATGTATTTGTGGAAGACTAGATGGAGGAGGTTGATATTGACTTCAGTTTGATCTGTGCTCGGAAGGAGTATTAGGTGTCCTTTCTTGTGAAAATTCTGCGTGGAGCAATGAGGTAGTGGTGTCTCTTATACCTCGATGATCACAAGGAGTCGGTAATCTCGTGGGAGGAGTTCCGAGATATGTTTAGGGTTGAGATTCTATCTTCAACTGAAAAGGTGTCTAGAAGACAAAATCCTCTTACCCTTCGACAGGGGAGGTCTAGAGTTTGAGTGTTGGGAATTTGTTTCAATAACCTTATAAAATATTCTATGGACCTATTTCCATATGACACGTCTAGGTAAAGGCATTTAGATTATTCTTTAATTCTATAGATCCAGCACCAGGTCACCCCATTTATGTTGAAGACATACCTTGAGGTGATGTCGTGGGAAGAGTTTGTCGAGAGGACATTGTCTAGAACCAGATCATCACGAGAGAGGAGTCATCGTGATTCCTCGCAAAGTAGAGCTGTAGTCCTGGATTCCTGGATGTTAGGTTAGAATAGTTTCCATTCATCCTAGGGTAGGTCCCAACCCTTCACATCATGTTTCTCTGGAGGATGAAACTATTAGGCATATGCCAAGGGTTATGGTGCTTGTTTTTCATATGGTCGTCAAGGTCATCAGCAGTGGGAGTGCCTGACCATTTAGAGTAGTCCTCATGCACCAGGTGTTCGGCTATAGGTTCCTCTATTGACACTACTGGAAATAAAACATTTACCAACGGTTGAGAAGTGTTGGGAAAGGCTGTACAACCGTTGGTATAACATATACCAACGGTGCTTCCAGCCGTAGGGAAGTGAGCCGTTGGGAAAAACATTTCCCAACGGTTTACACTGAACCATTGGCATAGGGTGGAGAAAGATAACCCTATGCCAACGGTTCTTCAAAACCGTTGGAATAGGCTTCAAATTAGCATGGGAACCGTTGGGAAAAATCCAAACTCTACTATTTCCCAATGGTTCTAAACCATTGGGAAAGGTTTTTTACCAACGGTTTTATGAACCGTTGGTAAAACTAAACCTAGAGTTTCTATGCCAACGGTTTTGAACCGTTGGCATAGCCTCTGCTGGGCAAATCAGCCAGCAGCTCCCCAATTTGGCCAGCAGCTCCAGCTCTCCAATTTGACCACCACCAGGTCTGGTTTTGTGGGTTCCCTCTCATTTTTCAATCCCATTATTGTACCTGCAATAAACTAACACATACATATATAAAATTATTGTACCTGCAATAACCAACTAACACTTACATATAGAGAACAAATTCAAACACGTTTAACATATAATGGTAGAACTATACACATCCATAATTAAATTAGAATTGATAACGTAATTATAAACATACATAATTCATTTAGAATTCAATTTAAAATTTAGATGATAATTATATGTGGAATCTGGAAGTCAATTCATAATTTGATCTGTTTTTTGTATACCATATATTTTTACCTAAAGTAATGTCCATTTTAAACATAATGCATACACCTGGAGTGCTACCGTCCACAACGCGCCTCAGATTGAGGCGGGGTTGACTCATACACGTCACATATGACCCCTGGATCGTTGTGCTAATGTATCGACACAATCCGAATGCATTTGATCGGTTTTCCGTATGTCAGTTGATGTTTTTCAATTAAAATGACGTACTTTTGAAACAAAAGGCAGACACTTTGAGTGGTTCCGGCCACACCGTGCCTCAGATTGAGGCGGTGTTGACTCATACATGTCACATATGACCTATGGATCATTCTCTTAAAGTTTCAATGGAAACCGAATGCGTTTGGTCGGTTTTCCGTATGTACTTAAATTGTTGTCCATTTTAAGCAAAAGAGAGCCACATAGAGTGATTCTGGCCACACCGTGCATCATATTAAGGCGGGGTTGACTCATACACGTCACATATGACCCATGGATCATTTTAATAATGCATCGACACAATCCGAATGCATTTGGTCGGTTTTCCGTATGTCAGTTGATGCTTTTCACTTAAAATGACGTCCTTTTGAAACAAAAGACAGACACTTTGAGTGGTGCCGGCCACACAACGTCTCAGATTGAGGCGGGGTTGATTCTTACACGTCACATATGACCCATGGATCTTTCTCCTAAAGTTTCAATGGAAACCGAATCCGTTTGGTCGATTTTCAGTATGTACTTAACATGGTGTCCGTTATAAACAAAATAGAGCCACTTAGACTGATCCCGGCCACACCACGACTGGGATTCATCCCGGGTTGGCTCGTACACATCACATATGACCCATGGATCGTTGGGATAAATTATCAACAGATTTGGAATGCGTTTGGTTGGTTTTCCGTATGCCAGTTGTTCTTTTCACTTATAATCATGTCCATTATAAACAAAATTGACATAGTTAGAGCGGTTTCAGCCACACCGATCCTCAGATTGAGGTGGGATTGACTCGTACACGTCACATACGACCGATGGATCCTTGTGCTAAAGTATCAACACAGTCTGAATGCCTTTGGTCGGATTTTTGTATGTCAGTTGATGCTTTTCACTTAAAATGGCATCTTTTTGAAACAAAAGGCAGACACTTTGAGTGGTGTCGGCCACACCGCATCTCCGATTGAGGCGGGGTTGATTCTTACACGTCACATATGACCCATGAATCGTTCTCCTAAAGTTTCAATGGAAACTGAATCCGTTTGGTCGTTTTTCCGTATGTACTTAAAATGTCCCTTTTAAACAAAAGAGAGCCACTTAGACTGATCCTGGTCACACCGCGACTCAGATTCATCTCGGGTTGGCTCATATACGTCACATATGACCCCATGGATTGTAGGGATAAATTAACAATAGATTTGAAATGCGTTTGGTCAGTTTTTCGTATGTCAGTTGATGCTTTTCACTTAAAATGACGTCCTTTTGAAACAAAACACGGACACTTTAAGTGGTGTCGGCCACACCGCGTCTCCGATTGAGGCGGGGTTGATTCGTACACGTCACATATGACCCATGGATCATTCTCCTAATGTTTCAACAGAAACCGAATCCGTTTGGTCGGTTTTCCGTATGTACTTAAAATGGTGTCCGTTTTAAACAAAATACAGTCACTTAGCGGACGGCATCGGATTGACCTGAAATCACAGGACAACAATCCCATTATTATTCGCGATGTGCACGCACAGAAGGCACGTCAATCAGACGTGCGGTCTGCGCGGGAGGACTCATTATGCCTTCTTTAAGCGTTGCGCGCGCTTGATAAATGCGCGTGGGGGGTCCAAACTGGCCGAACGAAGTCCGAATGGCCTGAAATCGGACGAAATCAATGGGTGAATGAATTGTGATGTGTTCGAGCAGACGGCACGTCAATCGGACGTGCCGTGTTCCTGCGGTGACCGGGAACGCCGTTCTAGTGTCATAAACGGCTAAAACGGGCGTCTAACGGTCAAAATCATAGCGGACAACATCGTATTGACCTGAAGTCACAGGACAGCAATCCCATTATTATTCTCGACGTGCACGCGTAGACGGCACATCAATCGGACGTGCGGTCTGCACGAGAGGGCTCATTATGCGTTCTTTAAGCGTTGCGCGGGCTTGATAAACGCGTGTGGGGGGTCCAAACTGGCCGAACGAAGTCCGAATGGCCTGAAATCGGACGACATCAAAGGGTGAATTAATTTTGATGTGGTCGAGCAGACAGCACGTCAATCGGACGTGCCGTGTTCCCGCGGTGACCGGGAACGCCGTTCTGGTGTCATAAACGGCCGAAACGGGCGTCTAACGGTCAAACTCATAGCGGACGACATCGTATTGACCTGAAATCACAGGACAACAATCCCATTATTATTCACGACGTGCATGCGTAGACGGCACATCAATTGGACGTGCAGTCTCCACGGGAGCGCTCATTATGTGTTCTTTAAGCGTTGCGCGCGCTTGATAAACGCGCGTGGGGGGGTCCAAACTGGACGAACGAAGTCCGAATGGCCTGAAATCGGACGAGATCAAAGGGTGAGTGAATAATGATGTGGTCGAGAAGACGGCACGTCAATCGAACGTGCCGTGTGCCCGCGGTGACCGGGAACACTGTTTTGGTGTCATAAAGGGCCAAAACGGGCGTCTAACGGTCAAAATCATAGCGGACGACATCAGATTGACCTGAAATCACAGGAAGACAATCCAGTTATTATTCGCGACGTGCGCGCGCAGACGGCACGTCAATCGGATGTGCGGTCTGCGCGGTAGGGCTCATTATGCGTTCTTTAAGCGTTGCGCGCGTTTGATAAACGCGCGTGGGGGGGTCCAAACTGGCCGAACGATGTCCGAATGGCTTGAAATCGGACGACATAAAAGGGTGAGTTAATTGTGATATGGTCGAGCAGAGGGCACATCAATCGGACGTGCCGTGTGCCCGCGGTGACCGGGAACGCCGTTCTGGTGTCATAAACGGCCAAAACGGGCGTCTAACAGTCAAACTCATAGCGGACGACATCAGATTGACCTAAACTCACAGGAAAACAATTCCATTATTATTCGCGACGTTCACGCGCAGACAACACATCGATCGGACGTGCGGTCTGCATGGGAGGGCTCATTATGCGTTCTTTAAGCGTTGCACGCGCTTGATAAACGCACGTGGGGGGTCCAAACTTGCCAAATGAAGTCCGAATAGCCTGAAATCGGACGACATAAAAGGGTGAGTGAATCTTGATGTGGTCGAGCAGACGGAATGTCAATCGGACGTGCCGTGTGCCCGCGGTGACCGGGAACGCCGTTCTGGTGTCATAATGGGCCAAAACGGGCGTCTAACGGTCAAACTCATAGTGGACGACATCGGATTGACCTGAAATCACAGGAAAACAATCCAATTATTATTCATGACGTGCACGCGTAGACGGAACATCAATCGGATGTGCGGTCTGTGCAGAAGGGCTCATTATGTGTTCTTTAAGCGTTGCACGCGCTTGATAAACGCGCGTGGGGGTGGGGGGTCCAAACTGGCCGAACGATGTACGAATGGCCTGAAATCGGACGACATCAAAGGGTGAGTTAATTGTGATGTGTTCGAGTAGACGTCACGTCAATCGGACGTGCCGTGTGCCCGCGGTGACCGGGAACGCCGTTCTGGTGTCAAAAACGGCCAAAACGGGCGTCTAACGGTCAAACTCATAGACGACGACATCGGATTGACCTGAAATCACTGGACAACAATCCCATTATTATTTTCGATGTGCACGCGCAGACGGCACGTCAATCAGACATGCGGTCTGTGCGGGAGGACTCATTATCCGTTCTTTTAGCGCTGCGCGCGCTTGATAAAAGCGTGTGGGGGGTCCAAACTGGCCGAACGAAGTCCGAATGGCCTGAAATCGGACGACATCAAAGGGAGAGTGAATTGTGATGTGGTCGAGCAGACTTCACATCAATCGGACGTGCCGTGTGCCTGCGGTGACCGGGAACACCGTTCTGGTGTCACAAACGGCCAAAACGGGCGTCTATCGGTCAAACTCATAGCGGACGACATCGGATTTCCCTGAAATCACAGGACAACAATACCATTATTATTCGCGACGTGTACGCTCAGAAGGCACATCAATCAGACATGCGGTCTGCGCGGGAGGGCTCATTATGCGTTCTTTAAGCGTTGTGCGCGCTTGAGAAACGCGTGTGGGGGGGTCCAAACTGGCCGAATGAATTTCGAATGGCGTGAAATCGGACGACATCAAAGGTTGAGTTAATTGTGATGTGGTCGAGCAGAAGGCACATCAATCGGACGTGCCGTGTGCCCGCGGTGACCGGGAACTCCCTTCTGGTGTCATAAACGGCCAAAATGGGCGTCTAACGTTCAAACTCATAGCGGACGACATCAGATTGACCTGAAATCACAGGACAATAATCCCATTATTATTCGCGACGTGCACACGTAGACGGAACGTCAATCGGACGTGCGGTCTGCGCGGGAGGGCTCATTATGCGTTCTTTAAGCGTTGCACGTGCTTGATAAACGCGCGTGGGGGGTCCAAACTGGCCGAAAGAAGTCCGAATGGCCTGAAATCTGACGACATCAAAGGGTGAGTGAATTGTGATGTGGTCGAGCACACGGCACGTCAATCGGACGTGCCGTGTGGCCGCAGTGACCGGGAATGCCGTTATGGTATCATAAAGGGCCAAAACGGGCGTCTAACGGTCAAACTCATAGTGGACGACATCGGATTGACCTGAAATCACAGGAAAACAATCCAATTATTATTCATGATGTGCACGCGTAGACGGAACATCAATCGGACGTGCGGTCTGCGCGGTAGGGCTCATTATGTGTTCTTTAAGCGTTCCATGCGCTTGATAAATGCGTGTGGGGGGGGGGGGTCCAAACTGGCCGAACGATGTTCGGGGGGTTGTTCGGGGTCCAAGGAAGAGGGTAGGGGGCTGTCTGGGGTCCAGGGAGGAGGGGGGGGGGCTGTCCGGGGGGTGTTCGGGGCGTTGTCCAGGGTCCAAGGAGGAGGGTTGGGGGGGCTGTCTGGGGTCCAGGGAGGAGGGTGGGGGGGCTGTTCGGGGGGCTGTCTGGGGGCTGTCCAGGGCTATTCAGGGGGTTGTCTGAGGTCCAAGGAAGAGGGTGGGGGTGGGGGGGCTGTCCGGGGGGCTATCTGGGGGGCTGTCCGAGGTCCAGGGAGGAGGGTGGGGGGGGGGGCTATCCGGGGGGCTGTCTGGGGGGCTATTCGGCGGGGATGTCCAGGGTCCAGGGAGGAGGGTTGGGGGGGGGGGGGTTCCAGGGTCTAGGAAGGAGGGGGGTTCCTAAACACACAACCACTAAAAGACAACATCCATAAAAACAGATAATATATAAAAATAACTCAACTCCAATACTATACTACGAGTCTAGATAAAACCAAATAGGAACACACCCTCATGTTATCATATTAATAACTCTTCTTGAATCATTGAGAGTCACATCCCAATGATCATAGGATCACTAGCCTAATTGATCACTAACCATGAAACACATGTATGTTGGTCATGTCACCACATGCATCATCACTCATGCCACCATATCAATATATCATAAGGAATTCTCCAGGATAAGACAATATTTGATCACACATCATTCACATTGAGTTATCATAATACAAATTATATTTACATGCTTATTATATAGAATGAATCCACATTAGTAAGACCCACCCCTCTCATAAGTTACCATCACATCACTACAACCCATCCTAGAAAGCACCCTACCGCATACAAATTCACCCAATCTAGGGTCTAATACCCAACCGGATCTTACATACTAGGATACACATCATGGATCACTATCAAAACCATAAAAACATTGATAGATCTCAAAAAATTAGTGCATGCCATCATTACCTCATAGAATTGAAAAAAAGGTAAGTAACAAGCAATATATCTCACTACTCCATACTCACCCCACAACATAAGGGTCTCACATTACTAGGGAATAATTCTATCCAATACTAAATGATCTTGATCCATTTTTCATATACATATATGATTCACCTCACCAATTACTAAATATTAATAACATACAAAATTATGATTCCATTTAACTAGAGTTAAACCATCAGGTTTTACAAGGAAATTCTATATAAGTATTTGTTTACACTTTAAATAAAGAACATGAATGTCATGTTAACACTCAACATTGATTCATTAATAAATTGTATTCGAATTTTATGGAAATACCAAAATAAATTAGTGAATCAATGTACCTATAGTGGTGCACATGAACACCGTGAAACAATCATAAATTTTTACAAAAACCCTAATAATTGGGAATAACGAAATCAAGAATAGATGTATATGATTTATAAGAGCTGGAACTATATCGTTGATAAAATATAGGAGTCTAACCTGGTAGGTGCTGATCTGATGGAAGATGTGGGGATTGGGAGGTCCTTCTGAAAGGAATCGCTCCAGGAGGACACGAACTGAATACTTCTGGAATGTGGGGAGGCCGCTGGCTCGATTTGGTATTTGGGGCTTTTTTTTTCCAACGGTTATTAAAAACCATTGGGAATGACCAACATTTCCCAACGGTTCCATAGAACCATTGGGAAAACAAGATTTCTTCACCACTTTTCCCAACGGTTCTAAGAACCGTTGGGACAAAGCTATCTTTCCCAACAGTTCCATATAAACCGTTGGGAAAACAAGGGTCCTTCACCACTTTTCCCAACGGTTCTTAGGAACCGTTGGGAGAAACCTATCATTCCCAACGGTTGTATGAAACCTTTGGGAAAACTATGCATTGAGGGGTTTTTCCCAACGGTTTCTATAAACCGTTGGGAAAAACAAGATATGCCAACGGTTCATTGAACCGTTGGTACACAACTATTGGGAAAGGTCCCTTTTCCAATAGTGTGAGGTAGTTTCAGCAGAGGTAACAATAGAAGGTTTCACTATCATTAGATCAACAGAGGGTAGATGGAGTATGAAGATGAAATCCTCCTGACGCTCCCTATCCTTAGAGAGAAGAGCGTGGATGTGTTGGTGGTTTTCATCAGCGTCAGACAAGATGTGGAGGAGGTCATGGTCAGCTTCATGCTTTAGCATTTCCATCTCTAGGTGAGCTAGAAATCGTCCGAGGAACCCTTTTCCTGTTTTCGACCTTATTATATACCTTGTTAAATTCAGGAGTGACACATTCCTTCATATAGCCTACACTTATCCATGCTTTGGGACATGAGGTAGAGAGGCTTCCAGTGCCCTTGGCATTGGATATTCATGTTTGAGGTCGAGCTGACTTGTTTGAAGTCTGTAGAGATTGTGAGATAGTGTTGGAGAAGCACCGCTCTTAGAGAGAATCCATATGATTATGAATAAAACCATATTATTTCATGTGCATCATCGATTGGTTGTATTTGGTGCAAACTATCATGGATTACTTCAGGAAGAATTTTTTTCTTCTGTGCCGATAGATAGTTAGTAGTGTTTGTTGTATAGAGAGATCCTCAGATGGGGCATAGGATTGTTGAGTCCTTATCATCCATGATGGCTTAGTGGATGTTTAGTTCTTCAGAGGGTCAGCAGTTGGAATTTCCTATGGTCGTAGAAGAGTACCATGACGTCTTTCCTGAAGAGGTTGTAGCCTTACCCCCTCGACGAGAGATCGAACATGTCAGCGAGCTACTACTAGGAGTGTCTCCTATATCTAGGTTTCAATATAGGATGACCTCTTATGAGTTACAAGTGCTACTTATACGCTTGATGGTCTATTACAGTGCATTTTTTTCGGACAAGTGTGTCACAGTGGGGTGCACCAGTTTTGTTCGTGAAGAAGGCTGATATTAGTTTGATATTCTGTGTCAATTATCATCTCTCAAACAATGTGACAATAAAAAATAAATGTCTTCTTCCAGGGATTGATGAGTTATTCAATCAACTGAAGGGTGCATGTTGGTTTTCAAATATCAACTTGCGGTCAAGATATCATCGGATGTGTGTGAAGGATCAATATATCCAGAAAACATCTTTTTGTTATCGTCATGGGCATTATGAGATCATTATAATGTCGTTTGGCATGAAAAATCTGCTAGTTGTTTTCATGGTATCGATGAACACTGTGTTCCATGAGTTCTTGGACATGATTTTTATAGTTTTCATGGACAACAGCCTTGTGTACTCCACATATGTGGAGGATCATGCAGAGCATCTACACACTATTTTGAGAGTTCTTCATCAACATCTGCTATATGGGAAGTTGATATAGTGTGAGTTTTCAGTTAAAGAAGTCTGTTTCATAGGGAATGTTGTGTTATTACATGGAGTATTTGTGGATCCCTCGAGGATAGAAGCAGTTGTGTCTTGGAAAACCCCTAAGAAAGTGTTAGAGGTGCGATGATTTATTTGTCTTGCAGGCTACTAGAGGAGGATCAAAGATAATTTATCCCAAGTTGTGAGTCCTACGATAGCTTTAACCCAGAAGGGAGAATCATTTATATGGACTAATCTGTGTCAGGAATCATTCGATTATCTAAATGAGAAGTTAGTTTTTGCTCCAGTTCTTTGTCTTCCTATTGAGGGAGTTCATTTTTATGTTATCTGCGATGCTTCGCATCTGGGGTTGGGATATTTTGGGATGTAGAAAATATCATTTGTTTCTTAAGGGTCTCGGCAGTTACGTCTCCATGAATGCAATAATTCCAATCATAATATTGAGTTGGCATCTGTGTTTTTGAATCTGAAGTTGTGGATACATTACTTCATTGTTGAGTGCTTTGTGGTTTTCATCGATCCTAAGTGTTTGAGGTATTTTTTCTCCCAGTGTGAATTGAAATTATGAAATCATTAGTGGATGGATTTCATACATGAATATTTCTTCTAAATATCATTTACACTTGGAAATTGAATTGTTTTAGCTGATGTGATTAGTCATATACATATAGTGATGCAGTGATGAATCTGGTGACTCTTGGAGAGTAATAGAAGAAATGTGAGCTTTACATATCGACATAGGAGATGTTGGGTGCAGAGGATGTCTATTTCATATGATGGTGTAGTCATCTCTGGTGCATAAGGTGGAAGGGTCCCAATTTGGGGATCAAGAGGTGGAGGTCTAGAGAGACCGAGTTGTTTAGGGTGAGGCCCATGATGGTTGGTCAGATGATGAACTACACCAAGTGTTGTATCACGGAAGGATTTTTGTTCCTTTGAGGATGCATGAGTTGATTGTCAGATAGTTGCATAGTTTCCCCTTAGCGGTGCATCATGGTGTGACAAAGATGTACTAAACCACGAGGATCCATTTTTGGTGGCTTGTGTGGAATCGTATAGTTGCAGAGTTTCTGTCTCGATGTTTGGACTCTATGAAGGTGAATGAAAAACACTGTGTTCCTGGTGGTCATCTCCAGCCATTAGTGATTCCACAGTGGAAGTGGTATGAAATCTCAATGTACAATGTTACTAGTTTAGCTTGAGCTCCGGGAGGACATGATGTTATTTGGATGGTAGTGGATCTCTTATGAAAATTGGCCCACATTATATCAATCATGGAGTCGAGCTCGGTGTAAGATTTTTCAAGGCAATATCTAGAAGAGGTGGTGAGACTTCATGGAGTCCTAAAGAAAATAATTTCAGATCAGGATCCTTACATTACTTCTAGGTTGTGTAGAGGTATCTGGAATGCTTTTGGTTCTTATCCATGTCTTAGTACTAATATTTATCCTCAAACAGAAGGTCAGACATTGCTGACCATCTAGAATTTTAAAGACATGTTATGCTCTTATGTCTTGGATTTTGGAGGTTCATGGATGAGGCACTTACACTTTTTGAAGTTTTCTTACAATAATTGTTTTCACTCCATCATCGGTATGGAACCATTTGATGCATGTATGGACAACCTTTTCATTCTCTGTTGTGTGGCAATGGGGTTGGACAGTCATCAATTCTCAGAATAGAACTAGTGCAGAATACAACAGAGATGGTTCAGGTGATTCATGAGAGGATGAAGATAGTGCAAGATTTTCAGAAATCATATTCATATCAAATGAGGATACCCATATAGATTAATTATGGGGATCAGGTGTTTTCAATGGTGAATCCTCATCGTGGGTAGTGAATGTTTGGTTGTGGGAGTAAGACTTCTCCTCGGTCTGTTGGGCCTTTCGAGGTTTTAGCTCATGTTGGAGCTGTGGCGTATCGAGTAGCACATCCTCAGCAGATGAATCAGATACATTATGTTTTCCATGTATAATAGCTTTGTCATTATCATCATGATGACTCTCACATCATCAATTGGGGAGAGATCGAAGTTGGTGAAGAAGAAAATTTTGAGAAGCGACCTGTGGAGATCCAATTCTGTAAGGAGAAGGTGTTACGCGGGCGGTTTATCCCCTTGGTTCATGCCATGTGGTGACACACTGGAATGTAGGAGAGTACCTGGGAATGTGAGTTAGAGATGTATGCTCAGTATCTAGAGATGTTTGATGTTTAACTATTTACATGTCATGATGTCCCCATTTTCGTTCTACCATTGATGTTTATTATATTGTTTTCTTTTGTTTCTTCTTTTGTCATGGTATCTTTTGATAGGTATCTTGAGGGGCGGTTGTTCAGACCCTATTTTTTTTACCCTTTAGGTGGAGAATGAATTGTCATGGACGAAAATGTTTTGAGAGGTATCTGATGTAATGGCTCAGACCTCTCTGGTCCATTCCTCTATGAAAATATAGTGTTTAAGGTGTTTACGATGGTCAAGGTGACTTATCCCCTACACTTTTCAAAATTTCCAATTCTATAAACAGTTCCAATGATAGACCATTGTGAACGGTGACATCGGCGACCTTCCGTGAATAGTGACATCAGTGACCATCAGTGAACATTTACATCAGTGACCTTCTGGGAACAGTGATATCAGTGAATTTTTGTGAACAATGTCATCGCTGACCTTCTGTGAACAGTGACATCAGTGACCTTATTTGAATAATGATATTGGTGACCTTATGTGAAATTTTTTTTTGCTGAACTTATGTTAACAGTCACATCAGTGACCTTATGTGAGCAGTGTCATCATTGACCTTTTATGAATAGTTACATCTATGACCTTCAGTGAACAGTGACATCGGTGACCTTATGTGAATAGTGACATCAGTGATCTTATGTGAACAGTGTCATCGGTGAACTTCTGTGAACAGTGACATTAGTGAACTTATGTGAACAGTGACATCAGTCACCTTTTGTGAATAGCCCATCAGTGACCTTCTATGAACTGTGAGATCGGTGGCATTCTAAGAACAGTGACTTCGGTTCCCTTCTTTTAATAGTGAAATGGGTGGCCTTTTGTGAATAGTGACATTGGTGACCTTATGATAATAGTGACATTAGTTCCCTTATCTGAACAGTGACATCGGTATCCTTTTGTGAAGAGTTTCATCGATAAACTTCTATGAACAGTGACATTAGTGAGCTTCTATTTACAGTGACATCAGTGACATTATATGAACTGTGACATTTGTGACCTTATGTGAACAGTAACATTGGTGACCTCAGGGTGCACAGTGTTTACAGAACGGTAGGTGTACAATCTTTCCCAAATGGTAGGTGTAAAGTGTTTCCTGAACGGTAGGCGTAAAGTGTTTCCATAATAGCAGGTGTACAGTGTTTCCATAATGGTAGGTGTATAGTGTTTCTAGAATGGTAGGTGTACAATGTTTCAATCTTCCTACAGTTCTCCCTTTTGATGTATATGTTGACATAAAATGCAGTTAAAGCCCCGTTTTAAGGACTTTAATGCTGATTCAGAGGACATAACTGCTATATTAATTATTCCTAAGGCATGCTATGTTTTTACTTGGTCAAACCGCATAGTTTAATGCAATCCTCTTTTAATGGGAAATCATTCGTATCTTAAACCTCTTCTCTGTTAAATCTTCTAAAGGGACGAGATATCATCCTCTCTATTTTATCTCCCTTGTTCATAGTTGTGAGACACTCGAATATTTCATTCCCTCTCATAGAGTTTTGTGATCAAACTATTTCCCTAGGATTGGTTCCCCTCTTTTTTTATGCAACAAAGCAATATTGATCAATCTTAGATATAATTTATGATTTATCGTCATTCTTGTGGGTTCATCTCCATTTGTTTCTCTTTTCCCTATTTTAGCATGTGATCTTCATGCTTTTAATGGAGTTTTCATGGGTTTCGGTTGGTGTGGTCGTATCGTGGAATCCGCTGGTGGATGTAGTTGTCGCAAGTGGAGGTGATCGTGATCTATTTTGTAGACTATTATCAAACAATGAACATCACGAACTGATTGAGGTGTTGGATTTATTTCATCTCTCTTCTTTTACGTGCAACAGTATCATTATCATGTTTTCTCCCACTATATGATAATGGAATTTACATAAGAAATATTTGAACCTGATAAATAAATTAATATTTATCGTATGTATTTTTCTCTTATTTTGATAGATATTGTGACATCTATGCATATTTTTTTAGTTTTTCATGCTTGATGAAAATGAGAAATGAATGTAAACTAGGATTAATTCATAATTGTTTTTCTAAAGATAATGAGGCATGTAAATGAATCTGCTTCTTGTTGTAATTTGATGTTAATCAATTTGGCACAGTAACAATGTTTAATCATTTGGGATAACTTACTGATTCGGTTTCCCAAAAATAAAACCTATGGATAATAATCGGTTAATCCATGATGGATTTAAGTACTAGTTTTTTGATAAAAGACAATACCATGTAGGTTTTTGTGTTATCATCTTGATTGATATAGGACCAAGATCCAAATTGTTATAATGTTTGTTTTCCTTATTCTTGTGTTGTGATATGAGCTTCGATGGATATTCGGATATGTGGGGGCCTGGAGGCCTTTTGGTTGTGGCAGCAGATAACGCCTAGAGTGGTGAGATGTATCGCTTAATGCATGTGGGTTCTGGGGAGGACACCAGGGAAAATGGAATGGGATGGATGTGATTGTTGGATTCATACTGACTCTTTTTGGTTGATTATCTATTTTACTTTTCATCACTACTTAAGGTTGTTGGCCATGCTTACCCTTCTTCTGAAAGAGGTTATTACTTGTGGGCTATGCCATGTGCTTTCTGTGTTTATATTCTCAAGGGTGGAGGGGTCTACGCTCTTGTTATAGGTGGCAACAACTCGATGGGTAGTACAACTACTCACCATGATAAGCCCCCTTGTGTTTAGTAGCATAGAATGTTTATTCTAGAATTCCTAGGAATATGGTAAAGTAGTTATGTGAGGAATAATTAAATAAATTATGTTCTCCCATGGGGTTGAAGTTTGCTAGAACATAATTAAGAGGCTGTAATTTTATAGGGACAGTGTACTTTGGGTGTGATGCTAATGATATTTAATGTGGATTTATTAACGAATAATTATTGTTTAAAGAATTATCTAATGTGACGTGGAACTGATAAAAATGTAATGAATTAAGGAAATAAATCTTTTAAAATTCTTATGTGCTTATAGGATACATAGTCTTAGAAGTGGTAACAGGGAGTCCGACAAACATTAGCTGCAGTTGAGTCTAAGACTAGGTTATGCCAATAGTGTGGTTGTGACCTATAGTATATTCTGTACTTTTTGTTTTTATATATGCTACTCCACCCCATAAGTAAGGGAAACTGACACCCTGGCAATTCTGATCCGTGGGTGGTGTTTTCCCCAACATTCAGGTAGGAGGATGGATGGATGACTACCCCCTTTGGCCCAGCTCTCATCTCTTGGTATATACTTGTACAGGTAGGCACAGTGGTTAATTTTTCCTATATATGTGTGAAGATGGTTGTAATATCTTGTGGTTATTCATAAACATATATTTAGGATATAGTATCCTATGGTATACTATAGGTGTAATGTGTATAGGTTGTGATGGCTTGGGGATCATTACTTAGTGTATGGGTTGTATTTTCTAGAGGTATAATACCTGATGTATGATAAATATTATACGAGCTGTGGTGGCACTCAAAAACTAACTGGTTACTTGATTACATGGACGTGGTGGTTTTGTTGCACGAGGTGCATGTTGTGGTGCTTCGCCCAGGTGTCTGCAGGCTAGAATTTTTGGAGAGAGATGCTTAGGATGTACGACATTGGGGAAAAGTGAAAAACCAGTGGGGAAGTAGTAACGCAGAAAACTGGATATTATTTATTATATTATATACTCTCGTATGCATTACATGATTAGAGTACCCATGTTGAGGCTGGGAATGTGTATACTCATTTAACAGATGATTTAATTTCACCTGTTTTTCACTATACTTTAGAATGATATATTTATTTTTGTATGAGATGCTTCGGGGTGTATCGTACTGAGTATACTAGTATAATCACCCTATGTATATATAAACTGCTTTTCAGGTCACTTGGATCAGGTTGGAGATCAGGCTGGTTACTAAAAGCTTACAGTTGCCGGAGCTGTTTGAGCTTATGTTTGTTGTTGTTTTACTTTCTTTTAGGAACATTTAGTTTTTCCCCTTTCAATTGTTGTAGTTTTGCTTGAAATTTCATATGTGTACTTGGGATGTAATTTATCTTTCTGATTGAGTTTTATATGGTTGGTGTCTATCTTATCTCTCTCTTCTGCATGTGTTCTCTTAAGGGGTAATGCCTCTCATTTGTGTGTTTGATATACCCATAGTGCTAGTCGCCAACTCGTGTCCTATTGGAGGTGGGACTTGGGGTTCATTATCTCTCTTCTCACATTTCCAGACCATGAGGGGTACAATTATTGGGGAGGGGGTAGTGACAATATCAATGGATAGTGATGTTATTGTATCTTTAACTATGGTATAGGGAATGCTGAGAGTAGGTGGAATGGATGAATTAAACTAGGAATACTAATGACTTACCCTGTAAAACTAGTTTTCGAATTTCTATAGGGATTATAATTCTAATGATGTTTTTTATGTATTGAAAATGGATAGTTTTAAATAAATTAGTAAACATATTAAAAATTAAAGTCTTAATGTAGTTCATGCCATGTCATAAGAAAAAACTAAGGGATAAACAAATGAAAATAACGGGGATGAAGTTACTTACTAGAATAAATCTGTTGAGGAATGGTTTATGGATGAGTTATTTCAATATAGTTAGAAGAGTGGGAAGAAAAAACGATTCAACTCATTAGATTAATCAATCATAGAAGTATGAAAATAAGAAAAATAATACCAATAATGATTTTCCATTCTAACACTGATGAATACTCGATTATCAAGGATTAAAATTAGATATAGTGATAAATTAAATCACTTAGGAATGCTAGTTTTATGATAGAATGATTGTGATAACATAAATTTGATAGCGTGATAGGTAATATTAAAATGGAATAATTGATATTTTTTGGAATGGAAATGTATTCTCATGTTCATTGATTCTTATCATTATTATAACAAGATACTATTTAATTTTAATATGGGATCCATGGATGTTCTTTAATATATATGATAACATCAGAAAGTAATTATCTTAAGATCGAATGGACCAAAATTTAAGTAATATTGGGGTGAATCAGTCATTAAATTATAATATTTTTTATAAATTTATTAACAAAAATAATTAAAAAAATTAAATTGTAATACCATATCATATTTTAGAATATAATCATTCACAAAAAAGAAGAAATATATTAAATCACATGCTATTTACAAGGTTCAAACACAGTGTGAGAACAAACATCCATGACCAATTAATTCCTATGAGTCTTTGGGAATGCAATGTTAACAATAACTGAATAACACTTATGTCTAATCCTATTAGTAATCTTTTACCACCAAATAGAAATGATTTTACTAAATCTGATATTGTTATAGTGTTATATTACAAATATATATATATATATATATATAAATATAAGAAACAATGATTAAAATTCTGGAAATTATCCTTGGGTCTGATGAAACTGAGTTTTGTGGGACTCAGTCCGATGAAACTAGTCCAATTAACTTAGTATTATTTTCAATCATTCCTTCAGTTCCTATGAAACTTCTACTGAAACATAGGACAAACCATTTTAGTCCAATTTTTTCAATACAATAATATGATCATACTCCATTTTAACCTTATGAAGAGATATCTCTTTGAAAAACACATTTTAAAGGCTCTATGGATCAAAACCTCCTTTTAGGAACATGGGAAAACTATTATGTATAACATTATTATTCTATCAATTTATTCATCTCCCAAAAGAAAAATGCATCAAAATCTGAAAAAATTTCCCCCTCACCCAAAATCATAAAACTCTAAACCTCATGTTAATTTTGTATTTTACTCTAATTTCATCAAACATTGTCAATTCATCTATTATTTTTTTAAAAAGAATTGAATTCTCTTAACAAATTAAAAAATTATTAACAAAGGATCAGAAACAATTGATGGGAAAACTCATTTAGTTAAAACATAATAACGTAGTTTATTTGGTCTTCGATATCTCACTCTATTGGAATGCCCTAAGGTAAGTCCAATTGACCATCTTCATTATCTTAGTATGATGTAAATTCATCAACTTATTTAAATTAAAATTCATTCTCATTAATTTTTTATGGAACATCCACCACTCGATATAATAGAACAACCTCACCCTACTCCAATGGAACATCCTCATCTCATTTTGTTCGAATAGTCTCAGTGTAGTCTGATGGAACATCCTTATATTATTCTGATGAATCATCCTCAGATAAGTATTAGTTATTCTCTTCCATTGCTCAGTATTATGGAAAAACTTCAACATAGTACAATTTACATTCGTCCTTATATCAATCTAATGGATCCTTGTCAACATAGCCCAATTGAACTTCTATAGCTAAGTCCCATAGATTATCCTCTAATCAATCTCATGAAACATTAAAATATCAGTCAGATTTAAAATTTTATAGTGGTATCAGACAACGTTAATGTTTCTTGGAAACTAATGGAATATTGTAAATATCATTTCATCCTCTAACTGTAGCTCATATAATTAATGAAACATGATTTTTATACTCTTTAAAGAATGGTATATAATCTTGTTACTTGTTTTTTAATGTTATACAACTTCTCAATAAAAATTCGAAATAACATTTCTAAATATTGGACTGCTGAAAACACCATTATGAATCTGATCTTGATCACCTCAAAACATTCATATAAAAACACAATTAAATATGCTCTTACAGATCTGGTTTATTCGATCAAAGACTTTGCAAAATATATTTCATTGTTAGTATTCCTAGTATATTTTTAACAATCATGTCATAATAATTTAGAATCAAATCATTCACATGATGTAAAAAAAATTATTTTAAAAAAAATTTGTTCTCAAAAAATAAAAAACATTGTAAAACAAATACACC
The DNA here is from genome assembly GCA_963277665.1 of Viscum album. Lineage (NCBI taxonomy): Eukaryota > Viridiplantae > Streptophyta > Magnoliopsida > Santalales > Viscaceae > Viscum > Viscum album. The sequence goes on along the minus strand of CAUJRU010001228.1, from coordinate 68,703 downwards.
ACAAAGAATAATAAATATCCCGATTTTTGTTTTCTGAAAACATTTTTTAATAACTTTTATTATCTTCACAAATTTTGAACAACCATAATTTTTCACAACTCATATTTTTTTCTTTAAAAAAACAAATACATTCTCAATGGAGAGTGTCAAGACACCAAACTACTATAAAAATTAATGTTCTTGATGAAATTGCATCCCTCAGTGACTAGATAATTTTATGACCATTTTATGTAAAACTCCACCTCTCTCATATGATTTCCTCCCACTATTCATTCTCTTTACCAATCTATAATATCAAAAGCATCAGAATCATTTAAGAAAAAAAACAAATTTACATTCATTGGAGGATAAATTTTTAAATAATTTTAAACTATTTGAATATAATCCAAATAATTGTGGGGTACTTTATTAAGATGTTTAAAAAGATGATTATAGTGAATGAACATGTAGTTGCAACATCAATTACACAAATCCCTCATTCATTATTTATTTACAAAAGAAATTAGTAATTAGATGCATCATTTATGTATATTGAGGAAATACATATCTATAAAAAATATATCTTTTAAAAAGTTAATCATTAATCAATGGGTTATGATCACTAAATTTGGAATGTATTGACAGAAACATAAATTGCAGTATAATTATCAAAATTAATCGTCCATGTTTTATAAATATCCACATTCAAATCTTCCAACAGAACATTTGTGCACAAAATTTGAGTAAAATCATGAGTATTTGGAACATATTATGCTTTATATATTCTCAATTAAGTTAGTAATTTTTTATTACTATTCGAACCCCTACAAAAAATCACAAAAAAAACATGATCTTATAAGAGTTTATTTTCTATCATTTCAAAATCCATCGAAATTGTGATCATTATAAACATGAATGTCTATTACAAAACATATTTTTTTAAAACATTACATTTAATGTTATTACTTTTATATTTCTTAAAAATATATTTTATACCATCATATGAGATTATTTCATATCAGATTAACATCAAGACCATAAAGGTATAAAATAAAAAATATATGGTATTGAAGATGTTAGATAAAGAAAACACCATATTAGATTAATAAAATATTCATGAGTCACACATTTTTCGAATTCATCATCACTCATCTTCATCTCAACTATAATCATATTATTAAATTCCATGGATTATTCAATATAAATTTTTTGTAACAATTCCTTTTCATATATTTCCTTATATAGGGAAATTTAATTAACCTTTTTCTTAACATGTAAACAAAGGAATAAATTTAATTATCATAACATTTACATATCCATGTTCTTCATCATTTCATCACCACATGTTTTATAATCACCTTATCTATCCCAATGAAAACATATATCATCCAAATAAAAAATTGCAATTACTGTACATGTGTTACCTTCATTCATATATAATTTTCAATAACCTTTTCCTTTAGAGATCATCAACATTATCAAAAAAATTTACATTTTTATAATATCATGCACATAATTCTTTTTTAAATCCATAAAAGGTTTATTCAATTGAATAACCATTATTATATATTCATAATGTAAAAATTGATATGTTTGATAAATGTTTTCTTCTTCTTCAATATCAACATATAGATTCCAATATATTTAAGACTTATCATCCCAAAATGTTAATTCTCACCCAACATTATTATCTATTCCTTTCAAGATTTATAAATCATATTTCTTGTATGATGAACAACCATTATGTTTTATCTTTGAAATTTTCTTTTTTTATTTATTTCAAGGATGTTGCATAAACAAAGTGTCTTACCGAAACATTTCCTTTCAATATTTGTTTTAATAATACAAGAAACCACTTCTTGATAAAATTTCATTCATTTCCAGAATGTTGACAATGTTTGTCATATATTTCACATACTTATTACAGATTTTAAAAATTGTTTTACATTGTATATTTTGAAACATTTTTTTTTGTTTTTCATTACTTACGTGTTGTGTTTTGGTAAAATTAACCATTCTTATTCAACCATTTCTTTCACAATTTTTATACATTCTTCTGGAAGTGTAAAGTTATTCCCAATAATTATATACCCAATTCCCAAAAACTCCACTACAATATAAAAAATAATAAAATATCTATTATATATTGATGAAAGATATTTATCTCTAGAAACTCTGTTGATATTGATAAATTCATTCAAATATAACTTAATATAGGAATATAATATCATTCCTCCTGAAATAATTTTCCACATTAGCATATGATATCTATTTCTCAAACCCATTATTAGCCACTGTATTCAAAATACATTCTTAATCGGCTGGAATTTTAGAAAAATAGATGAAACAGTATTTTTGGTGGGTGATGATTTCACCTTATTATTTATTTGATATTTCTCAGTAACAGTTAAATTATCAACTACTATATTCAATGATTTTTATAGTTTTTATTTTTTTTAAAAATTTATTCTACCTTGTTACACCCCACAATTTTTTGAATTGTTATTTTTTAAATTTATTTATTATTTTTAATAGTTTTAATTCATTTAACATAAAAAATAATTTATTTTTTAAAAGATGTATGTTTTTACTTAGTTATGCGCAACAGAAATTTATTCTTTCACTAGATGAGGCAATAATTTTATCATTTGTTACATGGAACATCAACTTGGTATTCATTACATGAAACACCAACATGGCGTATGTTACACGCAACACTGAGTATCTACGAAACATCATTTTATTATTATACTTATTTAAAATAGATAAAAATAAAATTGATATTAAACATAGTATTATGAATATTAATAACTACTTTTAAAATATTGTATATAATGGTATTATATAGATAAAACATATTGATAGTGGGAGATATATTTTTCGGTAATGTCCTTATATGTTTGAAAAAAATATTTTCTCAATTGAACTTATTTTAATGTACTTATATAGAAGATAATAAAAAATTATTTTTTTTAAATAAACATAAATTATTTAATTAATAATTTTTAAATTATCTTAAAGTGAGTTGTAGGAATTTTTCTAAGTAACATCATTTTTTCTTGAATAATGTAAAATAATAAATTTTATTCCAAAATTATTTTTATATAACTTATTTATAAATTTATATTATAATTTTATTTTATTTTATGTTTGATTAGGTAATATTTTATTAATAAGCTCGATTTGGGTCTTGGAATCAATTTCACATTGAAATTGTATATAAAAACAATACATTCTTTTGAACATTTTTATGTTAAAAACTAGTATTGTCGACCCAACTAAGTGATTAAATTTAAATTAATTTCATCCACTTATGTGGTCAGAATTTTGAAAAAGAGAATCCATATTCGAAATCAAAATAATTTATAATTTATAATAATGTTTAATTTTTTTGGCCAAAAATATTATTGACTTTGATTAAAATTAATTACGATGACTTAGAGAATAATTTACTGAACAAAGGAAAATGAGATAAATTTATGACAAAAATTGACTTAGAATCATTACGAAGACACTTTTTATGAAAATATTTCAACCATTTATTCCATTGGATTTAATTTTTTCAATTATTGCATCTAATTGAATCATAATAAATGTGGGTGAAAATGTCGTTTCCAATATTTACATGATTACAAATCCTCATCCACTATTAAAATGTCTCCTCTCCTCCCACATGCTCAAACCTAAAAAAATAATTTGGATCGAAAAGGATATACCAATATAGATACTCAACATCCATCCCATCATTATATAAGCCTCCCATTAGGCCTAAAGAAACCCATGGAAACCCATTAGTGAAAACCAAAAGGAGGTACCCGAATTGGAGGTAATATTCTTCCTTTAGTTCTATTATTTTATTTAAATTATCCACAATCATAAACAAAATTTTTAAATGATTTTATTAAAAAAATTATCTTAAATATATAGTAATGATTTTATGCTAGGTTGTATACCTTCACATACACACACACACCACTTTAACGGGTAACAAACATAATGTTTACATGTAGTATGAATTTCCTCCTCACGAAAAGATGATTTTTCATTTTTCCCGTGTTTCCAATCATGGTAAAAATTATGATGGAAAATATATTTATATATGGTACATATGATACATCAAATTTCTTTATTATATATTAATTTTTATCTATATCATACCATTATTCATTACATTTTGTGTAAATATGATTATTTAATTTGAGGATGTGTGGACTACCACCCCCTCAAAGCGATGTGATTCATTCACACACCATATTGATTGTATTAAGTATGGTTGTAGTGAAATTTTAGGATATATATGATATAATAATTTTACTAAAATTATATTTCATATATACATATATGTAATATTATTTCATTATATCAATTCAATAATAAAAAGGGAAACATCATTCACTTGTAATTATGACTTACTATGCCAATGAACGATGTTTTTTGTTTCATAATTTTATATTCAATAGATTATTATAATGAAAATAATAATTAATATACCTGATATTTATTTAATTATGTATATTCTTGAAATTATTCTATAAGTATAAGCCCTAAACATGTATCAAATTATGATACATGTGATGAATAATGGGAATATTACCCAAAGTGGAACCATAACAAAGGATTGATAGCAAGAGTGTAATATAAGTTATTAAATCCCCATATATGGTAATAATAATAAAATAATATTTTTATATTAGTTTTTTATAGTAAACATGAATTTATTATGTTGGCATATTTTACATGTGACAAGAGAGTTAAGACATAAGGTAAAGGAATTTCATCTCACTTTTATTTCAATGATACAGATTACATATTCACCTCTCACTTATTTTGATAAGTGTATGTAATTCCTAGTAATTTATTACATTTATATTATAATTAAATATATGGGTATTTAATTTTTAATTTTATGATATTTATTTTAGGGGGATTACAATTCAAATGATAAAAAAAATTTAAAATAGCTTTGTCTCATTTTTTTTTCTTTGGGACTCAGATATTGTTACGAACCTAATTTAGTTTTCGAGGTGTATACACATAACTTTTAAATGTTATATAATGAATATAATTATTTTCATGACTTTTTAATATTCCATTAATTATATTTTCTTACCTGGATATTATAAACCCATGATACTAGTTGCTAAGAGTTTATTGAAATAATCTCATCATTTATTGAGATTATTAGTGATTATGCTTCCATTGTTAAAATAAAATTATCCATAACTCATGAAAACATATAAATTTTACTCTATTTTTTCATAATATATTCATGTAGTGGTACCATTTTTCGATTCTTTAGTACATATGAGAGATAATTATTGTGTTTTTAATAAATCCAGACACTAAAATATCTTTAGTTAGAAATATATGTTCCTTCAAAAACAATGTTTTATATAATGGGTTTCCAAAAATATTATATAATTACCAATGATGATTAACATACAATTTTTAACATTTTTTCTTTTTGCAATTTTTTCTAAGGAATATTGTTGTCTCTTTTTGTACATGGAATTTTTATAACCTCTTACTGTGAAAAGATAAATGTTATTATTACCTCATGTTACATTTACTGATTTACCCAAAAATCTTGAATGACATTCCGTTGATGTTTACTTTTCAAAATTAAAAGGTTTTTCATTTTTAAAAAGAAAATGATTTCTTAATATTCTCAATATTCATTTTTTTAATATGTTTTTCAATGAAAAACACTTTTCATAAAGGTTTAATTTTTTTCAATGCATCATTTATATGTTTTCACATCTTTTTTAATAAATAAGGATTTTATTTTTGTATTTAATAATAATATATTAAACATTTCGAATCTTTATTTATACATTTTCAAATTATTTTCAATGAAAAAGGGTTTTCGAAATTTTTTTCAAGATTCCTCATTATGTTTTCAAATAAAAAGGATTCAAAAAATTTTCATCCTTTCATTATATGATATAAAATTACTTTCAATGATATACATTCCAAATTTATAAAAGATTTAATTACACATTTTAAAAGTATTTTCAATGATAATTGTTTTCCAAATTTATTCAAGGAATTTAAATAAGTTTCTTTTTAAAAGAATTTAAAAATATATTTGATCTTTATTTATATTGTTTATGATTAATTTCAATGAAATTGTTTAAAAATTTATTTGGTGTTTATTTGATATGTTTTCATGGAAAATTATAATAAATATATATTCATGTTTTAAGGATGATTTTTACAAATGAAGTGTATAATTTCATCATGAATGTTTTCAAAATTACATTCCATGTTATTTTCCATCTATGATGACTTTTTTTGATGTTAGTCATTACCTTTGATGAGATGATCCAAACATTTCATTCATATTTTTCATTTAATGGATAATGTTTTTATATAAGGATTTTTATGAAACCTGCTTCTCTTCCACAATTTATACACTTTTCTAACCCCAATCCCTCAATGGGATTTTTCCTGATGAAATTATTATAAAATCTGTATTTTTTCAATTTGTTATGATAATATAAAATTCTTATTACACTCATTTATATTAATTGGTTTTTCTATGATTTTTTGGTAATTTATGGAATATGTATGTATGATTTCATTATGAGATGAGAGGAATTATATTTCCCTCTAATACATTTGGTAAATATTTATATATCATGAGGAATACATGGATTGATAGATAAATGAACATTGTTCAATATTTTAGGGCTAAAACAATATAATAACTTGATTAAATATTATATATCTAGAATGAGAAATGAACATGGTTCAATATTACAGTGTTGTAATGAGGAGTGAAATTGCTTTAGTAATACAAGGCAAGAACATGGTGTGAACATTATTTAGTAAAGGAAATGGTCTCAAATGATGACTTTAACAATATTTTTTTTATTATTGTGGAATCAATATATATGGTTATATGTCTTCCTCATTTCCATGTTTTATTTTTTGTTATGATTTAAAGAACTATGATGTTTCTTTCCATATGATTAATATCTTATGAGATATAATTATTTACACCATGATTCATGTTTATGGTATTTGATATAAATGTGTAATATTATGTTTTCATGATCATGTTCTCGTACCCTTATGCTCATTATTATGCTTAATTATCTCAGTTTCTACCCGTATTTATAATTTGATCTCATCCCACTTTATGTTTCCTTGCACTATGTTATAAAAATATATATATTTTTGATTTGACTATAAAGGTTGTTGGTCTTGAATAACCCAGTAGGAGATAATATAGATCATTTATGTACATGTGTTTATGTTTTCATGATTCCAAAGGCACTATACCAGTATGGTATTTGGGCGTCTATTTGTATAGTTTTTTATATATTATATATGAACTATGTTTGTTAATTTTTTAAAATTGGTGGTCAATATTGTTGGAAACAATGAATAGTTTCATTTAATGTTTGGAAACTAGGATGAGAAAACATAGAAATGTCCCCATTGATATTTCATTGGACATGTCTAGTGATTTATCTAATGATAAGTATAAGGGTGAGTTATTGTCAATGAAAAATATCATGGAATTTTGTTAAATGATAGAGGGAGTGGCTTCCTATAAATAAATATCTTTCCAGAAACTATAATTGGATGTGTATCTAGAACATATGTCCCTAGGGTTAAAACTCCAAAATGATGTTCTGGTCTTAAATTCGGATAATCTCATACAAAAGAATTGGCATTGATGGACACTTAGTATGACACTACCATGTGATATGCGTAAAGAATTCAAAAAACCTATCACAAACCATCATGAAGGATGTAAATATATTTTTTCTATGATTTACCTAGGAAGAACCTACAGTTTCATAGATTAAATACGGTTTCATGATTTAGAAGTCGTATATGAAAATAATTTCAAGACTATGTGGTTTTATACGATTATAAGTAATGCTCAGACTGTACTTATAGTTTTAGTCAATGGATGGAATTAGAATGAAATTGAATAATGATGAATTTGATGGATGATATTATATTGATAATTCAAATTGGATAACAGTTGGAGTAAGTGATTTTTTGTTCATTCCTAATTAGTTTATATATAGAGTGAATATTAATTTGTAACACAACCTACTACTTGGACTCACATAGGAAGGAAAATATGGAGTTTTCAGACTGTTCAGGTAATGGAGACTACTAAAGAAAGAATATCTAGTTTTCATTATGTTAATAATGTTTAATGAATCACCAAATTTTTTTCATATAGAAATGAGAATATGTTTTGACTATGGAAAACAAAGACACAGAGTAAGTCACTGAAAGTGAAAAATGAAGAGTTTTTCTAACACAATGAATTATTAGATTTCCCACCCTATGAATTAATCAAAGGTTATGTGTATTAATTTTTGAATAAATGATTATTATTCTGCATAATTTCTGTGATGAATTATCTAAAATATAAGCAACAAGGTTGTTAGAGTAATGTTTACATTTATGAAATTTATGAGAATACACATGAAATGTAAAATGAAATATGTATTAAGAAATAGGATGAGGTATCCTTCTTAGTGATTATTGATGAAGTTGAAGAATCTATTTTTTATGTATTAAGGATTCAATCATTATGATATATCATTGGTAAAATAAACATGGTTTTCTAGTGTATGTATTTCTCTATGTATTTAACATATTATATTGAATGTTTTCGATGGAATCAAAAAGATATTCTATGAGATGGTGAAATTTCGAAAAAGGGATGATAAAACCGATTTTTTTAATTATAATAAGGAATTTTTTTTTGAATATGATATATGGGATATGAATAAGTAAATTATAATCTAATTATTAACTTTTAAAAATTTTATGTCTTGTTTGATAATTTATTTTACTATTATTGAGGATTTTTACATCATTTTTTGATTTATATAGTAGATCGAACAATCATTGTGACAAAAAAACAGGCATGTTTTCAATAAATACTCATTGAAATTTTTTACATTTCCATATTTCAATGGAAAATATGATATAGATATGCACATGTTTGGATTGTGACAATTAATAAAACATTTTTTATAAATTTGGGATCAATATGTAGATGATTTTATAACTATATTTCTAAATATTTTAGTTTTCATATTTCAGAAGTCATATCAGGTTAAAAATTCATGAAATACCTTAGATAATATTCAAAGAATGTACATCCATTTTTAGAATGAATGGAAAATGTTGGTTAAAATAATAATTAGTTTTTACCCATATTTCAAGGATGTCGATAATATTTTTTTTTAAATTATATTTTTATAGTTTTATAATAAGAAATCATGTATATCAGGTGGAAGCCATTCATGATTGGAAAGTCAAGTGGTCTTAAACTCTTGAAAAGAGGATGGTAAGGGTATCATTCCTACCACATGGCTACATGATATACTGGTTAATGTATTATTATTATTTTTGAATAAATATCAACTATGAACTAGAAGTGTTTCATTTTTTGTTTATAGGTAAATGTATTAATTATATATATATTTTTGATTCGTTTGACACAAAAAGTTATACCTTTACTTATTTTATGGGCCTAAATATCTAATAAATGTTTATTTTAACACTACACGCATCAATATTAACTTCTTGACTTCTATTTTGTAAAATAATGGATGAATTAAAAATAGATAAAATCATTAATAAAAAATGAAATTTTTTTCATAATATTATAGAAATTATGTACATTTGATTATATTATTGTTCAATAATATAATATCATAATGATATGATAATTAAAAAAAATTATTTCCTAATACCTTAATTTTAGATGAACAAATGGCCTTATAAATCATAATATATTTATGACTTTGAGGCCCTAAAATTTAGTCTGATCATTCACTCTTTTCTATGATTGTTGACCACAATCACCCCTATATTATTTATAATTTTACTCTATGTCCTTATCTTCACTTCAAACATATGTTATCATATCTGGAAACATAGTTATATGTTAGTGTTGGAATCCTTCATATATCCAAATTTAATTTTATCTAAATGATGTTTAAGTATTAGTTTTTTTTGAATTTGATTTCTATGAAAGTATCATTCAATTTTTTAACCACTAAATCCAAGATGAATTTCAATGAAATATTCATTTTAAGGGGGGAATAATGCTACACCTTGAGCTTTTTTATTTGTTTTAATTTATTATCATTGATAATTTTCATTTCACACAACACTAATGATAATTTATTTTTTAAAGTAACTATATTTATATTGAGTTATATGCAACACCATGTTAATCCTTCACTTCAAGAAACATGAATTTTAGCTTTCTTAACATTGAAAATCAACATGGTAAATGTTACCCACAACATTGACTTTTCATAAATTACATGCAACTAAGAGTTTATACAAAACATCAAATTATTGTTATAATTATTTAAAATAAAAAATTATTTCATGTAAGTTAAAAAAATTAATATGAATAATATTAATATATTTTTAAATTTTATATATTGGGATTATTATTTAAAACATATGATAATGAATGATATTGTTCCTCGTATATGCCTTATATGATTAAAAATATTATTTTGTAACATTATATACATTTAGTATCATTCTATGAAAAATAACAAAATTAATTTAATTTCATAAAGGAAAATAATTTTTTTTAATTTATAATTTTTAAATATCCCTGGGGTAATTTTTTTATATTTTTCTAAGAATCATTATTTTTATACGAATAGTGAAAAATAATGATTTTTAATTTAAATATTATAATTTTTTATTTTTTTATAACGATAAATTATAAAAACATTTGGATAAAAATATTAGTTGGATATTATTTTTTTCAATAAAAACAATATGGGTAATCGGAATCAATTTCAAATATAATTTTAATATAAAACCATAGAAAACATTTGAATTTTTTTACTTTGAAACCCCACATTGTCGACCCAAATACAAGAATAAATATAAATTAATTTCTACCACATATTTCATTGATTTTGAAAAAAAATTATTCTATATTTGGAATCATCTTAATTTATAATGAATAATATGTTTAATATAATTTTTTATAAAATATTCATGAAATTGATAAACAATAATTACAACTATTAAGAGAAAAAATAACATATCAAGGGACTAATCATTAAATTTATGACCCAAAATGACCTAGAATATTTTCCAAGATCTATTTTATTGAAATATTTGGACAATATCATACCACTTCTCATGTTGTTTCCATTTTTTGTATCCACTTGAAACATGAAAATGATGGGTGAAATTATCACTAAAAATATTTTGAAGAGCCTCACTCTTCCATATCTATAAAAGGATTCCTCTCCTCCCACTTCCTCACACCCCTCAAGACACATTTTTATAGAAAATATCAACCCAAAATGATAATAAAAATCCATCCCTTTATCTACAATCCTCCCTTTTGGATGTAATAATTATAAGGAGTCCATTTGGTGTAAACCAAAATGAGTTACCTGAATAAGAGGTAACATTTTTCCATGAGTAATTTTATTTTATTTAAAATATACACATATAAAATATTAAAATTATATGGTTTTACAAAAAAAAACTAGTATCATAAATATACTATGTTGTTTTTATCTTCTATGATTTTTAACTGTATTGAATCACACATCCATATAATGTATAAAGAATATATTGTTTGTTTGTATAGATAACGACTGCTTCTCGAAATAATGATTTCTCTTTTCCATTTACCTCATCTCATGGTGGATATTGTGATGAAAAAAATGTATATATGGTAAATTTTATAATTATAATGAAATTATGGTTTTTTAATATTTACTTAGTACATACCTTCATTCTTTCCATCTTGGGTAAATATGATAATTTCATTTGAGGATTTGTTGATTACCACCAACTCAAAGAAATGTGATTCATTCAAACAGAACATGGATTGTAATAAGGATGGTTCTAGTAAAAATATATGATATATATATGATATAATAATTATTATTTAATTATAATATATATTTATATAAGTTATTTTCAGTAATTGTTTCAATTCAAAACAAAAGAAACAATGTTCAAGCATATGTACGGTTTACCATCTCCACAGACAATATATTTCATTTTATACGTCTCTATTATATTTATTATTATTATACAAATAATTTGAATATAAATTATATATATATCATGTTTTATATTATCAAAAACATTATATATGTATACGAACAAAACATATAAGAAATTACAGGACATGAGGAGAATAATGTTAATATCACATGTTGTGAACCATAACACATGATTGTTAAAGGAGTGTATCAAAAGGGCATAATAAAACCATATATGATATTAGATATAAGAATTATATTATTTAAATTATTTATAATAAACATAAATTTATTATACATGAATCTTTTATGAGTGTGAAGAGAGTCAAGAAACAATGTAAGGGAATATCATATAACTTTTATTCCCATGAGATACATGCCCCATTCACTTCTCAGTTATTTTGTGTAATGTATGTAATAATAAATAATGTATTATAAATCTATATTAAATAAATTTATGCATATTGAATTACCCATTTAACTATTATTCTTTAATGGGGTTTAAATTTCAAAAGCTACCAAATTTGTAAAAATGATTTGTCTCAATTTTCATACTTTGAGAATCATTTTTTTATGAATCTAAATTATATTTAGAGGTGAATATACCTCCATTTGAAATGGTATATCATGAATATCCTTATTTTAATTATATTTTAATATTAATTTCATTTCATTTTCTTAAATGGAGATTATGATCCCATGTTACCAAGTGGTCATCATTTTTTGAAACAATATCATCATTTATCGGGATTGTTTATGATTATGATTATTTTATTAAAATCTTATGATCCATATCTCAAGAACACTCAGGATTCATCTAATATAGTTATTCATTATATATTCATTTTTTGTTAACATTTTCTAGAAATTGGTACATAATATTTTGAGTAATGTGTTTTTAATAAATATAGCCATCACCCTCTATTCAGTCGAAAATCTATGTTCCCTCAAAACCATGTTTTTTAAATAGGGTTTCAAACAATATTATAATATTCACATATAATAATTTAAATATACTTAGAACATTTATTTATTTTACCAATGTTTTCAAAGGAATCAAATTTTACTTTTCCTAATAATGCATTTTTCTAACCATTTAGCATTGAAAAATGGGTTGTGTTTCTTAACTCATATGGAATGTGTATATTTATATTCCACTATGACTAACATTCTCTTTAGGAATAAATTATAAGATTAATATGGTATAGTTTTTTAAAAAAAATTCATAATATTCTTTATATAAATTATTTTAAATTTGATTTTTCAAGGAAATGTGTCTCTAAAATGTTTTTTGATTATCAATGCTACCTGTAAATTTTTTAAATTGTAATTTTATAGAAAAATGTTTTCATAAATTTTTTATGTTTTAAAAAGTATTTTAATTTTTTTAAATCATTATTTATATGTTTTTAAAAAAAATTCAAAGAGAATTGTTCATAAAAATGTTTTCGAGATTCTTTAATAACTTTAATATATAATATTTTCAACCATTTTTGAAGGATAATTTATTACCTTTAATATTATTTTCAATATATTTTTTTCAAAATTATTTAATAAATAATTTATATGTTTTTAGTGTATTTTATTAGTTATTTATTTAGATTTGATTCATTATTCTTTCATTAGATTTCATGTAAAATGTTATCATATCATTTTTAATATTTCTTTATAAGTTTTTTAATTTTGTTTAATCAATTTTTTTTCAAATAATTATCACGTATATTTCGCTTGTTTTAAATGAAAATGGTTTTCAGAAGGATAATATGTTTTATGAAACATTTTATCGAGGAATAAAGGATATTTACCTCCATTAATTTTTTCAACATATCATTAAAATTTATATTACTTTTATGATTACATCTACTAATGTGACACATAACCTTTTGGGGAATGATCAAAAGGTTCTATTCATATTCTTTTGTGAATAAAGAAAATTTTTTATGGAATGATTCATGTGACACCGAATTCAAATCTATAGATATATTCATTGGAAACCCACTTCATCGCATTAGACATGCCTTTATTACATGATTATAAAAACATTATTTTTCATAGGTTAATATATGATAACATTTTTTTGACACACATTTCATTTTATAAGTTATAAAATGGCTCTTTATGAAAGTAAGGAATATTAATGTATGATTTTATTATGTGATAGATTGAACCAATATCTCCTTCCAATTCATTTGGTAAGGACTTATAAATTATGAGATAGACATTGATATAATATGAAATGAAGTCAGTTATGTATTTCAATTATGGAACAAGAAAGGATCTCTATTTAGTATTACAAGGATGAAATGAGAAATGAACTGAAGTTAGTATTAAACATAAAGAATGAGAAATCAAATATGTTCTATAATACATTGATGAAATGGGGTGTGACAATGGTTTAGTGAATAATATTGTCCATTAGGATTTCTTCATCATCAACGTATTGAATAATGTGGAAAACATTATATATGGTTATGGTTCTTCACAAATTTCATTTTTTTTATATTATCTTACAACATGTATGAAGTTATTTATTTCTGTATGATTCATGTATTATAAACTGAAAATATTTATTCAATTACTAATGTTTATGATTTTTGATATGCAGTGTATGATCTTATTTCTTTCACTATCATATTCTAGGACCATTATGCCCCTGAATATGCTTAAGAATATCCCTTGATTAAAATTACTGAGCATCTGATCTCTCCCCATTTCATGTTTCATTCCTCAAGGTTATGGAGATAAGAATTATGTTTGATTTGTATACGAATGGTTCTTTTCAGTAAAAACCGACTGCTAGAAGATTTATCCCATTTATGTACCAATGATTATTTATTAATGTTTCCAAAGTAAAAAATAATTTTACAGTCTTTGGGAGTCGTTTTATATAATGTTATAATTATTCTTCAAAAGTTATGTAATATTAATTTTTTAAAAATTTGGGTGTTTTAGGCCTCAAGAAGTATTGATAGATACATTTTATTAGATCATTCATTTGTTTTCATTTTATTATTAGGATCATCATCTATCTTTCCCTCTTTAGTAATTAAATTCTTATAGCATAAGAAGACAAAGATATATTGTACTTATGTCTTCAAAGCATCTTTATCATAATCAACAATATTTCCACTATCGCTATTTATATTTTTTATTGCTTTCATGGGTGATCAATTTATCACAAGACATGTATCATGTTTTGTTCTATGTTGATAATATCTATAGGATTCTTCAAAAAAATACTTATTTTCTAATTGAGGATTATTTTGTATTCCCAATATATACAATTAATTTTCTAACAATTTCTGAACATTAATCTTCTGCTGAATGATATTCAATTGAGTCTGATTAACCTTTGATACTCGATATACTTATCTTTTCCCCTATAAAATTTCTCTTATATCTGATAGATGGCATTTCCTCTTCAAAACATTGGTCAAATAATTCAATCACAGTCTTACATCAGAATCATCTTTATATTCTCCAATATTATTCTTTTGTAAATTAACAGAAAATTTCCCAATTCCACCACACTCGAAAAATTTTAATATATATTTTACACAAAATATTCCTCAACCTATTCAATAATTCATGGAAATAAGATACAATATTTTATCTTGAATCTCATTATCCACTTTATCTTCATAAGCATAAAGATATATATCTTCACTATTTTAAATTTTAATTTTTCTCATATCATAAAATCTATTTCTTAATTTATCTTCTATTTCAACACTTATTCATTTCTTAATTAATAAGACAAAATAATTTCATGTAATTTATCAAGACATAATTTATCTATATATTATTAAAAATAATTTTTAAAATTGATCCTTTTTTAATTTTTTTTCGAGAGTTTTTTCTCTGTTTTAGAATCTTTTAAGAAATCTCTGAAACGTCATAATTTTTAATGATTTTGTATTACTATAGTGATTTATTCATAAATATTTTTATCATTTATAAAATTATATCTTTAATGATTGTATGACATATTATTATCTTTTCTTCAATCATATCATTATTCCCTTTAAACATATATTCCATATTCTTACACAAACTCATTGATGTTTTGAGAAAAATCATCATCATATCAATATTTTTTATTAGAGTCATAATGATATAATTTATAGACATTACATTAAAATAGATATTTATTTTTCCAAAAAAAATCATAGGAAAATATTTCTCAATATGTGTAAAAACAATTTTAGAAGAATTAAAAACTTCTAATTCAATTAATTGTAGATATGTAATCGTCCTATATGTCCAACTCTAATAATATTTTCATCAATTGTAGGAATTATCTTATATTGATAGATATTTGATTATCTATGATATGGTTTCAACAAGGGGTCGTTGGATATGATACCAGTGAAATATCTATAGCATTGAGTAACCAATGAGTGCATGGGGTGGGTAGTCATTTTATAACATTTTATAAGTTTCAAACATTTAGAACCCTTACCATTTAAACATGTTAAATTTAATTACATTAGCATATTTTATTAAATACTCATGCATGAAAAATCAGAATTAAATTAAATAAAACAAGATTTATAATGTTATCCCTTAGTGATAGATCCTATATCATTTTCATATCCTCCCACATAGGTCTATCAAAATTCACAATTTTGGATATGTTATTAAATCTTATGTCAAATCCATTTTCACAACATATCTCTCATGATAAGTATGATTATACAAAAACCTATTACATTACAATGTTCACTTAAATAATGATCCATAAATAAATAATAAAAACATTTTTCAAATATAATCCAAAAAATTACCAGGGTATAATAAAACTATGTATGATGGCCATTTATATTATTATCATAGTCCAATTAAATAAATTTGGAATTTATTCTCTCAATAAGTACCTATTAGACCTTTTCTCAAACTCATGTGGATATTCCACAACACAATTTTCTAATTTTGATAATCTAATTTAACTCTAGACAGATCATATTACAAGATCTCTATCAAAATAACTCTTCTAACATTACCATTATTACCCTTCCACCTTTTTTGCATGTGTGAAATGTTATTAAAAAAATATATTGTGTTCCCTCTTTATAGTAACCCAATAATAAAAAAGTATAGTACCTGAAAAAATTCCCCACACACCCAAATTTACAGAACTCTGATTTTTATTATCATTTAAACTTAATCATTGATAGATTCAAACATTATATTATCTTATGTAATTTTAGATAAAATTGTTTAATGGACCATAATGAAATCATAAATTCTCAACAATGGATCTGGAACTATTGTATAGAAAACTGTTTTTAGTAGAACATCCTAAGATCAGAATGTCAGAACATGCTGATCAGAGTTTATTATAACTTCCTTAGATCTATATGATATAATAGCATCATATTTGTTGGATTTAAATTTTTCCTCATCCCATCCTTATAGAACATCATTAGCATATCATATTGGACCACTATAAGCTTAATAATATTGAACATCCAGAGGTTATTCCATTGGAACTACCTAAACAATGTCTGATGGGACTTTCTCTGTTTAATATAATTAACATTTTCCCATATCTCAGTCTAATAGAAATTCCTTAGCTCATCCAGATGGAACATCTATAGCATTGTCTGATGGAACTTCCCTATATCATTATAATGAACATTCATCAATTTAATCTTGATAACCTCTATTATTTGGAAGGAAAAAAATGTATTAGTATTTTTACTTTTTCAAACTCCATCCTTTTTCATGAATTCGTCCACATTTTTTGGGATCATGAAATAATATAATATTATATAAGTACTTTCCTTGGACATTCAAAAACGCTACATCAACTACATTCAAACTATATATCCTATCTTCCATAATAAAAAAATATCATTTTGAATTCGATCATTAGTAATATCTGTGTTTCATATAAAAACTCATTCGGATGAATAAGGATCGATCTGCCTCATTTGATAATAAAAATTTCAAAAATATTTTCTTCATTCATAATCTTACATGATATTTAAAAAAAAATTTAAAACATTTCAAAAAATAATTATTCACCTTCTGTATTGAGAAATTATTTCAAAAAATGATTAGTTTTGAACATATAAAAACATTATCAAAAAAAATTAAAAGGATTTTAGGTCCTATTCCATTACATCTATCAACCTACAAGTGTACTCCATAAAGGGGGACAACAGATAAAATTTAGATTTTAATATTATATGTGGGTACATGGGGTATAAAAATTACATAGTGCTTCTATTTGAAATCAATAATGAATAAAGAGACTTGATTGATAACCATAGAAAACAATAATTCATGTATTAAATAAGGGAAATTTTATAATGAGGGAGTTAATTTAGATTTTGGAAATAATATAATCATAATTTAAAAATATTATTCCAAATTAGCCATAGGTAGATAAATATTAAATTTATCAGAGTACACTTAATGTAGATGAATGGGGATCATAAATTTATTTTTTCAAAAGGATCAATGATTTATATAAATGATTAATATTATCTAATGTGGAGCTTTTGGGGTTACCATTTCACTCAAAAATATAAATGGCCTTGCAATAAATTTTTTTTGAATTAGTTCTATTGGGTATTTTCTTCGAATAATCATACTGAAAAATTCAATTTGTTGAAACTATTTTGGCATTTTTTTTTCAATGATGATTTCATTTTTACCTTAACTAATAAAATTATAAATTAGTTATGTATTATGATTTCTTACCAATTATTCTGCATTATCTCAAAATATTTTCAATAGTGATGAGTATTAGAATCATATCCATCCTTATTATATACATATGAATATATTTTACTTATTTGTGAAATATTTTTGGACTTTTTCTTATGTAATTTTACCGAATTTGAATAATATGTAAATGTATCATTTTAAAACAGATGATTGTCATTTAATTGAGGAAATTACCACTATAATTGTTTGATTATAATCACTCTAAAATCATTAAATATATACATTAGTGTAAATTAATACTCAATTTATTATTGTTAATTGGGTTGTAGTTGTGTAACTATTGTATAGTAAACATAATTAATTTTATTATTTTTTGGTTTTATTAAACCAACTAAAAAAATTAATGATGTCTTGGGAATCACATGTAACATTTATATAGTGAGAGGACAAAAACTCCAACATATTATTATTAGATCCGACTTAATGATATAATTATGACAAAAAACACTTAATATTTAAATTTTATGGTCATTTAAATGATTTAAATAGTGTCATTTCTTATTTGATTATTTTCAATCATACCTTTTTTAAATTATATATAACTAATTTTTTTTCGTAGAACATAAATATAAAAAGTATCAATACATATTTTCTATTATTTAAACCATAGAGAAAAATATATGTTTCTTTGTTAGATGTTGTTGTGAGAGTAATAGATTCTGGGCCTGAATGGGTCAACGTGATGTATTTAGGTAGAAGTACATATAGAAATTATGTGGAGAAATAATTAAGGTATTTTTGTTGTATTGTTTTTATGGAATCTCCTGATTTATTTTCCACAATATTAGATTTTTGGAGAAAACCCAAATCCATTTTAATACTGTTTTTATGTCCTTAAAGGAGATGGATTATAAATAAATGAAAATTATATAATATTCTTTTTTAAATGATATTTTTTAATCATTTTGGTATTGTGGGTGATTAGAGAACAATAGAGGATGGGATATGTTACTAATGTTTATATTTCAGCAGGAATAGAAGCATATTATATTGTATATATAAATTATTCCATATCGAGTTAGATGGAAGAGATGGTAGTTTTGTAGTCATCTGTTCTAGTCTATCACACTTTATATTAAATAAAATCAGGATTTACCTTTTCATTTTAGTATCCCTTATTCCTAATGGGGAAATTATAATCTACCATTATATATTAGATATTTTTCTATTGAAGGGCCTTATTTATTATGATATTACCATTATGTATTCCATTATATAAGAATTTAATACTTTTAAAAAGGAATTTCACAAAGGGATGTTATTTTATGTGATGATATATCTTCTATATAAATAGAGTCATTATATATATTATATATTTATTTAATTGAAAATTTATACATACTAAAATTATCTTATATATTATTTAATATCATAAATAATTAATAGCTATCTTATGTTTTATATTTTGTTAATGGATATTTCATACATATTTTTTATCCACTTTTGATAGAAAATAACATATAAATTAAATATTTAAGAATATATTATTATTAATGAAGAAATTTAATATTAAAGAGGTTACAAATTTATATATACTTAATCTTTAAGAGTATTCACATTAATTTATGATGGAAATTCTTTAACATATTTTAAATGTAAAGTATGGATTTGCGATGATACATAATTTATTTTTGTCATCCTCGTTATTTAATTTTGGAATATGGTTGCAAGAAAATATGATATTTAATTTTTAATTATAAGATACATAAGAATTATCAAGGCTATTTAAGATTCAAATAGTTATTAATATTGATATTCAAGAGTAATCACTTGGAAAATCAATTGTTCTGATTTGAGGAATGTTTTATCATACATAATATTATTATACAATAGTTTTCAATGTGATTTATTTTCAGGATTCTTATATATTATTGATTACATTCAAATGTGGATGTCATTGAATAATTATATTCTAAAATATGGTAGTTATTATTATATTTTATCTAGGATATTTTTGGTATGATAAAGATAACATAGAATGATCTATAGATGTTCATTCAACTCGACAATATTGCATCATGGTTATTATCTTATTCTAATGATAATTATATTTTCCCATTAAGTTGTAATGTAATATTACCTATTATACAATATTCTATTTCTTCAATATCTCCCAAAACCTATGAGTTCTTGGGTATTATTCATTGTGATTCTAGATGATGGTGGGAGAAACTTATACCATCACCTTATGTAATCAAATCTCACTATATCTGAGGTACTCTACTTTTTTTATGTGTACATAATTTCAGGAATAAATTTTAATGGTAATTTATAAGTTCTTTTGGTTAATAAAAATTGTTAGTGTCTATCCTTTCTTATGGGGGATTATGTATTTTTTATATTTTATAATTATTTTAATGAGTTTTTTAGGGGTTATCATAATATATTATTGGTATAGGGGATTTATTTTCAAATACATATAGCTAATTTTTGGTAGTTTTTATCTTATTTTATTGGACTAACTATCCCCCTAGGTTTCCTATATGCATCCTTGAATTTGGATGCTTTTTTACTTGTTTTGGGTTCCCAGAATGGGCTACAAGGTTTGGACGCACGTTTAATAAAATGTGAAGACAAATTGTTCACATCGTTCATGTCATTAAAAAAATATTGTGAAATAAATAATATTCTCTTCTTGAGTTAATCCTCTTCCACACATTTCTTTAAAATTTATTGCCTATCATAAATGGAAAGCCTCCAAGCTCTCTCAAAATCCATTGGAACTCAATTTTTATGGGGGATTTCGTTGAGAACCCTCATGGATTCTTTAGAAATTGATTACACATATTTGTTTATTCCATTTCCATGGGATTTATTCATCTCTTCTTGAAGATCCAAATTTCGAGTAGATATGGATTCTTATATAGAATTATGTATAGTTTATTGGTCTATTCATGTGGTTTTAGATTTATATTCACTCCCCAGTGGTGCGATGGTGGTCCCATTGAACCTCCACACTTGTATTTGAGGGTATTGAAACATTTGGTATATGATTCCCTATGTATAAATTATAGAGTGAGTTATCATGATAGACTTATTTTTTTAACATGTTACACCATCATTGGGATTGGTGAGAAAACTATTATTCATATCATTTTTTAAGAAGTTGATTTTTATGTGGAAATTTTTTTGGAAAATGGGGGTTTCCATGTTCATTATATGTTGTGCCAATTGGGGTTGTTTTATATTTCAGGGAATGGTTTTCTAAAAAAAAATAGTTCTAAAATTTATTATTTGGTTTAATATTAGGTAGGTAATTTTTTAAATATAGGATTTTATATTGATTTTATTTGCACAATTTTTGATACAATCTGTGAAATTGTTTTATATAAATTAGAAGTGTTAGTTTGAGTTATTATAATAGTGAAAAAATTTATCAATTCTTTTCAGTGTGTATTACTAGATGTAGTGTATTTATGAGTTAATTAAATTTGATTGTATCTGAAGATTTTTTGAGTATAGATAGGTAAATGTAGGTATCTAGGTGGTTATATGTGTACTAGTATGCTAGTGATCACATGTGGGTTTGTCTCATTTTTACATATCAAGTTTGATAGTGACAACACTATCAAAACAATAATATGTGGTATATGGGACCCACTGCTAGCTAGTCACTAGGTGTGTTCCCATGACAATTTCTCGTTGACTATTGGGTATTTAATATTTTCTTATGGAGTGTTGGGCTGGAAAATTCAGTAGCTTATATGTTATATTTAATGTACTAATACATTAACTTTAACCCTAAAAATTGGTTTTCCATTAAAAATTTCAATACATAAATTGTTTCTAAAATTTCTTGTTTAAGAAATTTTCATGATATTTATCATATAATTATTGTCAAACTTAATATTTCTATGTTACCCTATTAGGATGAGCCACACACCCTACTTTCTCCATTGGGTGTATGCATTCATGATAATGTTAGACACATGAAAGGGAAATGACATTGGTGATGACAGTTCTGGTTGGTAGTTTCCTTGGTGCGGTGTTGTGGAGATATCATGTGGGTGATTACACCTTGTCATGTTGTGGTCCTTGGTCTATTTTTCTTACTAATTTTTTAGTTTTGAACCTCTTGTTTCATGTTTTAATCGTTTTTTTTATGTTTTGAATTTTATTTAACGATGGTTTGGTTGGTAATTTTTGGATTCATTTTATTGGTTGTTTAATGCTTCAAAACTCGGTTAAACTATTCCCAATTAATTATTTATAATTTCCTAGATCTTGACCTAGCATGTGGGTATAAAGAACACCCATCGTTCTATGCCATGGATAGGGCTCGGTGCCGATTTTAATGATGACTATATTATTTCGATAAATGGGTATTAAATGTGGTTAATCATTTTGGATCATTTCATTGTTTGGGGATGAGTATGGTTAGAAGGGATCATGGAATTTCGGGTCACATAGTTTTGGATTCGAGAACGGTTCATGTCCATTGCCTCTCATGAAAATCCATGAGTCACAATGGGATGTTGGGATTATTTTTCTGAATTATCGACATTGTGGTATGTGTGGTATGTATATTGTACATAGATATCGAGTGGGAGTGAAGTGGTTGTTTATTTTATCGTCGTGACATTTTTGACTGATTTGTATTTTATTTAATTGGTGAAATTTTTCATATTTTGTATACTGGTAATTTCTTTTGTGACTGTAACATTATGTTGAAACATTCCACCCCAAAAATCTCACATGCACCCATCAGGAGGAAATGTAAAATATTTCTCCCTCACCGTGTAATCAATGGATAACAGAAGGTGTAGTTAGGGCTATACATGAATTAAAACAGTGAGAAAACCCTACACCTGTATCAACTAGATTAGAATTTTATTCTCTTAGGATGGAATAATCATAAGAATTATTCAAGAACAATCATATTTCATTTTGAGGTAGAACAGAACAACCTGAATTAGAAGAGTGGTTCGATAAGATAAAGAACATGATTGAGCTTCTTGACACAACTGATGAGGCCATAGGGAAGTGTGACTATTTTCTATTAGATGGTTTTAGATGCATGTGGTGGGAAACAATGCTTCATGATCAGAAGCATGAACATATGAGAAAGAAGGACTTCAAGGTTACATTAAATGACTGGTACTACCCTAAAGTCTTGGAATATTCTAGACTCAATGACTTTATAGAGCTGGTTTAGGGGGATCATTCAGTAATATATTTTTCCAATCATTTTTCGAATCTGATCAAGTATTCTTTTAAAATGGATTCCAATTAGTAGATGAAGTATAATAGGTTTGTGATGGGTTTGTAACCAAAGTTATATTCCCATGTCTTCTAATCTAATAAAAAGACTTCTTTTGAGGTAGTTACATGAGAATGGATGGTAGATATTAACCAAAAAGGTATATCTAGTTTATCTATAACAGTAACAGTGAGGAGATTTTTTGCTTCATCTATAAAGAATAAGAAGCGAGTGGGGAAGAGGATGAAAAGAGGTCGTAGGTCAGGCCACTAATCCAGGATGCCTTCATATATGGATGTAGATTCGAGGTTTGACATGTGCCACTATTGTGGTAGGAAAAAGAACATGAAACTAGCTTTCAAATCTCTATTGAATCCATGTTATCACTGTGGATGTATGGGAAACTTTTATTGTTTTGTAAGATGGCATGTCCTATCCAGAGTAGGGAAGGTTTTCTGGAATCTAGTGGGCTCCAATGCAGTTAGAGCCATCTCGGACAATGGTATATTATTTCAGATATCATGTTGGAAAGGTGGGATCATCTTCTTGGTATATCCAGTTTAGGGAAGAGCAACTGGAAAGCGTCCATTCTCAGGAAGATAGTAGACATCTTTATTTCATGGAGCAGGCACTAGTGGGATCCGATGTGGTGCCTTTGATAGTTCGAGGTACTGTCTTGATTTCATAATCTATATCTAATGCTCATTTTGATACTGGTGGTTCTGTTTCACTTATCTCTACCCATTTTGGGAGGACACTAAATCTTCCATCTGCGTTTTTATATGTTGTGATGGATTTAATGATATTGTTAATTAAAATGAGGGATTCATGTTAAGGATACCATCGTGTTCACTTACTATGTATGGGGTTTAAATAGAGTGGTACATCCTAGTCCTGGATGTCATCCTTTTTGACAGAATCCTTGGAATGAATTGGACAATGAACATTCAGGTGCACATCAATTACAATAGGTGGAAGGTGAGTTACACGACACCTAATGAAAGCCCTAAGGTTTATCATGGGGAATGGGATCCTTGGTATGGTCCGGAGGGTCCTCCAATCCCACAAGAAAAAAATTATTATCATCATGTTATCATCAATCACATTAGAGGATGATGTTCATGATACTGATTTTGGATTACCACATGTGTTGGACGAGTTCCTGGAGGTATTTCGAAATGAATTTTTGGGATTTCACCCATAACTTGATGTGGAGTTCTCGAATGATTTAGTTTCGGGAACACAAATAATATCTCAACCCACATATCATATGTCCCCCACCAAGATAAGATAATTAAAGATGTCGTTGGGGGATTTTTAGTCAAAAGGATTCATTCAGATGAGTGTCTCCCCTTGGGACTCTCATTTCCTTTTTGTGAATAAGGCTGTCGGGTCCCTCCAGTTGTGCATTGACTACTAGAAGCTGAATAAGGTAAACATAATTAAAAAAAGATCATTTTCCATTAATTGATGAATTGATTGATCTATTGATGAGGGAATATTGGATTTATAAAATTTTATTGCATTCGTCTTGCCCCCAAATTTGTGTGAGGGTCGAAGATATACCGAAGACAACATTCCAAATCATGTGCGGTATCACTGAGTACATGTTATCAGCTATAATGTTGAACAATTCTAATGTGGTTTTTATGCTGCTTTTGAATAGGGTGTTCCACCAGTATATCAACCCATTTTTTGTGGTATTTGTGTATGATATGCTGGTTTACTCTGGATCTGAGGAAGATCATGAGAATCCCATGAGGATTGTGTTGGGATATATGAGGGAGAATCACTGTTAAAGAATGTTTTCCAAGTGCACTTTCTGGATTATGGAGGTGATGTTTCTGGGTCATGTGATTTCAGGATATAGGGTTTTGGTGGAAACTAAGATGGTCAGTGTATTAATGTAATGGTAGATGCTGATGAGGCAGAATACAAAAACCACCATGATGGTCATTATAGAATTTTGAAAGGGATCTATAGTGTATTGTGATGTTATAGGTATGGGTCTCGGGTGTGTTCTTATAAAGATGATCCTATGGTTTAATATGGATATCATCAACATGACCACACACAGAGAATTATTCAACCCACATCATGGAGATTTTAGGGGTGAATCATTATTTTTTGACTTTGAATCACTACCTCATTGTGTAGAAGTATGTGATATACTATAATCACAAGAGCGTATTATAAATATTCTATCATAATGAACTTAATATGAGGAAGTGATGTTGGATCGAGTACATATAATAGTTATTCATTGTCATTACCTATACCCCAAGAGTGGGTAATGTGGTTGATTTTTCCTTGATCAAGAGAGAACCCGTACATTCTTTTATGAAGTCTAGTGATGAGTAGACATTAATAGGGTTCTTTTCTCAATTTTATGTAGATACCAAAGAGCACTATGGAGGTGTGTTGTTGGTGATTGTTTATTTGACTCCCACACATTTAGAGTTTATTTAGGATGATCAGCCTAGTGATGATCTATGTCATTGGTGGAGTAAGTTTCTTCATTATGGGGAGGTGTCTCATGATTGGTCTTAATCCCCCGACAATGTGTTGTGCTTCTAGATCCATACAGTGGTTCAACAATCTATAAGGATGTTTTTTATGCAGGGTATCCACCAGTCACTGTGGGTCTTCCATCTTGGGGATACCAAAATGTATTATGATGTTCAATGGAAATTCTAGTTTCCTGGTATAAGACAAGACATAGAGGACTTCGTGTCGAGATTCTATACATGTCATTAGGTAAAACCAGAGCATCAATTCCCATATGAATATCATTATCCATTAAAAATTCTTAACTAAAAGGAATAAATGTTCTCCATGGATTTAATTGTTGAGTTTCCTCCTATACCATGAGGAAAGAATGCATTTTTCATTTCTATGGATCTTCTAACCAAATCAGCCCACTTATTTCTAGTCTGATATACAACTAAATTAAATGAGTTAGATTTCTCGTATCTAAAATAGGTTTTAAGGAATCATGGTGGGTCGTCAATAGTATTGGATAGTGACCATTTTTTAACATCTCGGTTTTGAGAAGGACTTTATAAGGCCTTGGGGTCAAAAATTAAAGTGATCATGGCTTAAAATATTCAAATGGATGGTCAGAAACAATGGGAGAATCAAATTTTGGAGTAAAAACTTTGTAAATTTTTTTTGGACATTAGAGGTTTTTGGGATAGTAAGTTGGGATTGGTTGAGTTTTCATATAAAAATAGTTACCAATCCGCTATTTGAATGTCTTATTTTGAGGTGCTCTATGGTCGACCTTTTTGGTCCTCTCTATGTTGGGATGAGGATGGTGAGACCTCATTGTTGGGGTTGAACCTTGTGCAAGAGACATTTTAGAAGGTTATGTTGATCATGCAGTTTTTATTAATAGCTCATAGACACAACAAATCCCTTGATTATCAGAGGTTTCAAGACCTAGATTGAACTATGGGTGATCGGTTACTCTTGAAAGTGGCCCCTCATATAGGTCATCTTTAGTGGGGAATGAATGGAAAAATCACACAGAGGTATGTCAGACATTTTGAGATCATTGAGTTTTGTGGAAATGTGGCATACATGTCAGGTTTTCCGACTTAATTGATATCTATTTACAATTTAAACCATTTTTCCTATTATAATAAGTACCATCCAGATCAGTATCGTGTGTTGAATTGGTAGGGGTTGGAGATAGAGCTCAATTTTTCTATTATTCAGCAATTGTTGCGAATAGTTGATTCACAAGAGAAGGTGATTTGTGCAATGTATATTCCATAGGTTTGGGTCCTTTGTTTTCATGGAAATTATTTCCATTAAACGTGGTAGTGGATGTTGTGGGTAAATAAAGAGTTCCAATTCTTTTTTTCTGATCAAGTTATGGGTTGGCATTCAGGGGTGAAAAAGTCATTCATGGTGGGGA
This sequence comes from Viscum album, assembly GCA_963277665.1. NCBI lineage: Eukaryota > Viridiplantae > Streptophyta > Magnoliopsida > Santalales > Viscaceae > Viscum > Viscum album. The sequence continues at coordinate 40,835 of CAUJRU010001228.1, read as the reverse complement.
TAATTTTCACATCCATGTACCTAACATAGTGTAATGTTTTCTCTTTAATTATTGGACTCTCATTCCACCTTGTTTTTTAATTTCCCCCCCCCCCCCCCATTGAATTTGGATGCTTTTGGACTGGGTTTAGGTGGCTACAATGGGCTGCATAGTTTGGCCCAAAGGTCTACAAGACCGTGTGGAAAAACCGTGCATAACAACGAGGTCATTCAAAAAATCATTTTAAATTCCACTATTTACTTTATGTAATTGAACCTAATCTACCCATTTCATCCCCATGGATATCCTCCTATATCTCTCGACCTCTATTGGATCTCAATTATGAAGGTTGATTTGGTGGAAAATCATCATCAATTTTCAAGTAACTGATTAATCTTCCATGTTTCTTACTATTCATGGGGATTTATTTCACATTTCATGAATCTCCAAATTCTCAGGATCTAGGGATTATTATCTAGGGTATGTTTTTTAGTTTCTTGTTACAATCATGGGGATTTAGGATTATTTTCACTCCCCAGGGGTGCAACAGTGGTGCAGTTGAAGTTTCGCACAAGGATTTGATGTTTTTGACACATTAGGTATGTTATTCCATGTGTAATAATTTTTTCATTGTTAGATTGCTGGAGTTAGATTATTATCATGATCCTCATTCATTGTTATTGGTTACAATAACTATTTTTTTAATTTTTTTTCAGTTTGATTTTAAGTGTCATTTATGATTGAAAAATGGGTTTTTTGTGTGCATTATATATTTTACTAATAGGGGTTGTTTTATACATCATGGAATGGTTTTATAAAAATGTTTCAATGGTGAAAAATATTGTTTTATCTAATATTTTTATGCATCATTTGTCAAAAGATAGCTCTTAAATGGATTTTGTGTGCAGTTTTTTGATATACATTGTGAAATTGTTTTATAAAATTTTTTAGTGGATAAATGAGTTATTAGAATAGTGAAAATAATGTTTAGATACTAATTTGAGTTTCTATCAAAAGAACTGGTTTTTTATGTGAAAATTAAATTTGATATTATGTCGAATTTGTTTGAGCACAAGGAGGGAAATCGGGTATCTAGTTGGGCAGACATGTACTAGTATGCTAGTGATCTGGAGTGGTTTGTTCCCTATTTCATATTGAATGTTTGAAATTGAAAACACTAAAAAAATATAATGATTATTATTGAGGACCACTCGTTTATGGATATGTTCCCTAATATTATCACATTCACAATAACATATATTATATACTGTTACTTTTACACTGACATATGAGGTTCTTAGGACCCACAACTAGCTAGTGCCAAAGAGTGTTCTTGTGTGTAATGATCATTAAATATTTGTTATTTACCATTATATTATATAGTTTTTGGATGGTAAATTATTTATCTAATATGTTTTATTTATGTAATTCTCTTCATTAATTTTATCCATTGGAAACAATTTTCCATTAAAAGTTTAATATTATAAATTGTTTCTATAATTTCTTATTTATAAAAATATTCAATATTTATATCGTGTAATTATTATGACATGGAATATTTTTGGTGGTATATTATTGGTCTTATACCCACACCCTAATCGATCATTTGGTTTTATATATAACATATCATGTTTGACACGGCTAAAGGGAAGGTCTTTGGAGACAGTGGTTCATTTTTTTAGTTTCCTCGCTTTGTGTGGTGTTGTGGAGTGAGCTCATGGGTGACGAACCATTGTCATGTGGTGGTCAATGGTAAACATTTTCTACTAAATTTGTTTTCTTGACATATTTTATCATGTTTAAAACATTTTTTTCATTACTGTATTTTATTTTAAGATTCTTTGGTGTGAATTTTTATATTCAGTTTATTTAGTTATTTTGGTTGTTTAATGCTTCTATACTCTGGAAAACCATTCCCAAACTATTGTTTAGCATACCTGGGATCTTTTTCATGTCCATAAGGACAGGTAACACCCAAAATGAATTTCCATGGATCAGGTCGGGTCTCTGTTTTTATGTGGAGTAGATTTGGTTTGTGACATTTCTAAACGCATCTACTTAATTCTAGAATCTTATACTTTAATGGTTTTATTTGAATCCATTATATTATATCCTTATAAAAAATTTTGAGTTATTTGGTTACAAAATATATAGGTTCATATGATTTTTCAGGAAGGGAAAAATTATTTAAAATGAATCATAAATAAATATAAAAAAATTTATGAAAATGTTACATGTTTATGTTATTTTAAGAGGAGGTATGGTCACATGTTCCATATTGATTTTTATGATAATTTTTATACTTTTTTAATAGTTATTGGATATTCACTAATGTGATTTTAATAATAATTATCAAAAATGAAATATCGTTTAAAATTTATAGTTGGATAGTTATGAAATGAGGTTCACTAATGGCGTGTTAATGTGTTGTTGTTTTCTATGTATCCAATTTTTATTTTGTGAAAATATTTATTAATGATTGATTAAATTGGGAATTTTAATAGAATTTGATTGAAACAATTCGATAATAGTAATCTTGATAAAAAATGTATCAAAATAATAATGTTTTGGATGTTTTTGTGTCATGGTCTACATGTGTGGGGAGGTATCCCTGTCACAAATTTTGAAGTAGTCTTAGTTAGGGTTGTGTTGAAAAAATTTTGTTTTGGGACAATTTTTTACACTTCATATTTCATAGTGGTGGATCATATAAGAGATTCTATTAGTACATTATGGGTAATGTATCTAGTTTCATGATGTTATTGTTAAAATGGTACAATACTATAAAATGTTAATGGCAAGATTAAATTATGTTGTTAGTTACATGTATTCTGTATACTCTATCCATGGGTTTTTAGTTTCAATTCCATTCTTGTTTAATATATATTTTTGTCTGATATGGTTTGATTGGGAAGTTTTATTGATATTAATATGATGGAATTTTGGATTTATTGGTGTTGTTGGGTATGATATATTTTTAGAATTTCAATGTGTTGGATAAAAATGGTATGTAGGGAACTGAATGAATTTATTATTATTATTATGACTAACAGAATGTAATAAATAAAATATAATGAAGAAAAAATAACGTTGATGTGATATTAAATTTGATGGAACTAATATGATTAATGGTAAAAAAACCATGAAATGAGTTGTGGTTGTTTAATGGATTGTCATTGAATTTGGTTTGACAAATAGAATAAAGAATATAATGAATCTTTTAAATTATAAATAGTGTGATTGGAAATTATGTGTGAAGATTATTATTATTTTATTTAGGGATTCCTCTATCATATTATTTCATTATGATATTAATTATCAATTATTGTGGAAACAAGTTATATTGTTCATGGTTTCTATGTCATTATATTCATGTTTTGAAGGTTTTTTTTAATATGAAGTAATAAATAAATTTTATTAGAAGAATTAATTTAGTGGTAATGGGAAGAGGTTTTGGCCTATGATTAATAATGACATAATGATAGAATAAAACAGAAATGATAATAATGTGGTGATGATGTGATGATGAAGTGACAGAGTATTTGATAAGTTTAGGGGGTCATGATTAGAGTAATAAATTAATGGGTATGATGTATTTCATGATTATGTTACCCTACTGGGATGACGTAGATATGGATATGTATATATGGGTGGGGAATTAAAATTTAAGGGTTAGGGAACATGGTTGATATCATTCATGTTTAAGATACCCTATGATTGTGATGTTGGGAAAGGTTTACATGTGGGATGTGGTGTGGTAATATGGTAGTACAATATATTGAAATGGATTTATGAATATATGATAGAAGTTCTCATACATAGATATGTTTTATAGTGGTTAGTTATAGTTGGGAAATATGGTTGATGATGTGAACATATATTTTTTCAATTTATCTATTTTTTATTTGATAGGGATATGTTATCAGACTAAATGGCTATTTGTGTGTAGTGGAAATACTCTAAATTGATAGGTAATAGTGGAATTAAAATTTTATTGACTTATGGTGTTTTTGATTTATTATTTACTATTATATGCAATAAGAATTCCGAATTTTTTATTTTATATGCCCAGTGCTAGTTTCATACAAATTTTGAATTAAATGTATGATATTGGGGAAAATATCCTTCAAAAACATCCCTTGAGTGTTTTTATTGAATTATTTTCCTCACAATGTGGAATTAATTATTTTGGTTTGGGGATTTTAAGTATATTTTTTGGTAGGATAAAGTGAGTATTGAATTATATGGAAATGGAAATACTATAAAAAGAGATTAAAATATATGGTATACAAATTATGTACTCCGAGAAACAAAAGTTTTGGTTTCTATTTTATTTTATTCAATGAATTTGATAACCTAATGAAAGTATTTATGAGACAGTGTAAATATTGTAGGGAATAAATCATAGGGTGGGGAATTATTCATTATCATTAGATTCATTGACATTTTACTTATAGATCTTATGAATTATTTTATTATTTTACTTTTTACTATATCCATGTATAATTTTTAGTTCAATTTGATAAATTCATTGCATTATTGTATGAAGATAATGAAAAATGGTAGTTAAATAGAATTTGTGACTTCAATATTTCATTTTTATTGAACAATATATTGACTGCATGTATTCATCAACCAGTTTCCCTTAAAATAGGATTCATTATATTCTTGGACATTAATATCAAGTTCTTAAAATCCATTATCATATTACGTTGTTTGTAAATACACACTTTAAAGTTATTTATGTATGAATTCACATTAGTTTTAGATAATTTTTAAATTTAAATTTCCTTTATTAAATTCCATATTGCATATATGAAATAATTATTATCCAACTTGGTTCCTATACTTTATAAATTTATATACAAATCGATATTCCACATGATACCTTCAAAAATTGATTGATTATAATTTTATTATTATGAATTTATTGAAAGGTTGGATATTTATCATTTATTTATATTTTTACAATTATATTATATTAAATATAATTGATAACCTATTAAATTTTGAGAACTTTTACATGATTGTTCTTATTTTTTATATTTTAATGATGTATAATTCTATTGGATTCTTCAAGATTTAAACATCGCACATTTGATTTTATATGTCAATATTTGTGTTGTTTTTTAAAATATCAAATAATAAATGGAAATAATAATATAAAATCTAAATGATTATGTTTCATAAAAAAGTATAAAATTTGTTTTATTATTATAGGATGAATTTCAAAAGGCGATGATACATTTTCAGAAGTTGTTAGGAAACTAGTAGTCATATTTATGCTATCACGATTTTTTGATGTGTATGTTTGACATAAAGTATGAATGTATATATTTTTACCTTAAACATAATATGAAATCATTTTTTATTTGTGACTCAATGTTAAATAATGTTTTCATTGATTTTCATTTCTAGGATTTATGATATCAAAGCATTTATAGTTACCCATTAATAGGTCCTAAGAATTTTTAAATAATATTGTTGAAGTAATGAGTGTTATTTTATCTATAAAATTGAATATTGTCCAATTTGATTTATTTTCATTATCCTAGTCGGCTTGTTTAGACACAATATTTTGTGGGTGGTGGGGTGAATCAAGTGTGGTATAATTTATTCAAATTTATAGTTATTATGTTTACCATTTAACTAATATAGACACTAATAATCTATTTTTAGTTAATAAATATATATATTAACATATTTAACTATAAAATCATAGATATAAAATTTATGAAAATTTTAATGTATTGTACTTTTTATTTTACATGTTTTAACCCCTCATATTTTTCATATACATTTCTTTTATCAATATTATGATGTCATTGGTTTTCCAATAGAATTTATGTTATAAATTTAAAATTTGATTAAGAATTTATGATCATATACCCTACAGAAATCATATGAAAGTAATTATGTTGACTACATTACTCATGTGTATATGAAATACTTCCAATGGGATTCTTATAATGGTATCACTGAAGTCTTTAAATCTTCTATCCCATTGAAGTATCCCACAACACATCATATGTATGATAGAACTTTTAAATAAAATATGATTATTTTCCCTAATTATATTCAAAATATTTTTTATTAAGCCTAAGTTATTAAAATAAGGTCTTTATTTTCCCATTCAGACCCAGTTTCTTATTCATGAATTGTTTATTATGCACTATTTGAGGAATATTCAATGTAACTTGAGAACAATAAAAATTATATAGGAACTCAATCAATATTTCCCAAATTATATATCATTCTATAAAGTTAGCCAATAAAATATTAACTAGTCACTAAAAAATGAATTATGTAGATGGAAAAAATTTATTAGAAATATACAATGAACACACGGGGTCTATTCTTGCTCAACTCATCCAAACTCTTCTAGGCCTATTAATTATATTTTTCTTCCTGTATACCATATGCAACACATTGCATAGAAATGATTTTGTATTGAACAAAACTCTATTCCTCATTCTTCTATTTAACTACTCTCAAATTCATAAATACTTATTTTTTTAGTATATGTATTTTAAGAGATATTCTTATTCTATTATAATAGTATATATCCAATATTATAACACATAGATGTTGGAAAACAATTATCAAAAAATTATCTTTAATGAATATCAATAAAATTATAGGTACCTATTAATTATTTCTCTTTTAATTTTATATATTCTGATAAATTTAAATATTACATGGAATAATTTTATTATAAAAAATCTAATACCCACATATATCCCACAAAATAAATTATTATATTTTGAAATGTATTCTCCTATTTAATGACTAAACTGAAACTTAATTATTATCATCACATTTTAAAATATCATTATAATATATATTATGAAATTCTATATCATATTTGGTTTAATTTCTTCTACATTAATTTATTCCTAAATAGATACACATAAATAATTCTTCAATGATGCATTTAAAAAACACATATCCATGCGTATTTTAATGTGTAGCATCAACATGCATCACGATGTAATCTAGGAATACTTAAACTATTTTTGATGAATTTATATGCCTTATATAGAAACTTAAATCTTCATCATCTTTATGATCTTGAATCACAAATTTTTCATTATTTTTATATACACAATGATGTCTATTTTTCTAGAATAGATTTTTACCAAAATTATTCTTGAAAACACATGATGTTTCATATTATTTTTCAAGAATATCAACTACCTAATCATAAGTAAAATATATCATTAATCATATATAGTAAATAATATTTAGTATTTGATCATTATGAAATAACACTTTTATAAACAAACATAAATTTAATTAGAATACTTTATTATAGAAAAATTAAATTAATATATGATATTGTTTATCAAATAACATATTTATTTATTCTTAATTTTTATAAATGAACTAAATATTCTAAAAATTCTACGGTTTGATTCATACACAATTATTAATGTATTTTATTTATAAAATATTGAATTGTGGATTATGAAACAACCAAATTTATATTTTCTCCTCAATATTAATTGTTACAGTTTCATAATTATTCATCATTAACATAATGATAAATCCCCTTATGAATATCCCCTTTCAATAACCTTTCTTGTATCTCATTACATTTTAAATCAAACGAGAATAATTGTATAAGGATTCACATATATGATGTGAATCACATTGCCTCAACATCATTTGTAGATCCCAAAAAATTGAACCATATTTTTTACCTCCTAACCCACATATTTTGATAAATATATTAGAAATTGATATTTTATAACATACTTATATTTAAAAAAGTATTTTTTATTTTATAGATTATGTTACATGAAATACTATGTGTAAACAAACCACCTTATATGATCAAAATTATATTATTTGAAATTATAATTATAAAATAACATTTAAGTTAAAGAGTATGAATGTGAATAAATAATTTATGAAAATATATAGTTTAGAAAATTTTAAATTGAATATTTTTTTTATCAATTTTTTTTAAATAAATTTAAAAAACATTTAAAAATAAAAGATAGTTTTTTCCTGAAATTTTTATGAGTCCATTATGTTTTTATCATAAAAAAATAGTGATCAATATCAGTGAATGAATTATGTAAATTTTATATATTACATATTCAAGAATATTCATTAATATACATTTCATTTTTTTAGGCATGAGAGAAGAGTAAATATAGAATTGGGCTAAAAATGAATTTATTTTTAACAGAATGGTTCTTACCATGTTTTGTGAATTATATTAATATTTAATTATTAATAATAATGAAATTTAATTATGAAAATTGTATTCTATATTTGGAATCAGGATATCCAAATTTGGTAATTAGGTTCATTTTTTAGGCATTATTAATTGTTACCCTTGTAAATATTAATCTCATTGGAAAAGGGTAAATATGATTAACCAATTTAAAATTAAATGTTAAGATCAAATTTTTTCTTACTATTTATTATTTGATGATTAAAATTCGACACATATCAACTTTGTACTGAAAATTATATTTTAATTGTAATGTTTTCCTAATAAATGACGTATAAAATATTTAACGGATGGAAAAATACAAAATACTACTCTCATAAATTGAAATTTTATATATGCCTTTAATAGTGAAGAACAAATGTTTTGAATGAATCATAATTAATATTTTCAGAATAATTAAATTATTTCTATTATGGTAATTTATATATACTTTTGATCAATTATATAATTTCTTTATACTCTTACTCAACACCAACAAAGTATTTCATCAATTATTATAAAAAAAAAAATAAATGATTTAAATTATATTTAAAATAATTATTATTTTATTGAGTTATTGGGATCTAATATTATTATTGATGAATACATCATTATATTTATTTATTAAATGGTTATATTCAAATTTCATCATTATATTGGAGTTTTTAAAATAAAATTTAAGGAATACTTCAGTGATTGACATTAATGGTATTAAATATTAATAATATTTTAGTAAATGTTTTATAGTCCATAAAATAAATAACATTATACATGTGAATGTAATATGGTTCAAAACATTTACGATGATCCATTTATATGGAACTTTTAAATTTATTGTCACATTCTCAACCATGGAAGAAAAACATAGTTGTTACTATGGTTATGGTAAAAGAATGTTAATGAAGGGGATAATAAAATAGATAACGTTTATAATGAAATTATAACAGGTATAAAATTCATTGAATAATTTTATTTTAGACCAAAATGATATTTCATTAATGTCTTGAAAGATTATAATCACATTGTTTGGGAATTACATTAGAATATTTTAATCTTTTTTGAAATTGAATGTATGTCCTCTCCCACCCTTATAATAGGTCACCACTAATTTTTTTTTATTTCAACATATTAAGACATGTAGTATAATAAAACCATTAATAAATCCCTCATATAATTCCCTTTCAATGTGATATTGTTTGTAATCTCTCCATAAAATCAATAATAGGATTCTTAATTGGAGATTTATTATAGTTCTTCCATATAAGAGGTATTTGTGTGTACATATATATTTATTTTACATCATAATTGCATTACTATAAATATGTGTTATTTACCCTAAATTAATAAATTATGTATCTATAATATACTTATATTTTATTAGGATTTTGAAGCCACCATTATCTATCAATTTACTGACAAAGGGGAAGTGAAAGTATCATTCCTGTGTATATATAGCTTATCTTATTAGCATATAGGTAAAATTAATAATACATCACTAAATTTAAAAGTGGCTATTATGATGGGTTTAATATTTTTGTTTTATATTTTATGATATAATTATTATATGAAATGATTATATTATATATACATTTATACCTTTCAATAGTTTTGAAAATGATAATGTCGCTCGTACGAAGGTGTAGACTACCATGTCCATGAGGATATGTGATTTATTTTTTATTTCCCATTTTCATGGATTATAATATGTATAGATATAAATAATATATATGATTTATATTGAATAATAATGATTGCAGATGATTATTTAGTATTCAATTTTATTTTATTAAATCAATGAAAATTTGAATATAATGTCCATGCATTCGTATGCCACCCATCTCCTTGAATAATATAATTTATCTATCTATCTATTTATTTAAATATTAATATATATATATATATATATTAAATAAATAGTAAATTTATATCATGATTAACTTTTTTTATATTATTGGATCACTATCAATATACAAGAACAAAAGAACTGAACCAAAAAAATACATGAAAAAAGAATATTATATGACCCATAATAATGATTTTAATAATGAAATGTTAATTAATGGTTGATAAAAAGTAATAATAATGTAATATACATTATAATATATCTTATTATGGTTCACATAATTTCTTATAATAAAACTATATTTATTATATTGTGGTTTTGAACATGTTTGATGGAAGTCTTTCTAGAGTTTAGGGTTTTATTTTATAATGTTCTTGTTTATCAAATATTTTTAATATTTTTTTAGTGATCATGAATTGTTTTGATAAACCTATAATGAAATTCACCAATTTTCTTATCTAGTATTAATTTCTATAGATTAATTTTTTTTATTTTACTCTACTTAAGAGCTCAAAATATACAAATTACATTTTAAGGGGTACCAAATATGTTTTACAATTCGATCCACAATATTCATCATCAAATTCCTTGTTTTATAAAAACTATTCTCTATAATGATTTTTTTATGAATTTTTAATAAAATTTTATCCACGTTAAAATTTTAATTAAAATGATTAAGGGGAATCTGAATATTTTTTTAAATGGGGTGATTTTTTAAATTTATGAAAATTAGGAAGGGAATTTTAATTAATACCTATATAGAATGAAACATGTTTATCAATGTCATGTCTACTAAATGATTCAAAATTTTCAGTGTAATTATCCAATGATTTTTTCCATGATATATATTTCTTTATTAATTTAGAAATTTTACAATATTAAAAAATTATTTTCAAATTTGAAAGGGTATTTTCCTTATGATAATTATTAATAATATATATGGTATTTCTATTTATAAATGATTTTAATATTTAATTTCACATATTATTTTCTATATATATGATCTATAGATACAATCGATTTTATTCCACTAAATAGTTATTCATTATGTTATTAATATTATTATGTTACCCATTTCTTTTCAACATATTATGCTATGATGAAATGATGAAAGTTATATAAAATAAGTATAGTTTTTATGGGTTATGTCTTGATGAAATATTTTTGAAACATATTTAATTTTAATGTGTTATGATATGTTTTATTTTTTAGTATCTAGTGGAAGACATATATTTTAATTTCATTACATGATTAGTGAAATTAAAAATATATATCACTCGATTGAAATATGCAAGGATTATTATTTAATGATATTTATAGAACCCAAATCATTAGTGAAACTTATTCAGCATGGGAATCTATGAACTATTATAGACATGGGAGTAAACATTATTTATAATCATTGAATATGTAGTTAAATTCGTTTTTATGGAAGTTTTGAAAAATATCAAGGTCTACCGATGATATAATTTTTTATGTTTATGTTTATGTCCACTAGAAATGACTTATTAAAATTTTATACAGTAAGAATCATTTTCATTTATATTAGTGTGATTCTTTTCTAATTAAAATAGATGAATTATTCTATTATTACATATTATGAACTAATATTTATATGGTAATGTTTTCATCTATTAAGACCATGATTTTATAACATTGTCTTCAATATATGTTTATGTCATCATTTTTATCTAATAGGTTTACCCTTATTAAGAATATGAGTTCACCCATTATTAATATATATTTACACTGATTAGGAATAAATTCTTTATGTATAATATGTATCACAATAGAGGTAGTTATGAAGAACAATGTGAGAGATAATATAGTTATTGTGAGAACCCATTTTATATGTTTCCATATCTATAATTATATAATTCCAATATAATTATTGTGTGTATTCTGTTGTTATGTAATGAATAGTCATCTTTCATGATTATATATATATGAATAGTTTGGGTCACCTAATTTAGTATCATAGATTTTTTTTTGATAAAAATGTACTCTATTATGATAATTGATTAATGAAAACTCTTACGATTGGTATAAGTTTAGTATGGAATCTTATTGTTTCATTAATTACCACGAAAGACCTAGGATAAACCTATTTTTTCATTGATTTAAATATAGTTGTCATTTTCTTGACGTACAATAAATAATCATTATGGTTATCTATTCTTCATGCTATGATTATTTTATTATCACACTACACTTTTTGGTTTTATTAAATTGATGGAACCCTAATGATTAGATATAATTAAAAATGTGAAAAACAATGAAATTTTCAATTTCATGAGAAACTAAATTTTATTGGAGTTGATATTAACATTACAAAGGATATGATATTGAAATTTTTACATTTTATGAATCATTTTACGATTTTAAATGTGCAATAATGTGAATAAATTAAAATGAATCCATCCTTTAAGAAAACCTAGATTTATTTAGTAGGTTTTTAAATCCACTAGACAATGAGAAATGGATCTGAACCATCGAGATAATATTTAACATTATCTATTGTTTGTAATAATAATTTATGTGGATAATATTTTTGAAGGATGAATATATCAATGGTGGACTATTATTATGAAAAGGAGACAACATGATGAAATTTACTCCATGAAATGTAATGTGTTTAAGATGTTATTTTTAAATAAGTACATTCTATAATATCATCATATGAAAATATAGAAGGAACACCTTTAGAAAAAGAAAATTGATTATTCATTTGTTATTATATATGAAAAAAATCTCACCAGGCAATTGAGGAACACTTCTTATTTTACCATATAACCTAATTGATCGTTTGATCGATTTATCAATGGATTAATCCAAAATTATTGAATATTTAATTAAATATATATTTTAGTTTTTAGGAAGATATCATTCACCATGAAATCATAGTTGAAAGTTTTTATGGTGTTACCCATCAATAACATTGTTTTTTTTTGAGATTTTAATGATGTAATTAAATAATTTGGAAGGGTCTTGATTCTTATTTAAAAGTGATCTTGGCTCTAATGTTTGGGGAGAACCTCAACATCAATGATAAACCTATTGATCATGAGATTATGGGAAATATTTACGAATATTCATATATTCATACAACTAATTATGATGTTTATTTTTCAACTAAACTCTTTCTTAGTTATAAATACATTTTAATGAATCCTTAAATAATAATCCAGATTAAGTTATTGAAATTAATTATGAAACTCTTAGAGAATCAAAAAAAAATTTATTTGGACAAGTTCATCTCTTTAGGATGCACTGGATCATTTTTATAGGAGTTATGGATCAATGTGAATCTTTATTTATTATCAATATAATAAATATATAAAAATAGAGAACAAGTATCATCATCCTTTTATCAATGACTTTTTTGAATAAATGTACCGAGTTTCATAATATTACAACATTGATCAATATTCACGATATAATTATTCATGGGTCAAGAAGGAGGATTTACAAAAGAAGTAATTCTATAAAATGTTGGACACTATTAATATATCATGATTGTATCTGGTCTTCATAATTCCCCTACCATCATCATGTAATTAATTAATAGAGTATTTGTCTATTAACTTGATTAGTTTGGGGATGTAAATATAGAGGATGAAAATATATAGTTAAATATTAATGATGTTTGTAAGGATCAAATAAGGATTGTACTGAAGAACAAATTAAGGGATAAATTGTGTGAAAAAACTTAAAAAAATTATTTTTTTATTTACAAAATTTATTATTATTTGGTCATCGAATCATAATTAGAATATATGTGTATCCATGGATGACTGATTCTATTTAATAGTTTCCATGACTAAACTCAATTATTGATAATTAATTTTATTAATAGTTTAGATGGATATTATCATCAATTTTTGTATAGTATTTAATGACGTCATATTTGACACCACATTTTGACTCAAAAGGGATACAAAATCTTATAAATAGATGAGTGTGATTAGATTTTATAGGAACTAGTGAGATGACTAGTAATTGTATCCATTCATAAATTACCCTATAGTAAAGAGGGGTTTGTAATCTATACTGATTCATCGATGAAGGGGATGAGATTTTTTTCCATGCATAATGATATGGTTATAGATTATACCTCAGACCAATTATTTTTAAATGAGAAAAATAATCGAAATCATGAATTAATTTTTTTGAATAAAAGATATAGATGCATTATAATTATAGGAAAATTTATGGTATATATAATTATGTAAAAAAATTTATGTATATAAGAAATAAAAAATATATTAATATTTTCTAATGATGATGTATAATGTTAATTAAATATTTCTATTTCCCAATACATAACCACCATACGGAAAAGAAAAAGTTGGCATATACTTTGACTTCAAGGGATCAATCTGCCTTATCTATAATGATGATAAAAATATCCAACATTATTGGATTCTCAATGGTTGGATATGGAAATAATGATGGAAGGTGTTAAAAATTATCTTCCCAAAATGATATTCCATACATCAATTCATGATATGATTATTTGGGTATAAATGGAAAATGCCAAAAATTTGAATTACATATGCAATTTTTGAGAGTTAAACCTTAATTATAATGGAATTATAAGGTCCAGGAACCACAAATGTGTTCATTCCATACCATATTTTAGAATTTATCTCATGGATGAGTGTCTTAGTTCATATATTCATATTTATCATAAAAATAGGTTTATTATTATTTATTTAGAATATTATTTAGGGTGGGACACCCAGAAGTGAGAAATTTCATAGTATGTATCTTAGTACGTGGTATGCCAAAAAGTAAAGGATTAAAGAATGAAATATATCAGGATGTTATACCAATGCCAATATCAGAATTGAAATGTGAAATCAACTCGATATATTTTTTTCATAGACTCACCGGTATAACTAATACTTTTAATTATATATGGTTTATATTTGATCACTATTTAATGTTACAAATTTTTATTTCTATCAAATAATATTTTTATGTTTATGAGGTTTCTAGAATTTACACTAAAGGATTCATATTGTTTAATTGAGTAAAAAAATTTAATTTATATAATTAAAATATTTGGAATAACTTAACATTTATATTATATCATTATAATACAATTTATATAGATTAATGGTTCAGTACTAGTTATAATACATTAATTGAAGGCCATTTTTATATGATCAACCAAATCAAAAAAGAAATGATGTTATCTTATTTGTGGATTCCAATGGTGGTTGAGATATATACCCTCTTCTATTAGCTGAATATAACCAAAATATATATTCACTCGATCATTGATATTTATTTTTATTACATCCTATAATGAAATACTATCATAACTCGAAAATTATAGGATGAAATTTTCAAACAAAAATCAATTAGTACACTATCATTAAAACCCTGTATTTTTGTGAACATTTTTTTTAAATAAATTAATTTTCAATGAAGTTTTTCGCTTAAAAAAATTAGAAATTCCATTAACACATCACCTGCATTTAGTTCACTACAGGAAACACTATATTGTCATACATT
Source organism: Viscum album (assembly GCA_963277665.1). Taxonomy (NCBI): domain Eukaryota; kingdom Viridiplantae; phylum Streptophyta; class Magnoliopsida; order Santalales; family Viscaceae; genus Viscum; species Viscum album. Next base: position 25,266 of record CAUJRU010001228.1, on the reverse strand, counting down.
ATGTGTGACATCAAGTTTCTATGAAAAATAATTTTATTAATATAATTATTTAAATAAAATGGTTATGACCTAGACATTAAAAATTATAGTATTTATTTTAATATAAACATTTCAAATATTATGGATAGTGGTTTTATATAAATAAAACATATTTATAATAAAGAAAATATTTTCTTGTACTGTTATTATATGATTGAAAATTTTATTTCCTCATGTGAACTTATTTTTTATGTCTTATATGAACCAATGTAAAATTAACATTAAAAGATTATTGGTATTTAATTTGAAAAAAAAATATTTTTTGAAATAATAATGTAATAAATTTCTTCATGTTAATTTTTGAGTTTCGTTGTGATGTTTAACTTTTTGATTGATAGTGAAAACTATGTAATGTTATTAAAAATTTCATTTTCGTTTAAATAGATATTATATATTTAATTTATATTTAAAAGTAATAATAGATAAATTATATATATATATATATATTAATCAAATTTATATAATTGGAAAAAATGTTTATCAAAATTACGTAAAAAAATTATTGATCATTTTAATGTTCTATTTACCTGCCTTCTTGCCACATCTTCGAGATCGACATTAAAATAACTTTTCCACTATAATGAATTGAATTTTGAAAAAAAGTCATAATTTTTTGTAATAATTTATATATTTATCGAATAAACAAATCAGATTATTAATTTTTATATTATGAATATTAACTTTAGTAAATTATTATTTATCTATATTATGTATAAATCGGGTAATTAAATGTCAAAATAATAGTATAATATTACAAATAATAGAATTACATATCATAATTTAATTGGATGAATTAGTTTAAACAAAATAAATAATAAAACTAAATTATAATTAATTTAGGCCACTTGGGTAAGAATATTATAGTTATTATATTTTATATAATTATTAGTTAAAAATGTCATACTTATATGGTTAATAAGTAAATCATTTATAACATATAGTAATATAGATGATAAGTTGGAAAATAAGAAGTCATTATAAGAATAATCAATTTATCTTCATTATGATTGTCTATTTTTACTTTTTAGAGAATAAATTATGTAATTAAAGTCTTTCATATTGATGATGCATTAATTTTAAATTATTAATAATATCAAATATAATATATCAAAAATATTAATATAAATATGTTATAAAATAATTAATTTTATAAATCAATTTTATCGATAAATTTCATATGTTAGTGATAGATTAGAAATTTTTTTAATTCATCCTGTTTGGAAATTTTTAAGATGTAAAATGATGAATAATATCAAAATTGACAAAAATGATACTTTAAAATAAAAAATATTTTATTAACTCATATAAAATGTGTAAAAAACTAAAATTCGTCTAAATGAATATGATAGTGTTAAATATTTCAGCAATGATGAATTTTATGTTATTTTTACATTTTATTTTAAATATATTTAACATAAAGAGTAAAAATCCCAAGCTGACATTGTAAAAGTTAAATTGTTTAACAAAGTGTTAAATCTAAAACATAAGGTTGATATTGTGACCAAAAATTGTTAAAAAATAATTGGAATAGATTATTTATAAAAATAATCATATTATATTAAAAATAAATTACATTGAAGCTAATATATTTTGAAAATAAAATTATATTAATTTAATAATTTTGGAGTTCCCTAATGTGACCCTCCCCACACTTATAAAAGTGAACATCCTCCTTCACTTCCCTACATCACCGTAAGCCTTATATCTCAACCAAAACAACTTTTGGTCTACTCCTCACATTATTATTTGTGTTATGGTGGTGTTGGTGATCTAAAAAAACCATCTATATTGTCCATGAAGGAGGATTTAGAGAAAGTTTGTCAAAGAAGTGGAAATCTAAATTATTGACTCTCTCAGGATTATTTCTTCTTCAAAAAACATTAAATGTATTGTTTCCATTATAAATTAATTAATATAGAGTAAAATATATTTTAAGATATTATTATGATTTTTTATCAACCGTATTGCACCTTTTATCGGAACTATGAAAAACAAAATCACCATATGTTCGTAGGTATGACCTACCATATACACGTTGTGGTGTTATAAATTTTTTCATCAATTAATTATTTTTAATGGGTATAATGTAATAAATAATGAATATATATTATACTAATAATTATATTTATTATTCAATAAAAATTACACCATCATATCTTATACTATCTCAAAATTAATTTAATAATGTCGTTCCTCATGTGTACATATGAACTACCATCTCCATAGAGCGATGCAATTAATTCTAAAACATTACCACATAGAATGATTATATAATAGTATAAAAGTCATAAATATGTCATATATTACCTTTATAATATTTTTTAAATGTCTAAATAGTATCTTATTTGTACAAACATGAACTTATATGACAAATAATACGAAAATAAAATCAGGGAACACCAAAAATAAGAGTAATTATGAAATATTATTATCAAAAAGGTGATAATATGATCATATTTTATATAATATGAAAATTTTTCTAAAACAAGTTATGAATGTTTTTTAATACTTTATAAAGTATTTCCATATATGTACATAGGAGATAATAACTAAGTAATGGTTAATTTTAGAATTTTATAATTATTTGAGGATTTTTATGCATATGTATCTATCATGATATATTTATTTTCAAATTAAATTTATCAAAAAGAATCCCCAAAGTATTTTTACTATTCATCGTCAATGAATTAATGTTCATTTTACCCATGTGTGAAAATGGTATTTTTTTTATTTTCATAATTTGGTAATTTTGGATATTTTTAGAAATATAATGAGAATAATGATTGTTTTTAACATATAATACATGAATGAATTGTTAAAATTTCATGATGTCATAATTCCATGAATATTAACTTATAAGAATAAAATTAAATTATATATAAAAATCGTTCATTTAATATTGCATGGAATTTTCATAAAATATGTAATTTTAAAATAATTAATTATATTTTATTATAGACTTTTTTAAAGGATCGTTAAAAATTATTTACCATCTAAGATGAAATACATTGGTGTCACTCATATCATTCGGGAAATGATCTATTGGATCCATTAATATCATTTCACTCAATAGTATATATTTTATAGAATATTATTTATGAAATATTGATATTTTTCATGAATTATATGATTAAGAAACCAAATTAGTTTCTTGGTTTATGATTTCATGAAATTATTATGAAACCAGTATCTTTTCAAAAGGTTATCATATGATTACATTATTTTGTTACTCATTTCATTTTAGGGGTTTTGATATGGTTGTTTCTTCTGTTCTTTCAAATGTATAAATGATTTCATTATGAGATTGGTGTGACCTATATCACACTCCAATGAATGTTTTCATTATTTATATCTCATGACATAGGAATAATGTACTTTTTCCCCTAGGATGGATATTAGAGTGAACCAATACAACCAATATGGTATGGAAATTTTACCCGTACTACCAAGATGGACTTCAAAGTGATCCCCTGACTCTCATGAAAATAATTATTATATTCTTATGTTTATATCATAGTTCCATGTTTTATTCCTATGTTATGAGTTCATGGATTATGTTTTTTATTTCAAAATGATTAATATATTGTAATATATAAATCATTATTCCATGATCATGTTTATGATATTCTATTTTTAGGGCCAGATATTTTATTTTCCTGATCCTATTCATACCCTTATGACTATGATTTTGTTTTCATATCTCCCATGTTTAACATTAATGAGCATTATTTCTCATCCGTTTTAATGTTTCTCTCTCCTAGGTTATGAAGAGATATATTATGTTTGAGTTGTAGAAGTATGGTTATTATAAAGAAGAACCTAATGGGAGAAATGTATATCACTCGTGTACAAGTATTTAAGTTTTCATGTTTCAATTGGAAATAGAATTAAATTTTATTTTGGTATTTATATTATAATTTTATTAAGTATTACGCAAATGAAATATAATATCTATGTTTGAAAGAAACGTTTTTCTATAGTTTGAATCAATGAAAATGTTTATTTATGCTTTGGAAATTGGGATTAGAAAACATAATTTATAACCTTATGAATATGTATATGTAAAATTCTATGAATAAATAAATGTAACAAAAATTCCAATGAATTTAGGTAAAGGATTGAGGGTGTGGTCTACAAGCAATACATAAATGTATATATACTATAATTGGATGTAGATATTTTACAAATTTACCATGGGGTTGCAAGTATAACAAGGTGTGTTGGGGGTGGATCAATTGTAAATAGGCACAAAAAAATGGGAATTGAAATACACATTAATTGACACTACAGAAGATATTTTTTGGAATTCACAAACTCAATTTTTATAGAAAACATCATTTTACCTGAAAAGATTTTCTATATTTCTAGAATTAAATATTCAAATAAATTTTAAAATATTTATAAAACGGTATTAATAAAATATTAATAAACCATTAAACCATAATTTTAAAATTATATTTATGTTATTTTTCTTTGTTTTTTGAAATGATTAATTTTTGAGTCAATAGTGATAGATTACAATACATAATATTGAATCATTTTTTATCAACAAAACAAAAAATTTAAAATTAATAGATTTTTTTTTATATTTTTATAAAGCCATATATAAAAACTTTTCTAAAATAATCTAATTTCCTTTAATTTAACAATAAATAGTTATGATTCTGACATGTATTTATTTATAATCATGAATTTTAATTTCATAGTTTTTATTATCATATTTTTACAAATTAATAATAAAATTAGTCCAAACAATACTATAAATAGAATCTTGTAAAATATACTCCAGGTTTTTAATAATGTGGTTACAATTTTGTAAGAATTTGTCATTTATTTGTATCCATTATGAGTAGTATGAATGGTCAATATTTTTCACCATAGTAAGGGTGAAATGTGTAAAATAGTTATAATCTATAGTATATGTCCTTAAAATATTAAAAAAACATTAAATCCATCAATTAGAAAAGTGGGTTTATGAAATTATCAAACATGTTTTTATATAACAAAAATTTTCTACAATTTTCCTTTAATAATGTAAATATTATTATTATATATAATGAAAAAAAATATCACGTTATTTTATTTTAAAACAATTTTCTTTTCACTGGGTTGAAAATAATTTATGGCCAATTATACATTATTATTTTTAAAACAAATTGTTATTTGTGATATTATTTTTAAGATTTTTAAATATGGTATAGTTACATTAAATCCATACGCAATGCTAACACATTTCTTTTGTTGATAAAATAAAAATCTACATAATAATTTTATTTACCAAAAACAATAATATTTAAATTAACTAGTTTCCCATTAATCTCATGCTTAATTATAATTTATAAGTGATATATAAATTCTCCACATTCAGGATATATTACTTTCTTAATAATATTAAAGTCAAATTAAACCAATACTCTAAAAAATGGAATTAATGATATTATTTTCTATATAATACAATATAAAATGATATAAAAAATAGAAAAATGTTTAAATATTACAATTGTTATTTAATATAGTCTAAAATTTCATTATTGTACAACATTTGTCTAATTTTTATAATATACCAATATTTATAACACATAATGATTGTAAAATATGAAACCAAGTTTAGGAATAGAAATGGAAGACAAAAATGTTATCCCAAATAGTAAAGGGTTAAATGACATAAAAATGAGTAAATCACATTTTTAATTCAACTTATATAATATAAAATCAGTAATTTTTCATTAAGACTATTTGGAATCAACTGAAGAAGAATTTATCATTATAATATGTTAATATTCTTAAAATTACAAAAGTTCTTCTTCCATTCCTATTAAAAGGACACCCTAACCTCTCTTATTATCCCTACATTGAGCATCATAGTTCAACCATCCCTACCCAATTATAATTCAAAATTACATATCTATGAATTATATATTCCTTTCATCTTAATATTTCATTCAAATGGTCTTTATAATGGATATTATAGACAAGTACTGATCAAAATGTAATCGTCTTACTTGACCACATTCATTTTATTTATTCTTATAAAGTCATTTAATATATATGATAATATAAAATAAAAAATTAAATTTCTTAAATATAATTATTTTTTTATTACGATCTATAAGTAAATTTATTAATTAATACTATCAAAAGGGAAATAAAAAAAGAATAAATTGTCTGTAAGTGTCGACTACCGCTTCTACATTGTGATATTGTTTATTTTAAATCAATATAATTCATGGATTATTATTATTATTTATTTAAAGTATTAATATGATACTTTAGGAATAACTATACATCAATAATGGTTATATCATGACTAAATTATTACATATCATCGTTTTTGAGAAATTATAAGGTTTCTCATTTGTACTAGTGGACTACCACATCCACCAAACAATATCAAATAGTTTACATTTTTAAATTACATCTATTGAAATGTCTATAGTTTTAATTAATATTTTTTTTAATAAAAATGATATAATAATTATTATAGAAAATTTAAGTTATTTTTTCTTATTTTATCATACCATCCATTTGAAAGAGGAATCGTCACTCAAGTGTATGTACACACTAAAACCTCCATGATGAGATTAAATTAATATTTCATAAAATAATTTTTCAAATAATTATAAATGCATTGATGATAAATAAATATTCATATAATTTTATAATAATTTTTTTTAGAAATATAAAACCATGACCATGGATAGTTTACATGATATTTTAAATAGAAACAATCATGGAAAATGGTCGTGTCTTCTCCCAAACAATATTTCTAATGATGATTTTTTTTTCGTAAAACTTAATAAAATATTATAATGGAATTTAAAATTTAAATTTTTGTTTTATTATTGTCTTTTAATATTTTTTTAAAAAAATTAATAAAAAATTATATTTAAATTTCAATGAAGCATGACATAACATGAGGTAAGGGTATTTTCTGCGTCACTTTTACTTCAATGTGACATCTCCCAAATTAACGAATTGTTTTCATAAGGTGTTTTATATAAAACCCATGAATTTGAGATGTGTTTATTCTCATATAAATTATATGGTCTATAAAATCTATATTGGGTTCTTAATTATATGTTTTATTTATTTATAGACAATTGATCTCGTAATGTCTCACCATTTAAATACTGTTTATCATAGAGATATTTTATTATATGAACTTATTTATATTTATTAGGTGTTTATATGTTTAATTTGAAATTTTATACAATTGGTTAATATAAATTAATGGTATTTAATATTAAATTTATAATTATTTAATAAATGTTGTTTTGATTCAAATGTTTCCATATAGTATGGGATTGATGATTAAATTTTGTTTTAATTGATTTTGTTTACATCAATTTTGATTCATGTGAATTATATGATATATAACTAATAATTTTAATTTTTTATCCCATACTTATCTCAGGTGAATACGTATTTTATATTCATTTTACACTATTTATTTAATGAAAATACATTACTAATTTCTTTGATAGAAAAAAATTGTTTAGTATTCTCTTAGTAATATTTTAATTCTATGATATTATTTCATATAAAAAGTATGCATGAATGGTTTCATTAGTTCACTATGATTTTTTAGAATTTATATATACCAATGATTGAATTTATTTAAAAAGTTTTAATTGTTATTCTTCCTTCTATTATTCAATTCAGGATCTTTTGAATTTTACATAAAATCTAAATGGAATACTTGTTTTTACATTGACACAAAAAAAAATTTCTTGATGTCATGACCACCAAATTTGTAAAATAATCCATCTTTTTTTTGTGATGGATAATTACAATAGATTATTTAATATACTATTTAGATGTTTTATATATTAAATAACTGATTTCAAATTAAAAATGGCATTTCATAATGAAATAATATTGTGATATTTTAAACTATCATTTCTTCTGTGATAAGAAATACTTCATTTACATATAATTTACATGGGATTTTATCCACTGAAACCCTCTATATTATTTAACTAGATAGTTTATGTTATGATGATGTGATGTTACTGAAATTATTCAATATTTCACTTATTATGCTATGATGATATGATAATGTTCTTATAAAACATGTTTCCCCACCACATGTAATGATATTACGATATGCTAATGTATTTTTTTCCTATGGCACACATATGAATTTATTATGATTATTGGATATGTGAGACTATAATTATACATCCCTCTTGTGAATGGTGTGAATGTAGATGTCACATGATATAACGTGGGTTTATTTAGAGAGTGTTCATTTTATATTAAGATACTCAATAAACATTGATGATATTGGGGGTAAACCATTAATATTAAAATAATTGAATATGGAGTGAACCCAATCCAGTATGATAGCCTTAGCAATGAGCCTTGATTGGGTAAAATATTTTCAACACATATATTTATCCATAATCTTATATACCATGCTTATGATATGTTCTCTTGTATCAAGAAATTTTATTGATGATTTTCAATATTATTTAACATGTATTTATTGAAAAGACTATACATAATGATTAACGTTTAAATAAAAATCAATTGTTGTCTTCTATTCCAATATTTAATGATGATGTTTTCATAACCATATTCTATATCATGGTTTGATATCATTAAAATCCTATGTATTATTCAAATGAAATGTTCTCATATATCCTATATGATTTATAATGTTTCCAAAACTATATCTACTGTTATTTATTATTTATAGAACATTATGTTTTGATTCATGATTAATTATATTTGAATGGTTTGGTAAGATTATTGAATGTTATGATAATTTTTCAATACTTATAAGATTATCCTACTCTTAGAGATGATATATGATAGATATGTTTTATTTTACACATACATAGAATATGTTATCACCTTTTATTATGAATAACTCAACTATATAAATATTATATTTCAATATGATGTGTATATTAGGGGTTTTAGTTGAGAATCATGATGTGCGATATGATGTATATCATTTATAAATATTGTTTTATGTAGTAATGTATCCAAACATACTACAAATTTATCTTTTTTATCATAATGTTATGTAATGATATTTCAATTAAAAATAAATAATATTGTTTTATGAAAATAATGGGATAAAGAATTTCATAACATATAATAAATTATTTGTTTTTTGATACAATGTAGAAAAATCTACAGTGAGAACACTTATGATAGTCTTATTTATAGGAAAATATCCAAAATTTATGGTATAATATGTATTTTATCGTTTTCATTGAAATAATTAGCTATATTATTAAAAAAAAGTGAACATGATTTTGACACTAATATATCTATGAAAAATAACCCACAGATGTCTTGGTTGTGTATATATTGTCTATCATTCTTGTTCGTGGTGAATATGCCCTGATTGTGTTCCTTTATTGATATTATCATGGGATATTCTTGAGATAATATAGATTTTATAAATAAAACATACTGAATGATTAAAATAGATTACAACCCTAAATTACATAGGTTAAACCTAAGGTGTTAGTAGTTGAGAATAATGTCATTTCCTTTAGAAATGATATGAATCATTCATCATGAAAACATGGTTAATCAACAATATTATTATTTAAAAAACTTTATTTTTTGATCCTAGTCAATGTCTAAAACCATGATCAATCAGTTAATAACTGTATTTGACAAACTAAAAACTATTATCCATATGAAGAACCAAATGAAACAGTATTTGGAATGTGAAAACATAATATTACTCTTAGTAATCTATCATGTTAAAACACTAACATTATCATCGTGTGTGATATTCATAATAGTTCTAAAATGAAAGAAATTATATTTCATGGTTTTTTTGTTTATGGATTCCATTTGGAAAATAAAATTCCTCTATCTATATTTCATAAATGTTGGATGAAGCACAATGGAAATTATCTATATAGAAAGATAATATTTTTCAATTGTTGAAAATGAGGTAATAAATGATGTAAATAATAATGAATAATGAAGGGTTTCAAGGATTGAAATAATGTACATCCAAATTTAATTATTTTATATTTATGTCTTACATATGAGTTACATGTAAATTATCCATGTAGGTTTCCAAATAAAATTGGTTATTTCCAAAAACAAGGAGGTGACATTGAAATGAATATCATTAAAGTTAAATATTTGAAGAGTTTATGTATTGTGATACAATAATTATATTTTATATGTTTTGTATCAATAATATTTTAATTATAATAATCATAAAACATATATGTTTTATTATTTAGTTTTTTATTTTTAATAATTATCAAGATTATAATGAATGGTAATGAGAATCATAACACATGATTTAGAGTTAAGGTGATCATTTTGGAAAACACATATTTGAGGGGTAGATAGACATTAATATATATGTTATATTGATATAATAATTTATTAATGGGATAAATAGTTTCTTGGTAACTAATAAATATATTTAATTTTATTAGTTACCATTGAAATGAATAGTTACTAAATGATAAATTTATTTATAATGATATTTATATCATTTTTTAGTTATAAAATATATTCAATGATATGTGATTTTATTTTGAGAATAAGTATATAGTTAATCAATAGAATTATTTATGTTTTCATTGAGGTCCTATATTTTTCAAGGATATTAAAATATTTAGGAGAATATATAATCAAGTTAATCACATAAATGGTATGTAAAATTATGAGCTACATATGAGCTACTCTATGGTGGCTCAGGATAAATGTTAATTTTGATCATGGAAAAAATATATGATGAAATTTGTCTCTCTTATGGGTTTAAAATTCTATTATATATATATTATACATATCAAATGGTTAAAATTTAATGGTAAATGAAATTTTGAACTCTCCGTATTATTATCAAGGTGTTATATATTAATGTATTATATTTATTCTTATTGGATGACATGTGCAATTGTTTTTTATTTTTACAAAATTAGTTAAACAAAATGAATGATCTATCATTTATTTATTGTTATTTATATCCCATTAATTTATTTTTCATTCTAAATTCATAAAAATAGATATTTAATATTCATTTATTTGAGTAATAGATGAAGTGGAAATTGATTAAGGCACATCCTAATGCAGTATTTTTGTTAAAGAAATTGAAAGATAATATATATGTTAATAATATAATTATGTATATCATGATTGTAAGATAATAATCCATATTATATATCATTAGTTATTATTATATACAAATTATCATTATTATACATGTCTATTTTTCTAGTAATTATATCGTTATATCGGAACCTAATTATGTTTCATTTTTAGGTAACCATTATGTTTCAGACTCTTTATTTTCAAAGGGAGCTTTATTATCCATTTTGTATAACTTTTTTTGTAAAAATATGTATTTTTAAATATAAAACAATTGATTACTATGATAAAATATAAATATGAAATTACTTTATTGGGGGAAGTAACACCATAATATTTTATTTCAAATTTTTTTTAATAATAATGATTGATTTCTTAACATTCAACACAGAACATTAAGTCAATTTTGCTATTATATAGAAATATTATGATTCAAATATAAAAATTATATCATAGTTATTGACTTGGATTGTATGAAATTAATAACTTCATTATATATATATATTGGTACAAATAAATAACTTATATTTATTAATTGTAAGGATATAAGAACATAATTTGTTTTAAAATATATTTTTCCATCAAATTTAATTTTACCTAAAAATAGTTTCTATTAATGTTTGGAATTAAATATCAAATAAATTTAGTAAATATTTATAATTTTTTTCATAAAAAAATATCTATCTTTAAATAATCATTTCAAAATTAACTTAAGGTGATTTTTTCAATTTTTTTAAAATTATTCTATTTTTAGTTAATAGTGAATGAGTACAATTCATAAATGTAACAGCCCGATATTTTATGAAAAATATTCTTTTTAATTTCATTAATGTCTTGTGTTATACGCTACACCAAAAGGAGCTTGTACAACACACATCCTTCACTTGCCTTGCATTACACGCAATCGCGACCTTCATCGATAGCGTGTGTAGTACGCAATACCGAGTCTCACTAATAAATGATATGCTATTAAAATATTATTAAAACTAGCTATTATGAATAGTAATAACCAATTTTTTAAATTTTAGTTTTCAAAATGGACATCATTTTTGGATTCGGAATATCAAAATTATCTTAGGGAGAAATTTTGGTACTTTTCGGATAACATTCATATTTTGATTAATAGTGAAATATACTAAATTGTAATTAAAAACAACTTTTTCAATCGAAATAATTAATAGTGATAAATTATTCATTTGAGTGGCTTTAAAATATATTTAGAATATATTTTTACAATTTATTACAATGTTGTTCATTGAATGTAATTTCACAGTTAAACCAGACATAAACAAGTGCCAATCTTTTGATAGTTATTATCTCTTAAAAACACGCTATTTGTTTTGACGATGGGATTTAATTTTTAAATTAATTAATGAAACTGATATGTTTTGAATTTGGTAAAATAGACATCATTTTTTGAATTCATAATATCAAATATAGCTTTGGACTAATTTTTGGTATTTTTCTGGAAACATTCATTTTTTGATGAATAGGGAAACCACTAAGTGGTAGTTAAAAAAATGAATTTTTCATAAAACATAATTTTACCTCTTCTATGAGTGGAATTTCAAAAATCTGAGAGACACGGTTAATGTCAGTAAGTAAAATGTGGTTCAATGAGATGAAAATATTTTTTGGTGAATAGTAACTTATTACTTTTTTTACCACTGTTAAAAATAAATAGGGTAATTAAGGGTACAAATGATATTATTATTACACTAAAACATGTCCTAATTCTATTGGATAAGTGTAATTCGACCAAAAACATCCTTATGAATAAACTATGACCATTTAGACCCACTTGGATTAGATTAGGACATTTATTATTAATTTATTTAAAGAAGGGTAAAAATAGTTTAAATCAAAGTTTAATAAGTAAATCATTTTTAATATAGGGCTATACATAAGATAAATTCGACTATAAATAGTCAATAGAATGCTAAAGATATTTCCTACATAATGGTATTTTATTTGTAATTTTTAGACATTAAATAATTTAATTTATTTATGACACAAAGATGATGTTGTAGTTATCTTATTAAAGAAATATTGACATAATTGATGTTATAAATACCCAAATAAATGTCATTTCAGACATTTTTTGAAATAAAATAATTTTCTAGGATAATATGACATGTTATTATTTATTTAATTAAATTTTTTCGAACTAATAATTCTGTTATGATTTTAACAAAAATAAATTACAAAATTGTTTCAAAATTGACATTAAATAGTTTTTAAAACAAATATTATATTATTAATTGTTATTGTATTCCTAAAAATATAAAGTTCGTCAAAATGACTTAGAAAATGTTATATATATTAATAATAAACATCTTGGGGTTCTTTTGTCTTCTTATAGTATGTTTATTAACATTATAGTATAGAAACACAAGAAGACACGGTAAAAGTAAAATTATTTTACTTAATGTTAAATCTAAATGATAAGGTTAAAATAGGAACCTAAACTTGTCTAAATTCTATTATATTAGATTATTTATACTCATCCTTACCTTACCTTCGAAATTAATCTATTTGGAGCTATTTAAAACAGAATTTGACATTATAAAAAAATAATAGTTTTAGTTATTCCAAAGGTTCCCCTCTCCTCCCTTATAAAAGGGCACCTTCTCCCTCTCTTCCTCACACCACTTTGTGCCATCATGCTCGGCCAAACCATAAAACATTATCATCTACACTTCCCTAGAAACATCCTAGAGGTCCTGGTATTCTTTAAAGACCAATTTTAGTGCCCTAAGAGGAAGACTCAAAGAGGCGCTTAAAAGAAGAGGTAATGTCCGTTACCGATTCTTCCATATTTATTTCTTCTTCCACTTCTTCTTCTTAGGATATTTCATTATGAAGTAATAACATAAGTATCTCTTATATACTGATATGTAATTACAATTATGAAAAAACCTTATTTCACCATCTATCCATCCTACAGAAAACGAAATCACCGCGCGTGCGTACGTACGGAATACCGTCTCCACGCCGTGGTGTAATATATTTTCCACCCCCAACTTACTTGGATGGGTATAATGGTGTAAATAATAACTATATATGATTATTGTAATGTGATATTGATTCTTAAATAGTATACATACAAACCAATACAATTCCACGATCATGAGAACGATATCATCGGTCGTGCGTACGTACGGACTACCGTCTCCTTGACGCGATGAGATTCATTCTCCATGTTAACCATGAATGAATGATTATAAAGTATATATAATAAGTAATAATGAAATATATGACATAATAATGATTCTGGATTTATGTGTATATATATGTATGTCATCTAATTAATTCCATTGAACTCAATAAGGAAAAGAAAACAACGTTCATGCGTACGTACGGTCCACCGTCTCCATAAACCGTGTATTTCTTTCCATTTACAGATCTATTATATATTATATATATATATATATATATATATTCTAAATATTTATTATATATAAATCATGTTTTATATTCTGGAATTAAGTAATCATGATCTAAGTAATCATATGAATAATTACAAGTCAAAACACGGACGACAAATGAAACAATTTTACCCAAAACGCTATTTAACATGGAATTTTCAAAAGAACGGGTAATATAAAGCCATAAGGGAACCATATATGATATCATAAAAATGTGTATGATTCTGGAATAATTCAATGACATTATTTAAATCATTATTTAGGAGTTTCGGACACATACGAAGCAAATTGGACCTAAGGTAATGGAAATATCACAATCTCATTTTTATCCGAGATTGTTTATACTTTGAAATTTACTGGGATGTATTTTATCATCCACATCCATGTTTCCTCAATATGTAATATTTATATCCTTATACAATAGTTTATATCCAATTTTACCCTTCGGTGAGTTTTTTTGTAAAGGATATGAAAGGAATCTTTTGTCATTTTTCGTACGAGGTACTTTTTGAGTTTTCTGACAAAAGTACGAAGAATGTTTTTTTAACTGATACGGCATGAATGGATTTTTAAAATAATATTTCCAAGAATCTTCCTTTACAAGTTTTCAAGTTTATTTTTAATCAACTACTTTTAGATTAAAATTGTATAACATGTTAAGAAAGGAAAAGAAAATTTGAAGGTGAAAGGATATTTTCCTCAAGAATGGACTTCAAGTGTTTTATAAAAATCATATTCCATCTAAGATAATATAGGAATATATTTCTATGCCTATTATTAAATTAATTTGATTATTTTGTGATTGAAATAATTTTATGAAATCCTTTATCTTATATTAATTGTTTTATTATGTCTAAATGTTTATGATTTCCATTTTTATTACATGGGTTATGCTATGATGAATGGTTTCTGATTTTGTGGCACACATCAGAATGGTATCATTATGAGATCGGTGGGACCAATATCTCCCTCCAATGAATTGGGAAAAGATTTTATATCTCATGAGATAGAAATGACTGGAACGGTAGTCTATACCAGTTCAGTGAAACATGACTGAAACGAGGTGTGAAATCGGTTCATAAATAGACTTTTACCACTAAGATAGTCTTGGCAATGAGTTTTGACTAATAAGAAATGATTCTCTATGATTATGTGTGTATGACACAAAGTTTCATGTTTTATGTTATGAGTATTGGGATTAAATTTCACTACTATGATTTATCCCATGTTGTGAAATTATGATCTCTTTTGTAGGTTATGATTTCTAAAAGTTATGTTCTTAGGAATATGATGTGATTGATATTTATTTTGTTTATCCTTATTGAGCATTTGAGCTCACCCTTTTATGTTTTCTTTTCCCCAGGATATAAAGAACGGTTTTTGGTAAAAAAATGTATGATCTTTATGGGAGATGTTTATGATATTTCACCACGATTAGAAGATTATATTCGGAGTTTCCAAAGACACTATACTATTACGGTCCTTGTGTGTGTGTTTTTGTAATATACTAAGTATTCCGATAAATTAATGTAATGTCCTTGTACATCAAGCTTCGGGTCTCTATAGTTGGTATCAGAGGAAAGGTTTAGTCAACCTTTGGAAACTAGGATGCGAAAATGTTAGTTAAATCCATAAAGATATTTCTAAGGTATGTTTAGGGATGTCCCTAATGATAAGTATACATATAGGATATAGTCCTAGAACTACGGTAACGATCTTCGAATTTAACCTAAGATGTTAGATATTGAGGGTACTCCCCCTTTACTATGTTGTTTTCCCTAGCATGATTTTTTCCTCTCACACTATTCTTTTTGGGTTTTAGACAATTGATGGAACCCGATGGAACTGTGTTGATCTATGCAATGGACAATGCAATGATTGTCCTCCTAAACGAACAGATGTTATGTGAGATGGAGTTCCAAATCTTATATCTATACTGACACAAGCTATGAATCATTCTAGACTTCCAAATGTGCAGAGAAGGGAACAATATTCTATTGAGTCCTTCATGAGGCAACGTCCACCTTCTTTCAGTGGGTCTTCTGATCCATTTGTTGCTGAATAATGGATCAGTACTACTGAAAAGATATTTTCAGTTCTTCAATGTTCTGAACATGATAAAGTCATCTTATCTGTATATCGTTTGGAAGGTGAAGCTGATCAATGGTGGAATATTATCAAGAATACTAGGCGAAGAGATGAAATTGAGTCCATGGAATAGGACGAGTTCAAGAACATATTTTTCAATAAGTACTTCCCTCGTATTCTTCTAACAAAGATGGAGAAGGAGTTTCTTGAACTAAATCAAAAGGATGATGAATCTGTTGGTATATATGAAGCGAATTTACAAGGCTTGAATGGTATGCATCTGGATTTATCTTCCAACATGAAAGTAATGTTGGTCGATTCTTCATTGGATTAAAACCAAATCATCAAAGGGCATTAGCTATAAGAGACTTCAGTAGCTATGGAGAAATTGTGTGTTGTGCTATCAAGGATGAAATGGAAGTTGTTGTTACTTATCCATCTCATAGTTTTGACAAGAAACGAAAGATAGAGTTCATGGAGAAATCTCAGAATAATGGTGAAAAGAAGATGAATGTTTCCTTATGCTCAAAGTGTGGAAAGAAGCATGGTGGAGAATGTCAAAAAGGGAATAGAAAATGTTTTAAATGTGGAAAAGAAGGTCATCGAGCAGTTGAGTGTTGATGTAATGGAAAAAGGGTTTCTAATGATGTGAATAAAGAAAAGACTGTAGAGAACACACCAACAACACTTTAATGCTTCAAGTGCAATGAAATGGGGCATTATTCTAATCAATGCCCAAATCCAAGGGTTAATGATGATCGACATGAGCAACCACTTAAGGAAAGGGACAAAGGGATGTCACATGCGATCACCATTGGTGATGTTGAATATGACAACGATGTGGTGGAATGGATAAGTGTTTATGTAATGGGATTATAAAATAATGTTGTATATAGTATCGTGAAATATTGGAATATTTATGTATTGGTCTATTATGGTTTTAAATAATTTTATGGTACCGGTAACCATGGAAAGTGATTGAGATATTTTTGGAAGAAAAGATGATATGTGCATAATGAAGGGAAAACGAGAAAATGAAACATTTGACAGTATTCATGAGCTCATGATTGATATAAGGACTAAGTGATATCATGGTTTGATTATAATGAATTTTGAGGATTCTGGTTTGTGGAAAGTGTTAACTTTTAACTGCATTCATGTTTTCACTATGGTTTAATTAATGGGTATTCATTCTTCAAGAGAATACAGGATTAAGGTATTCACATGTTTTTAATTTGACTAACAAGATATTTCTAATGATATATGGGGGATAAATGATGGCATTCACATGATTTTTATGTGACATTACAAGTAATCATTTTCTTTATACTATGAGCTTGGACCAAAGTATTTTAGATAAGCCTGTAGATTTGAATGGATTATTTTGGAAATATGTAAGTATTAAGGATATATGTTTTTTTCGATATTATTGATGGGACGTTATTGTAATATAGTTTTAGAAAAAGGAAAACCTGCAGGACGGGCGACAACCAATCGCGTCGGACAAGGCTGTGGGAATCGAACCCACAACTGAAGTTCGACCGGACTTTATCGCCTACCACTAGCCTACATGAAGTCCCTGTTTAGTAGAAACTAGTTTTATTATATTAATCAATATGATATATGAAGTATAAGTCCATTTTAGGAACCATATATGATTAATCTCACTATAGATTGACTTATGTATTTTTTGATAACTTTTCTAACCTTTTGCTTGAGACAGATGGAATGACCCATCATTCTATCACATGATCGGCTAACACATCACGAATGACAAATTCTACTTCATTTCTTTAAGAGATAAAGTGGTAATTGTCCAAATAACGACCAACGGTGAGACTATACCAAAATCACGAAAGTATTTCTTCTAATTCCAATTTCATCATATTTAGGGAAATGATCTTGAAAACCAAAAATGTTGTCCTAGTGCTCTTATATCTGATGATTTAGATGGTACCTTATATAATCACAAATTTATGGCTTTGTGATTGCTGGTTTTTCCATAGCCATGTTCTCTACCACTCTCTATCAGAACATGATGGTTAGTTTTCTCTTCCATATCCCTATTTTCACCTATGTGGAAACCCAATGATTAGTTTATTTGTGTAACCATTACGTTTCATACTTTAGTTTTTAAATCCAAGTTTTGGTATTCCTTTTTACGATGTGGGTTTCTATTAAAGAAACATTCGATTAGTAAACCATTTACAACCCCGACGAATTTCGAGGGCGAAATTCCTTTTAAGGGGGGTAGAATGTAACAGCCCGAGATTTTATGAAATAATATTCTTTTTAATTTCATTAATGTCTTGTGTTATACGCTACACCAAAAGTAGATTGCACAACACAAATCCTTCACTTGCCTTGCATTACACGTAATCGCGACCTTCCTCGATAGCGTGTGTAGTACGAAATACCGAGTTTCACTAAACAACAATATGCTATTAAAATATTATTAAAACTAGCTGTTATGAATATTAATAGCCACTTTTTTAAATTTTAGATTTCAAAATGGACTTCATTTTTGGATTCGAAATATCAAAATTAGCTTAGGGGGTAAATTTGGAACTTTTCGGATAACTTTCATATTTTGATGAATAGTGAAATTTACTAAATTGTAATAAAAAACAACTTTTTCAATCGAAATAATTAATAGTGATAAATTATTAATTTGAGTGGTTTTAAAATATATTTATAATATATTATTACAATTTAATACAATGTCGGTCATTTAATGTAAATTCACATTTAAACCAAACATAAACAAGTGTCAATCTTTTGAGAGTTATTATATGTGAAAAACACGCTATTTGTTTTGACGACAGGATTTCATTTTTAAATTAATTAATGCAAATGAGATATTTTGAATTTCGTAAAATAGACATAATTTTTTAATTCTTAATATCAAATATATCTTAGGCCTAATTTTTGGTATTTTTCTAGAAACTTTCATTTTTTGATGAATAGTGAAACAACTAAGCGGTAGTTAAAAAAATGAATTTTTCATAAAACATAATTTTACCGCTTCTGTGAGTGTAATTTCAAAAATCTGAGAGACACAGTTAATGTTAGTAAGTAAAATGTGGTTCAATGTGATTAAAATAATTTTTGTTGAATAGTAACTTTTTACTTTTTTTACCATGGTTAAAAGTAAATATGGTCATTAAGGGTAAAAATGATTTTATTATTACCCAACCACATGTCCTAATTCTATTGGATAAGTGTAATTCCACCGAAAACAACCTTAGGAATAAAATATGACCATTTAGGCCCACTTGGATTAGATTAGGATATTTAGTATTAATTTATTTAAAGAAGGGTTAAAATACTTAAAATCAAAGTTTATTAAGTAAATCATTTTTAATATAGGATTTTACATAAGATAAATTCGACTATAAAAAGTCATTAGAAATCTAAAAATATTTCTTACATAATGGTATTTTATTTGTAATTTTTAGACATTAAATAATTTAATTTCATTATGACACAAAGATGATGCAGTAATTATCTTATTAATGAAATATTGACATAATTTATGTTATAAATACCCAAATAAATTTAATTTAAGAAATTTTATGAAATAAACTAATTTTATAGGTTAATATGACATGTTATTATTGATTTAATTAAATTTTTTCGAACTAATCATTCTGTTATGATTTTCACAAAAATTAATTACAAAATAGTGTCAAATTGACATAAAATAGTTTTTAAATCAAATATTATATTATTAATTTTTATTTTATTCCTAAAAATCTAAGGTTCATACAAATGACCTAGATAAGGTTATATATATTAATAATAAACAACTTGGGGTTAGTTGGGATTCTTATTGTATGTTTATTAACCTTATAGTATAAGAACACAAGAAGACACAGTAAAAGTAATATTATTTTACTTAATGATAAATCTAAATGATAAGGTACAAATAGGAACTTAAACTTGTCTAAATTCTCTTGGATGAGAGGATTTAGACCCATCCCTACCTTAACTTCGAAATTAATCAATTTTGAGCTATTTAAAACCTAATTTGACTTTATAATAAAATAATTGTTTTAGTTATTCCAAAGGTGCCCCTCTCCTCCCTTATAAAAGGGCACCTCCTCCCTCTCTTCCTCACACCACATTGAGCCTTCATGCTCGGCCAATCCTGGACAAATTCTCTTCTCCACTTCCCTAGGATCATCCTAGAGGTCCTGGTCTTCTTCAAAGACCATGTTTATTGCCCTAAGAGGAAGCCTCAAAGAGGTGCTTCAAATAAGAGGTAATGTCTGTTACCGATTCTTTCATCTTTATTTCCTCTTCCACTTTTTCTTCTTAGGTTGTTTCATTATGAAGTAATAACATAAGTGTCACTTATATACTTATATTTTATTACAATTATGAAACAACCTTATTTCACCATCTATCCATCCTACGGAAAAAAAAATCACCGTGCGTGTGTACGTACAAAATACCATCTCCACACCGTGGTGTAATCTGTTTTCCACCACCACCTTACTTGGATGGGTATAATGGTGTAAATAATAACTATATATGATTATTGTAAAGTGATATTTATTCTGAAAATGTATACATACACTCCAATACAATTCCACGATCATGAGAACGATATCATCGCTCGTGCGTACGTACGGACTACCGTCCCCACAACGTGATGAGATTCATTCTCCACGTTAACCATTCATGAATGATTATAAAGTATATATAATAATTAATAATGAAATATATGACATAATAATGATTCTGGATTTATGTGTATATATATGTATGTCATCTACTTAATTCCATTGAACTCAATAAGGAAAAGAAAACAGTGTTCATTCGTACGTACGGTATACCGTCTCCATGAACGGTGTATTTCTTTCCATTTACTGATCTATTATATATATATATATATATATATTCTGAATATATATTATATATAAATATTGTTTTATATTCTGGAATTAAGTAATCATTATCTAAGTAATCATATGAATAATTACAAGTCAAAACACGGACGACAAATGAAACGATTTTACCCAAAACACTCTTTAACATGGAATTTACAAAAGAACGGGTAATATAAAGCCATAAGTTAACCATATATGATATCATAACAATGTGTATGATTATGGAATAATTAAATGACAATATTTAAACCATTATACAGGGGGTTCGGACACATACTAAGCAAATCGGACCGAAGGTAAGGGAAATATCACATTCTCATTTTTATCCGAGATTGTTTATACATTGAAATTTACTGGGTTGTATTTTATCATCCACATCCATGATTCCTCAATATGTTATATTTATATGATTCTACAATATTATTTATCCAATTTTACCCTTTGGTGAGTTTTTAGTAAAGGATATGAAAGGAATCTTTTGTCATTTTTCCTACGAGGTACTTTTTGACTTTTTTGACAAATGTACGAAGAATGTTTTTTTATCTTATACAGCATGAATGGATTTTTAAAACAATATTTCCAAGAATATTCCTTTAAATGTTTTCAAGTTTATATTTATTCAACTTATTTTATTTTAAAATTGTATGACATGTTAAGAAAGGAAAAAAAATTGAAGTAGAAAGGATATTCTCCTCAAGAATGGAGTTCAAGTGTTTTATAAAAATTATTTTCTATATAAGATAATATAGGAATCTATTTCTATCCATATTATTACATTGATTTTATTATGATGTGATTCAAATATTTTTATGAAATCCTTTATCTTATATGAATTGTTTTATGATGGCATGATGTTTAAGATTCCCATTTTTATTACATGGGTTATGCTATGATGTATGGTTTCTGATTTTGTGGCACACATAAGAATGGTATAATTATGAGATGGGTGGGACGTATATCTCCCTCCAATGCATTGGGTAAAGATTTTATATCTCATTAGATAGACATGGCTGGAACGGTAGTCTATACCGGTTTAGTGAAACAGGACTGAAACGAGAAGTGAACTCGGTTCAGAAATGGACTTTGTCCACTAAGGTAGTCTTGGCAATGAGTCTTGACTAATAAGAAATGATTCCCTATGATTATGTGTGTATTCCACAAAGATTCATGTTTTATGTTATGAGTATTGGGAATACATTTAACTACTATGATTTATCCCATGTTATGAAATTATGATCTCTTTTGTAGGTTATGATTTCCAAAAGTTATGTTCTTATGAATATGATGTGATTGATATTTCTTTTGTTTACCCAAACTGAGCATTTGAGCTCACCCTTTTATGTTTTCTTTTCCCTAGGATATAAAGAAACGATTTAGGTAAAAAAAAGGAAGATCTTTATGGGAGATGTTGAAGATCTTTCACCACGATTAGAATATTATATTCTGAGTTTCCAAAGACACTAAACTATTACGGTCATTGTGTGTGTGTTTTTGTAATGTACTAAGTATTACGAATAAGTAATGTAATTTCCATGTACGTCAAGCTTCGAGTATCTACAATAAAATACATACATTTTTTATCAACAAATAAATCAATTTTAAAGTAATATATTTGTTTTTATATATTAATAAATCCATATATAAATTTTTGTTTAATATAATATAATTAACATCATTTTAACAATAAATATTTAAGATTTTGACATAAATTAATATTTACGCTTGAAAATTCATTTTCTAATTTTTATTATGAAATATTTACGAATCCATAACAATATTAGTCCACAAAATTCTAGAAGTATAATCTTGTAAAATATACTCCACATATTTAATATGAATATAGAATTCAGTAATCATTTGGCCTTTATATTTTTCCATTAAGAGTAATAAGAATGGTAAATAATTTTCACCATTGTAAGGGTGAAATGGGTAAAACAGGGTCAAACTCCAAGATTTGTCTTTTAAATACACAAGAAACATTACATCCATCAATGGGAAGAGTGGGTTTATAAAATTATCATCCATGATTTTATATAATGAAATTTTCAAAACTTGTCCTTTGATAATGTCATCTTTATAATTTTATGAAATGCTAATAATTGTCATATTATTTTCTTTTAAAAACACAATTTCTTCACTGGGATAAAAATATTTTTTATAATTATAAATTATTGTTTTTAAAATAAATTGTAAATTATGATAGTAATTATTAGATTTTTAATTATGGTATTGTTATATTAAATTGAAAAGTAATGATAAAACATTGCTTTGGAAGATAATATAAAAGCATACTTAATAATTTTATTTAACAAAAAAATAATTGTTTTTCCCATGAATTTCATTGGTAATTATAATTTATAACTGATATATAAATTCTACACATTCGACATAAATTACATCCTTAATAATATTAATTTCAAGTTAAATAAATACTCTAAAAATTTCATTAATTATATTATATGATATATAATACAGTATTCAATGATTTAGAAATAAGAAAAATGTTTAAATATTTCAATTGGTATGTAATATGGTCTAAAATTTCACAGTTTTACTATATTTTTCTATCTTTTAAAATATAATTACATTTATAACACATAATTATTGTAAATTGTGTTACCCTGTTTCGTAATAGAAATTGATGAAAATATTTTATGCTAAATGTTAAATGGTTAAGGAAAATAAAAATTGACTAAATCATATTATATAATTCAATTTAGATCATAATTCATCTATAACAACCTTGATATTTATTACACAATAAAAATGATTTATTATATAAAAATCACCTGATACAACATAAAATATTCAGAGTTCTAGTGTATTTGCATCTTAGGAAAAATACATAAAATCTTAAAACCTTAAATACACCATCTTTATTGAAAACGTCCTTTACATTGCGACTCCATTCCTTCGTACTTAACATTGCATGGGATAAACTGAGGACATGCATAAGAAAATGGTGAGCCGTGAATACCAGTAAGAAAATAAAATGGAATACCATGAGGAATACAATACATGTTAGAAAAGAGGCATATCAATTGATCACTAGAGAAACATGAACATATAGGCATGATAATGCATGATAATCATAACATGGAAATGTGGCAACAACACTTTACATGGAATTAGCATGAGCCAAGGCTCACTGCACATGGAGCTTGAGTAAACCCTCATTGCACATGAAGAATTAGTAAAACCATGTTGCACTAGAATTAGAATGAGTCAACACCCATTTCACATGATTTATCATAATACTATTCTTTCCCCATTGCATTGGATCACTATTAGGGAACACCCTTCGTAAACATTTCATTTCATGCATAAGTTTGCCACAAGGATCATAAAACATGGATATATAAAACATTGTAATTTATAACATGATAAAAAAATGAGGAATTAATACATGAAACTATATAATCAATACGTAAATGTGCATAAATGTGAATACCCTTGATAGATAAATGAGGATGGTATTCACTGAACAATTATTTTTACATGAAAATTCACGGTGCAATTTCTGCAGCGTAACAGCATGACATAAGAACTCATACAAAAATGTTCATGAGAGATAAATGGGTCTATCATCATATTTATATGAAATTTACAGTAATGGGGTCATATAGATACACGTCCCAACAAACGTAATGGAATAGAGATGCATATTACAAGATAATTACTTGGATGTAAAAGAGGAGAGTGAAATCCCTCGCAGAATTTCGACGTGGTAACGG